>JARGCV010000616.1:0-190881 GCA_034064705.1 Bothrops alternatus
GACAGGATAGCAGTGTTCCAGTATCTCAGGGGTTGCCCCAAAGAAGAGGGAGTCAAGTTATTCTCCAAAGCACCTGAAGGCAGGACAAGAAGCAACGGATGGAAACTAATCAAGGAGAGATGCAACTAGAACTAAGGAGAAACTTCCTGACAGTTAGAACAATTAATCCGTGGAACAACCTGCCTCCAGAAGCGGTGAATGCTCCAACACTGGAAGTTTTTAAGAAGAGACTGGACGGCCATTTGTCCGAAATAGTATAGGGCTTCCTGCCTGAGCAGGGGGTTGGACTAGGTGACCTCCAAAGTCCCTTCCAACTTTATTATTATTATTATTATTATTATTATTATTATTATTATTATTATTAATAATAATAATTACATGCATCTTTTGAGTTTCAAATCATTTTTTCCATTAAATAAGGTATTAAAAGAAGGAAAATCAAGTTCATAGTGAAACATTGCAGAGATATAACAATTACCTCTTCCGGCTTGTTCCAGCTTGCTCTTCTTTGCTTGTTTTTTTTTTCTCACCTTCACCCTGAAATAAAATTGTTATTTTTCATGGTTAATGGAGAGGCAAGATTTCCGGAGACCTTCTTATTGGTTTAACCTCGAGGCATGTTTCTGCATCTTTCTGCCTCTATTAAGAGCTACTGTAGATGGTGGTGAAGATGCTCCTTCACGAAACCACCAAGTTTTGAGGCACAAAGGTTGATCTTTCAACCTAATATTCTCTTCTGAGGAAAAAAATACACTTCTTTTCCTTTTATTTAAAATCTGGTGAGCATCTCTGGATTGTATGGCATTGAACAGACTTATATTGAAGAAGTTATGATGCAATGTTGAGTAACAAACAGTGGTGGGATTCAGCTGGTTTGCACCACTTCGGCAGAACCGGTAGTTAATTTTTTGTTGCCCAGGCCCAGAATGGACTTCCGAAGGCGACGTTTCGACGAAGTCCCATTCGTCATCTTCAGGCTGGTGTTTTCGGCTTCGTGCTTCTAGGAGCAATTGCTCTTAGAAGCACCAAGCCGAAAACATCTGCCTGAAGATGACGAATGGGACTTCGTTGAAACATTGCCAAGACACTTCCAATTTGACATGGGAGAACACCCAAATAACCAAAGACCTACATACAAACACCCGCGAAAACCTCAGAAAACATATATATATATATCAATCAGAATAGAGCAGGAAGGGACCTTGGAGGTCTTCTGTTAGGGGGTGACACGATGAAGTCTTCCAATTTGTGAGGGGTTATCACAGATAAAGCAGTCCATCAGTGGAACTGCTTGCCTCCAGAAGTTGTGGACGCTCCCTCACTGGAAGTTTTCAAGAAGGGACTGGACAGCCATTTGTCTGAAATGGTATAGGGTTTCCTGCCTAAGCAGGGGGTTGGACTAGAACAGGGGTAGGCAACCTTGGCTCTTTTATGACTCGTGGACTTCAACTCCCAGAATTCCTGAGCCAACATGGCTAAGCTTGGAAACCTCTTCCTTTCCCCTCAGCATGGCTGGCTCAGGAATTCTGGGAGTTGAAGTCCATGAGTCATAAAAGAGCCAAGGTTGCCTACCCCGGTCTAGAAGATCTCTAAGGTCCCTCTCAACTCTGTTATTCTGTCTTTTATTCTAGTCCAACCCCATTAGTTAACCACATAACTGCTGGTCCAAGCCGAACACTGACTGTCGTCAATCTTCCATTGCTTTCCTGTATATCAATCCGTGTTAAAAGTGGCCATTTTTAGTTCTCCTTCCAGCCCCTCCTAATTGTCCCAGAATTACTTATGACCGCAACTGAGCCCAAAATTTCTGTTGTTAGGTGAGACAGTTGTTAAGTGAATTTTGTCTCCTTTTACAACCTTTCTTGCCACAGCTGCAAAGTGAATCACTGCGGTTGTTAAGTTAGTAACATGGTTGTTAAGTGAATCTGGTTTATTCATTGACTTTGCTTGTCAGAAGGTCGCAAAAGGAGATTACGTCACACACACACACACACACACACACACACACACAGGACAATGCAATTGTCATAAGTATGGGTCAGTTGCCAAATGTCTGCATTTTGTTCACATGACCATGGGGATGCTGCAGCGGTCATAAATGTAAAAAACGGGTCATAAGTCACTTTTTTCAGTGACGTTGTAACTTTGAACAGTCACTAAACAAACTATTGTAACTCGAGAATTATCTGTAAAGGCATCTGATCCCACTTGCAGAATTCCAAATGATCAGATGGGAAAGAAAGAAAGAAAGAAAGAAAGAAAGAAAGAAAGAAAGAAAGAAAGAAAGAAAGAAAGAAAGAAAGAAAGAAAGAAAGAAAGAAAGAAAGAGAAAGAAGAGGAGGGAGGGAGGGAGGGAGGGAAGGAAGGAAGGAAGAAAGAAAAAAGAAAGAAAGAAAGAAAGAAAGAGAAGGAAGGAAGGAGGGAGGGAAGAAAGGAAGGAAAGAAGGAAGGAAGGAAGGAAGGAAGGAGCGAGGGAGGGAGGGAGGGAGGGAGGGAGGGAGGGAAGGAAGGAAGGAAGGAAGGAAGGAAGAAAGAGAAGGAAGGAAGGAAGGAAGGAAGGAAGGAAGGAAGAAAGAAAGAAAGAAAGAAAGAAAGAAAGAAAGAAAGAAAGAAAGAAAGAAAGAAAGAAAGAGAAGGAAGGAAGGAAGGAAGGAGGGAGGGAGGGAGGGAAGAAAGGAAGGAAAGAAGGAAGGAAGGAAGGAAAGAGCGAGGGAGGGAGGGAAGGAGGGAAGGAAGGAAGGAAGGAAGGAAGAAAGAGAAGGAAGGAAGGAAGGAAGGAAGGAAGGAAGGAAGGAAGGAAGGAAGGAAGGAAGGAAGACAGACGGTAAGTGAATTTTGCCCCATTTTACAACCTTTCTTGCCACAGTTGCAAAGTGAATCACTGCGGTTGTTAAATTAATACACGATCATTAAGTGAATCTGGCTTCCCCATTTGACTTTGCTTGCAGGAAAGTCGCAAAAGGGCATCACGGGGCCCTGGGACATTACAACCGTCGTAAATACGAGTCAGTCGCCAAGCGTCTGTATTTTGATCACGTGACCACAGAGATGCTGCAATGGTCGTAAGTGTGAAAAACGGTCATAAGTCCCTTTTTCCCGTGCGGTTGTAACGTTGAAGGGTCACTAAATGAACTCTTGCAGCTTGAGGACCATCTGAACCCGATAAAAATTAAGTCTCCCTTAACTTAAGATTCCTGGTGACTTGAATACACAAGTGCTTGACGTTTTCTGAAAAACTTACTTCTTACCCCCAAACCAATTAAAAACTTGAAAAAACACACAAGGATGAGGACATTATTAACCGAATGTTTCATTTTCCTAGATTTCAAAGTCTATAATACCGCAGGGTTATGTTTTATTTGTGCTTGCAAGTGAAGTATTGACATTTTATTCCGTCAAAGGCCAAGGTTTTCTGCGATGCTTTGTTACATCTATAAATGGGCCTCTCTGAAGCCTGATTAAATAAACTTTAGAAGACGTGTCTGTCTGTTGCCTTCCCCTGGGAGTCCTCGCTCCTTTCCACCAAGGAGGAGATTTTTTTTAGACTTTCACTGGCATCTTACAAAATGCTTCCTAGGTGGATGTGTAAATACCGGGAGTCTGTCAGGCAGGGCCAGAGAAACGGCCCTCCTTCTGCAACCGGAGCCAGGGCAAGAGACGGCAGGCCGAGAGGAGGGTTTTGGCCTGGAGGCCCCGAAGACAGAGGCCTCCCTTCTGCAACCGGAGCCAGGGCAAGAGACCGCAGGCCGAGAGGAGGGTTTTGGCCTGGAGGCCTCGAAGACAGAGGCCTCCCTTCTGCGACCGGAGCCAGGGCAAGAGACCGCAGGCCGAGAGGAGGGTTTTGGCCTAGAGGCCCCGAAGACAGAGGCCTCCCTTCTGCGACCGGAGCCAGGGCAAGAGACCGCAGGCCGAGAGGAGGGTTTTGGCCTAGAGGCCCCGAAGACAGAGGCCTCCCTTCTGCGACCGGAGCCAGGGCAAGAGACCGCAGGCCGAGAGGAGGGTTTTGGCCTAGAGGCCCCGAAGACAGAGGCCTCCCTTCTGCGACCGGAGCCAGGGCAAGAGACCGCAGGCCGAGAGGAGGGTTTTGGCTTGGAGGCCCCGAAGACAGAGGCCTCCCTTCTGCGACCGGAGCCAGGGCAAGAGACCGCAGGCCGAGAGGAGGGTTTTGGCCTAGAGGCCCCGAAGACAGAGGCCTCCCTTCTGCGACCGGAGCCAGGGCAAGAGACCGCAGGCCGAGAGGAGGGTTTTGGCCTAGAGGCCCCGAAGACAGAGGCCTCCCTTCTGCAACCGGAGCCAGGGCAAGAGACCGCAGGCCGAGAGGAGGGTTTTGGCTTGGAGGCCCCGAAGACAGAGGCCTCCCTTCTGCGACCGGAGCCAGGGCAAGAGACCGCAGGCCGAGAGGAGGGTTTTGGCCTAGAGGCCCCGAAGACAGAGGCCTCCCTTCTGCGACCGGAGCCAGGGCAAGAGACCGCAGGCCGAGAGGAGGGTTTTGGCCTAGAGGCCCCGAAGACAGAGGCCTCCCTTCTGCGACCGGAGCCAGGGCAAGAGACCGCAGGCCGAGAGGAGGGTTTTGGCTTGGAGGCCCCGAAGACAGAGGCCTCCCTTCTGCGACCAGAGCCAGGGCAAGAGACCGCAGGCCGAGAGGAGGGTTTTGGCCTAGAGGCCTCGAAGACAGGCCTCCTGAGGCCAAGGAATATTTTCTGGCCAAGAAGGATGAAGCCGCTGGCGTGAAGGGCCACCTTTGGGTGGGAGGACTGAATTTCGATTGTAGAAATGAAGAATGTGAGGATGGCAGGTGTTTTAGGAGGAAGATCTTCTCTCTCTCTCTCTCCCTCTCCCCCTCCCTTCGTCTCCCTCCCTTCTTGCCTCTCTCTCTCCCTCTCCCTCCTTCCCTCTTTCTCACTCTCCTTCACTCTCTCCCTCCCTCCTTGCCTCTCCCTCCCTCTCTTTCTCCCTCTCCCTCTCTCCCTCTCATCCTCTCTCCCTCTCCCTCCCTCTCTCACCCCTTCCCCTTCCTCTTTCTCCCTCCCTGCTTGCCTCTCCCTCTCCTCTCTCTCCTTCTCACCCCCTCTCCCCTCTCATCCTCTCTCCCTCTCTCACCCCTTCCCCTTCCTCTCTTTCTCCCTCCCTGCTTGCCTCTCCCTCTCCTCTCTCTCCTTCTCACCCCCTCTCCCCTCCTTCTTCTCCTTCTTCCCTCCTTCCCTCTCCCTCCCTCTCCTTCCCTCTCTTTCTTTCTGTTCCTTTCCTCTCCCTCCCTCTTTCTCCCTCCCTCTCCCCTCCTTCTTCTCCTCCTTCCCTCCTTCCCTCTCCCTCTTTCTCTCTCTTCCTTTCCTCCTTCTCTCTCCCTCTCCCTTCCTCCTTGCCTCTCTCTTTTTTCTTTCTCTCTCCCTCTCACCCATTCTCCCTCTTTGTCTTTCTCTTTCTCTCTCCCTCTCCTTCTCCCCCTTTTTCCTTCCTTCCCTCTCTCTCTCCCTCTCTCTCCCTCTCTCTCTCTCTCTCTCTCTCTCTCACACACACACACACACACAGAGAGAGAGAGAGAGAGAGAGAGAGAGAGAGAGAGAGAGAGAGAGAGAGAGAGAGAGAGAGAGAGAGAGAGAGAGAGAGAGAGAAACAATCCTTGGTTTCCCTTTCACTCTTAACCAAGGCTTTTCAACCAGTGGTACAGGTACCACCTGTGGTACATTGGCACCTGGCAGGTGGTACGCGACCATCCTAGAAAAGTGGTAGCGGAGGAGAGGAATGAGATGAACCGGTAGCAGCACCGCATAAGCCTGAGCTAGAGATGGCTGGAGTGCAGGGCTGTCAGGGCTCAGTGGAAGCACCAGGATCAGCGCCAGGCTCCAGCTGGAGTTCGGTGCTGATCCTGGTGCTTCTGCTGAGTCCTGAAGAAGCACCAATCAGCTGGAAAGCAGCACTGATCCTGGCGCTTCTGCTGAGCCCAGAAGAAGCACCAATCAGCTGGAATGTTGCAGCATCTCCAGGGTCTTGTGATTTACATTCAGATGCTTGGCAACTGACTCATATTTATGACGGTCACAGTGTCCCAGGGTCATGTGAAGTGACCAAAACCTGCTGCAACCACCCAGCAGACAAGGGGGAATAAAAACCAAACACCCCCCACCCCACCCCCGCTGCCAATCCTCAACAGAAATGCTCACCACAATGAAAACCTCGGACAGGTGGAAGAGCACAACTGGGTGGGCAGGCAGGTGTCTTCCTCGGCTGTGGCTTGGGGGGGGGCTTTTTTCAGTGGCATTGTAACTTCGAACAGTCACTAAGCGAACTGTTGTAAGTCGAGGACTACCTGTACTTTATCACTTTTTTCCTTTTGGGGGGGGTCATCAGGTTTTTGACACCTTGCTAAGCGACTGGTGGTACTTGGATACTGCCATATCCTAAAAGTGGTACAATGGGTGAAAAGGTTGAAAAGCCCTGCTCTTAACTATTCTAGAGGTTTGTTTTCCTTATTTCCAGCCTTTGCACCACTGTCTTTTAAATACAGGGTTATATTCCAAAAGAGCCTTGAACGATGATGATGCATCGTACAGCCAATCAGGTACGATACTGGCTAAGGATGGCATGTCTTGCCCTCCCTCTGAATAGGTAAACAAATATCCTGTTTTGCATCCTTATAGATAACCACCAAAACACATATAGTTTTTGCAACACCTACCTCCTGTTTGATCTCTGTGCTAAATCATCCTGTATGGATTTATCGCCGCTAGGTATGTGATAAAAACCCTCCCAATTAGCTTATATTTTTCTACTGATAAAAGAAATTTAATTTAAAACCAAATGGTAAGGTGACCAACTTTTTTACAATGAAAAGGAGGACACAAATAAATTGAAGAAAAAATATCGTAAATAAAAGAAACATTTTATTCATTGCAACAATAATACAGAATACACTATAATATGATAAATGCATAATAAAAAAACATTTGTAACAATAACATTTTCTATTGTAATTATGCTTACATGTCGTGCCCCCGGGGGGCAGCCCGCTGTCGACACACCCCGCCTGCAGCTGCACCACCGCCCACCCTGCGCAGCCCCGTGTAGAGCAGGCTCCGCGGCTCCCACAGCACAGGGGCAGCCGGCCACCGCCACCCCTCACACCCCTGCCCGCATCAGCCCTGCCGCCCCTGCCTCTTGCGCCCGCAGCCATTATTGCCCTAGCAGGGCCGAAGATCAAGAGAAAGTAACCATGGCGTTGCCGCTCCAGTCTCCTCCAGGTATCTTCGGGACTCACTAGGAGATGGTGTAGTTGGGTAGCAGGGAGGGGTGCAAAGTTCCTGCCAATTTGCCTTCGCTGCAGACAACGTACATGTGCAAAGTTTGCCGGCCGGGTGTTTTGGCGCACTCAGCAGCAATTCCCATTGGCTTTCGAAAGCCAATAGTGGGAGTAGCACAGCTCATGCAAAAGTTAAAAAAAAACCATCAAAAAAAGGTGCCGGAACGCCGTTCTGAGCGTTCTATGAGGAAAAAAAAGCCCTGCAGATTAGTCTTCAAAGATCGAAAAGGAGGACATGTAGGAGGACACTTTTCTTTTTTTCTTTTTTTTATATTAAATATTTTATTAGTTTTATAATTATAAACAAAAAATCAAATTAAATACCACTCAACTTAATACAATCATTTTCAACTTTCTCTCATACAAAACAAAACATACATTCCTTTAAAAACTTACGTAAAATAGAATAACTATGGGTGTTGCTCGGCAGCACCCCCTCCACCACATCCCCCTCTTCCTTCCTCCCTATCTCCTACTTCCCTCCCCCTCCCTCTCTCCCTCCCTCACTCTCCACCCTCCTCTCCTACAACCTTAGGAAGACACTTTTCGAGGGAGGACAGAACTCACAAAAGGAGGACCGTCTTCCCTAAAGGAGGATGGTTGGTCACCTTACAAATGGTTAATCTGAGCAGGTTTTGATGGTACTCAGTACCTCCATAGTTCTTCTCATCTGGGCTCCACTTGGTAGCCATACTTCCATGGACTCCTTGGATGGGGAGACATCAAGTTGAGCAGCAGGCATCTCCAGCAGCTGTTGCCCGTCTTCTTCTTAAACACAAGATCTCTAAAGTCTACCATCTTCACCTTTGATGCAAAATCTGAATAGAGGCAGTCCTCGACTTACAACAGTTCATTTAGTGACCTTTCAAAGTTACAACGGCACTGAAAAAAAATGACTTACGACTGTTTTTCACCCTTACGACCGCTGCAGCGTCCCCGTGGTTATGTGATCAAAATTCAGATGCTTGACAACTCATATTTATGACGGTCGCAGCGTCCTGGGGTCACGTGATCCCTTTTTTGAAACTCTCTGAGCAGCAAAGTCAACGGGGAAGCCAGATTCACTTAACCACCGTGTTAGTAACTCAACAACTGCAGTGATTCACTGCAAGAAAAACTGGGGGGGGGGACTCACTTAACAAATGTCTTATTTAGCCACAGAAATGTTGGGCTCAATTGCGGTCGTAAATCGAGGACTGTAGGTAAAGGTTCAGGATAAGATCAGACTAGTGGTGGAATTCAAATACCTGAACAACCAATTCTCTTATTCGATGCAGACCTGGGCCTCCTAGGCCTAGAACGGACTTCTGGAAGTGGCATCCACGCACTTCTGGTGGGCTGTTCTAGGCCTGGGAGGCCTCCTCCAGGCCTCTGAGGCCTAGAACAGACTGCCGGAAGTGGCATCCATGCACTTCTGATCAGCCATTCTAGGCCTGGAAGGCCTCCTCCAGGCCTCCGAGACCTAGAACGGACTTCCAGAAGTGGCATCCACGCACTTTCGGCAGGTCATTCTAGGCCTGGGAGGCCTCCTCCAGGCCTCCCAGGCCTAGACTGGACTTCTGGAAGCCATCCAGCTCTCCGAATGGAGCAAAATGTAGCCACCAGTTCTACCAAAACGGTGCAAACCGGCTGAGTCCCACCACTGGATCAGGCTGAAACCAAAGCCAATTCCACACACAGCTACACTGAAAGGTTGCAAAACATTTCTTGTAACATAGTGTGACATTTTCATTTCTTACTAGTAAATAAATATCTGATGCTACCTTGGCCAGTCCAAAAATTACCAGAATGAAATCTGCTGCCAATCAGAGAATGCTATTATGTAGGTTTTTGAGGGGGAGAAGTAAAAGCCTTCTGAGACATTCACGGGTGGCATTTGACCAAAACAAGAGAAACACTTGCAGGAAATGAATTGGTAGAAGAAAAACATTCAATGACATGACAGCTTGACATTATCAATACATCGAGGGCTCCGCAAAGACTAAAGGTTTCTGCCTTTTCTAATGTGTCATGTTGCCTGTGCAATAGTGATCACAGTATATATGAACATAGAATTATATAGCTGGAAGGGGCCTCAAATGTTTTTTAGTCCAATAGTGGGGCGTGGCCTACTGGCCACCGGGCATGGGACAGGCTAGCCAGTGCATGCATGTGTGCATGCACACACTCCCACTTGCACTAGTGCCATGGGTGCAAGGTGCAAAAACAAGATGTCACACTGTGGGGTGCAAACACGGGGTGATGACGCGCCTCAGGGCGTGAAAACAGGACACCGCCATGCTACGGGGGCAAAAATGGGGTACGAAAATGGGATGACAATGCACTGTGGGGCGCGAAAACAAGGCGCTGCGCCACACAAGAATGGGGCAGGGCTATCACACAGGCACTAGTGCCACCCCGTTTGCGTCATGTGCATGCTCGCGGCCCCATGTGCACGCACGTGCAAAGTGGTTCCCCCTCCCTTTCCCTCCAGTCCGCCAACCGAGAAAGGTTGGTGACCTCTGTCCTAGTTCAACCCCCTGCTCAAGGCAGGAGAGCTCATAGCATCCTTGGTGGAGGAGCCCTTGTGGCACAGGAGCTATAGTGCAGTATTGCAGGCAATCTCTGCCTACAGTCTGGTGATTGATCCTGATGGGACTTGAGGTTGACTCAGCCTTCCATCCTCCCGAGGTCAGTAAAATGAGGACCCAGATTGTTGAGAGCAATATGTACATAATGCTGACATTGTAAATCAGCCAGAGATTGCTGTAAATCTCTAGGGGGCAATATATAAGTCTAAATGCTAATGCTAAATGCCATTGCTATCCTGGTCAAACGGTTGTCCAATATATTTTATTGGAAACCTCCAGTGATGAAGCACCCACAACTCTGGCAGGCAAGCTATTCCATTGATTAATTGTTCTGTGACAGGAAATTCCACCTTAGTTCTAGGGTGGATCTCTCCTTGATAAGGTTTCCATCCATTACTTCTTTTACTGCCCTCAGATGCACAACATATGGGGTGAGTTAGAGGGTCCCCACTGATCCTCCCATCGTTAGATGGATGCAGAAAGCAGCAGTGGTATCAACAAAGATACCACTGGTTTTTCATCTCGTTTTGCATGATTTTCATCTCATTTTGCATGATTTTGCAGAATGAATGGAAGGGCTGGTTTTTCATCTCATTTTGCGTGATTTTGCAGAATGAATGGAAGAGGGAGACTACCATTTGGGGCCATTTGTCAGAGCTTCTGGCTACCTTTAATGGTATCCTACAGGTTCCCTGCTCTTATTTCATCCATAACTTTAAGGAAGAAAAAAAGGATGACTACTGAAGTTCAGATTTTTTGCCACTGATGTTCAACAGCATTATTATTATTATTATTTTATTATTTATTAAATTTCTATACCGCCCCTCTCCCGAAGGACTCGGGGCGGTTTACAGCCTTAAAATTTTAAAAAACATATAAATGTACAAAATTAAAATATTTAAAAATAAATTAAACAAATTAGGCCATAAAATCTATAAAACCCAATATATACAAATCCTAAAATCCTAAAAATTACAAAAATCCTAAAAATTAGACAATCCCCCTAAAACATTTTCACCCGGTTGGAGCCAGAGCTTCTATGCCAGGCCGGCCTGTTGAAAAAGGAAAGTTTTCAGTTCCCGACGGAAGGTGCGTAAGTCCGTCATCGTACGGAGTTCGGGGGGGAGCTCGTTCCAAAACGTTGGAGCTCCCACAGAGAAGGCTCTCCCCCTGGGGGTCGCCAGTCGACATTGTCTGGCCGACGGCACCCTGAGGAGGCCCTCTCTGTGGGAGCGTACCGGACGGCGGGAGGTATTTGCTAGCAGTAAGCGGTCCTATAAGTATCCGGGTCCGATGCCATGGAGCGCTTTAAAGGTGGTCACTAACACCTTGAACCGCACCCGGAAGACCACCGGCAACCAGTGCAGCTCGCGCAGGAGCGGTGTTACATGGGAGCGCCACGACGCTCCTGTCACTACCCGCGCGGCCGCATTCTGGGCCAGCTGAAGCCTCCGGGTGCACCTCAAGGGGAGCCCCATGTAGAGAGCATTACAATAGTCCAGCCTGGAAGTGACGAAGGCATGAGTAACTGTGCATAGCGAGTCCCGGTCTAGGAAGGGACGCAACTGGCGTACCAGGCGAACCTGATAGAACATCCTCCCGGCCACGGCCGCCAGATGGTCCTCTAAAGATAGCCGTGAATCCAGGAGGACTCCCAAATTGCGAACCCTTTCTGCGGGGGCCACTGTTTCACCCCCAACAGACAACAGCATGATTTTGAGATGATGCAGAACCTCAAATGGACTACAGAGATCCAATCTGAGTCAGTCACCAGGACCAAAGGTCTATCCTTCCATGCTGGAGTCCATCATCAGGGAACGTCTGTCTCTCCAGAATGTGTGCATGATGGGCTCCAGCATGACCCCAAAAGCTTGGAGGAATAAACCTTTGGTCCTAGTGACCAACTCAGATTAGTCCTGCAACATTACCCTGGGACATGTATATTTAGCTTCATTCAGACTACAGAGAGACTGAATGAGGTTTGTGAACCACAACAGAGAAGGTAGCTCCCTTCAGATGAAGTGATCATATATGCCTAACTAGTGAATCTATAGTCCTACAAAACCTTGAAAGGTTTCCCATGTTTAGGAATGACAGTGTTGGACCATTCATGGTCAACACCAAAACGACCTCTGAGTTAGTCCACAAGTACAGCTACAGACACGGATTGCAAGGAGCACACAAGAATGTCAGGCAGGTGTCTTCCCAAAGCTATTTAGAGAAGATAAATCAGATGCCTTCTGGTTTGCAAAGCATGTTCTCAGTGCTGTAACAATGAATGATGGTCTCTTCCAAAGGGCTGATCAAGAATCAATCAATCAGAATAGATTTGGAAGGGACCTTGAAGGTCTTCTAGTCCAACATAAGCAGGAGACCCTATATCATTTCAGACAAGTGACTGTCTAGTCTCTTCTTAAAAACCTCCAGTGATGGAGCACTCACAACGTGTGATGGCAAGCCGTTCCACTGGTTAATTGTCCTCGCTGTTAGGAAGTTTCTCCTTAATTCCAGGTTGCTTCTCTCCTTGATTAGTTTCCATCCATTGTTTCTTGTCCTGCCCTCTTTGGAAAATAAGTTGACCCCTCTCCTTTTTGTGGCAACCCATCAAATACTGGAATACTGCTATCATGTCACCCCTAGTCCTTATTTTCTCTAGACTGGCCACACTCAAATCCTGCACCCGTTCTTCACATGTTTTAGTCTCCTGGCCTTTAACCATCTTAGTTGCTCTTCTTTGCACTTTTTTTTGCAAAGTTATGAGTTATGGGACTTTCCTCCAATAAGAAATGGAAAGCAAATCATTGGGAAAGCATTACATCTGTTGGGTCGGGTTGTTTTTCAGGTGAAGTCCAAGATCTTTTGATCCAGATAGGAGCCTTTGGCTTTCTCGACCGCCAGTTTTGTTGAGAAAGGAAAGCCAGGCAGTACAAGCCCCTATTCAAAGAACAAAATTCCTCCGTACGTTTCTGAGAAGGCCACGACACACAAATCAGGTAGGAGTCATTCCACCTTTTCTCTCCGCAGCAAAAATATATGGGTCATGCCAGAGGTAATTAAATTTCACATTTCACACTATCCTTACATTTCCAATGGCCTTAATTTCAAGCCGATCAATGGACAGAGGGGGGGAGCTTGCTCATAGCACTTTAGAAGTTTCACTTTTAAAGCATGACAAATGTCCTTTCCATCCACACCTTCCAGTTCGGGGTAGGCTAATTGTAAGACCTTGGCTCAGCACTTTTGGGCTGCTTGTTAAATGCTAAAAAATGGGAAAATAGAAACTTGGAGCCACAAAGGAAAGGTGAACCCATTCATTCTCCGGCTGACAACTTCCTCGGAGCCTGGGTCTCCTCTCATAGGTGAAGGGGAAATTACGAAGAAGTACATGGGGGTTTATGAAATATCCTTCAAGGACTTGCAAGATCAGATGCTTGGTGGGGAGTGGAGCAGGCAAACCCAGAAGAAATGTGTGGGAGGGAGTGATCAAAATCTGCAAGGTGACAAATACAAACGTTCTGTTCCAATGCTGGCCCAAGGTCTTTGCCAGAGATACCTTTGGTGAAAACCCCAGAAGTAGCCATGGCAAGAGCACTTAGACTTATATACCGCTTCACAGTGCTTTACAGCCCTCTCTAAGCAGTTTACAGAGTCAGCCTATTGCCCCCCAACAATCTGGGTCCTCATTTTACCGACCCCGGAAGAATGGAAGGCTGAATCAACCTTGAGTTGGTCAGGATCAAACTGCTGGCAGTCAGCAGAGGTAGGCTGCAATGCTGCATTCTAACCACTGCGCCACCATGACAATGGAATGGAAGAAAAATAGAATAGAATAGAATAGAATAGAATAGAATAGAATAGAATAGAATAGAATAGAATAGAATAGAATAGAATAGAATAGAATAGAATAGAATAGAATAGAATAGAATAGATGGAGTGGAGTAGAGTAGAGTAGAATAATGAAGAGTAGAGTAGAGTTAGAGTAGAGTAGAGTAGAGTAGAGTAGAGTAGAGTAGAATAGAATAGAATAGAATAGAATAGAATAGAATAGAATAGAATAGAATAGAATAGAATAGAATAGAATAGAATAGAATAGAATAGAATAGAATAGAATAAAACAAAGTAGGACAATAAATTATAGAATAGAATAGAATAGAATAGAATAGAATAGAATAGAATAGAATAGAATAGAATAGAATAGAATAGAATAGAATAGAATAGAATAGAATAGAATAGAACAATAAATTATGGAATAGAATAGAATAGAATAGAATAGAATAGAATAGAATAGAATAGAATAGAATAGAATAGAATAGAATAGAATAGAATAGAATAGAATAGAATAGAATAGAATAGAATAGAATAGATGGAGTGGAGTAGAGTAGAGTAGAGTAGAATAATGAAGAGTAGAGTAGAGTAGAGTTAGAGTAGAATAGAATAGAATAGAATAGAATAGAATAGAATAGAATAGAATAGAATAGAATAGAATAGAATAGAATAGAATAGAATAGAATAGAATAGAATAGAATAGATGGAGTGGAGTAGAGTAGAGTAGAGTAGAATAATGAAGAGTAGAGTAGAGTTAGAGTAGAGTAGAGTAGAGTAGAATAGAATAGAATAGAATAGAATAGAATAGAATAGAATAGAATAGAATAGAATAGAATAGAATAGAACAATAAATTATGGAATAGAATAGAATAGAATAGAATAGAATAGAATAGAATAGAATAGAATAGAATAGAATAGAATAGAATAGAATAGAATAGAATAGATGGAGTGGAGTAGAGTAGAGTAGAGTAGAATAATGAAGAGTAGAGTAGAGTTAGAGTAGAGTAGAGTAGAATAGAATAGAATAGAATAGAATAGAATAGAATAGAATAGAATAGAATAGAATAGAATAGAATAGAATAGAACAATAAATTATGGAATAGAATAGAATAGAATAGAATAGAATAGAATAGAATAGAATAGAATAGAATAGAATAGAATAGAATAGAATAGAATAGAATAGAATAGAATAGAATAGAATAGAACAATAAATTATGGAATAGAATAGAATAGAATAGAATAGAATAGAATAGAATAGAATAGAATAGAATAGAATAGAATAGAATAGAATAGAATAGAATAGAATAGAATAGAATAGAATAGAATAGAATAGATGGAGTGGAGTAGAGTAGAGTAGAATAATGAAGAGTAGAGTAGAGTTAGAGTAGAGTAGAGTAGAGTAGAATAGAATAGAATAGAATAGAATAGAATAGAATAGAATAGACTAGAATAGAATAGAATAGAATAGAATAGAATAGAATAGAATAGAATAGAATAGAATAGAATAGAATAGAATAGAATAGAATAGAATAGAATAGAATAGAATAGAATAGAATAGATGGAGTGGAGTAGAGTAGAGTAGAGTAGAATAATGAAGAGTAGAGTAGAGTTAGAGTAGAGTAGAGTAGAATAGAATAGAATAGAATAGAATAGAATAGAATAGAATAGAATAGAATAGAATAGAATAGAATAGAATAGAATAGAATAGAATAGAATAGAATAGAATAGAATAGATGGAGTGGAGTAGAGTAGAGTAGAGTAGAATAATGAAGAGTAGAGTAGAGTTAGAGTAGAGTAGAGTAGAGTAGAGTAGAATAGAATAGAATAGAATAGAATAGAATAGAATAGAATAGAATAGAATAGAATAGAATAGAATAGAATAGGACAGGACAGGACAGAACAGAACAGAATAGAATAGAATAGAACAATAATAGCAGTAGCACTTAGGCTTACAGCCCTCTCTAAGCAGTTTACAGAGTCAGCATATTGTCCCCAACAACCTGGGTCCTCATTTTACCAACCTCAGAAGGATGGAAGGCTGTGTCAACCTTTGAGCCAGCAGGATTGAACTGCTGGCAATGGGCAAAGTTAGCCTGCAAAGCTGCATTCTAACTACTGTGCCACCGGGACTCTCTATCTCCTATCTACAACATAGTTCACATGCATTTGTGCTCTGATTCTGGTGACTCCGAGGATACAGATAAACCCACAAGTGGACTCAACGACTCTCAGATACCAAACAACCAATCTTCAGAGCGCGAATGACCAGACCAAAAAATATAAATCCTTCCATTCCTCAGCATTCGCTCAGAACTGAAGAAGCTACTTGGATGAGAAGCAAAACATTTTCAAGGGGGGAAAAAAACCCCAAGAAAATCCAGTTGCCTTTTGAAAAAGCACCTCTGGAACAAACATGACTTGGATGTTCAAGAATCTCCCTAGATACGTTCTACTTTTCCATTAAAGCTCATTTTGCTGTTCTCTTCTTTGTCCTGAAGATTTTTGTCCCTTCTAGATTTGCTTTCAGAACGGTTGCTTAGGCAACATTCTCCTCGTGATCTGAAGTCAAGGTTTGATCAACATTTTCCCTTCTGTGGAAAGTAAGTTTCGTTATGAGTTCAGGGTTTTAACGTCAGGGCATCCAATTCTGGCGAGAAGCAAATTACGTCTACAAATCAGTTAGACCAGACGTGTCAAACACAAGGCCCGGGGGCCGGATGCGGCCTGCGAAGTGGTTTCATGTGGCCCGTGAAGCCATCCTGGAAACAGTGAGGGAACGGCCCCCTCTGCCTTGGCCCTGGCCCAGGCCGGCTGGGAGCCAATGTACAATTTTGTGGTGGCCATCTATGCTGAAACGCACTCAGTCTTAGCTCCATAAGTCCCCCCCCCCGGCATGGCCTGAGAGGAACAGTGAGGCTCCTCTAGTGGACCATGCCTTGACACTTGCCCTGGTCCCACCCCCTTCTGTCAGAGACCCTCAGATCTGTCCCACTCCTGCCCAGGCCCCCACAGGAACCCTTGACACGAACGATGTAGAACTAGCCATGCCCACCCAGTAGGCCATACCCACTCCATCCATGCCCACCCAGTAGGCCACAACCACCCAGCCCCCTGAGGGCAACTGCCATGCTGATGCGGTCCTCAGTGAAATTGAGTTTGACACCCCTGAGTTAGACGGACAAGTCTGTTTAAAACTTTTCCACCTTCTATAAGGTACTGACCCCAAAGCTGTGCAGGGAACATTCTTCTTTCTGAATACAATGCCAGTTTTAACAAGAATCTCAAAACAATGGCTTTCCATCTGTGGATTCTCAATAATTTATATCAGCCCATAGTGGGTTGACTGCGTGGGACAATTAATTCTCAGTACAGGTAAGCAAACACCCAAATCTTCAGCCTCCTTAATTGCAAGGATTGCCCATCAACTCTGCAATCAATCAGGGATGTGGCTTAAAGGAAAATGTGGAATACTGCAGTAACATAACCCTATTATCCTACTGAATCATTTTTTATGAAAGTACGATCAAGCCATAAAGCAGACAACCAACAAGAAGGCAGTTAACAAAGCAAAACAGCTCCTTATGAACTTAGCACAACAGTTTTATGGGTGTAATACAAGGAAATTGCAATTGTAATAAGAAATTGAATGCATGTCAGCCATGCAAAACACACAGTCGTTTCCCGTGCTTTGTGTTTTGCTATGATCCGTTACATTTTATGGTCCATTCTGCATCTCTGCTGGAAAAGCATCCATCGTGGCTGGAATCTAGAGAATTTGACTTCTTGTGTTGTTAATGTGAAATTGGGCACATCATTACTTTTGTGTAATTCTATGTTTATTTGATATAGAGTGGTAATAGTTGTCCAGGCTGGCCTATTTGACTTCTATTTCTGAATTGTTAAGAATTGCTTTTAATGTATATTTGACTATTTCTCAGCATTCCATATAATGCAATTTATCTTTTTCTAAAAAAAAAAAGAACTTTGAAGATATTAAAGCAGCTTGTTAATTGGGAAAAAAAAGTTAGATGGGACATTTTGTTCTAGTTATCTAGTTATCTAAAGCAGGGGTCCCCAACTCCGGTCTGTGGACCAGCACTGAGCCACGGCATGCCAGCAACCAGTCTGCATATAACAAGCAAAGCCCCATCTGTGGGATGCAGGCAGCACACAAAACCACGCACCTTCTGGTCTGCAGAAAAACCTCTCTCCATGGAACCAGTCCCTGGTGCCCAAAAGGTTGGGGACCTCTGATCTAAAGTCACATTCATTGAACATCCTAAAGCAAATTGTAAAGGTGACCAAAGTAGTACAAGAGGTTCTTTTGTGGTTCTCCCACCAGAATGCCGTCACATCTGATACCCAGATGTCCATATTGAACCACAAGCTATGATTTGGGGCTCTTAGAGTTTTCTTCTCTAAGATGCAGCTGTGATGGGTTCACCACGGCATCCTCAACACATGTCATCAACCAACCTGGAAGCTGGGTTCACCACGGCATCCTCAACACATGTCATCAACCAACCTGGAAGCTGGGTTCACCACGGCATCCTCAACACATGTCATCAACCAACCTGGAAGCTGGGTTCACCACGACATCCTCAACACATGTCATCAACCAACCTGGAAGCTGGGTTCACCACGGCATCCTCAACACATGTCATCAACCAACCTGGAAGCTGGGTTCACCACGGCATCCTCAACACATGTCATCAACCAACCTGGAAGCTGGGTTCACCACGGCATCCTCAACACATGTCATCAACCAACCTGGAAGCTGGGTTCACCACGGCATCCTCAACACATGTCATCAACCAACCTGGAAGCTGGGTTCACCACGGCATCCTCAACACATGTCATCAACCAACCTGGAAGCTGGGTTCACCACGGCATCCTCAACACATGTCATCAACCAACCTGGAAGCTGGGTTCACCACGGCATCCTCAACACATGTCATCAACCAACCTGGAAGCTGGGTTCACCACGGCATCCTCAACACATGTCATCAACCAACCTGGAAGCTGGGTTCACCACGGCATCCTCAACACATGTCATCAACCAACCTGGAAGCTGGGTTCACCACGGCATCCTCAACACATGTCATCAACCAACCTGGAAGCTGGGTTCACCACGGCATCCTCAACACATGTCATCAACCAACCTGGAAGCTGGGTTCACCACGGCATCCTCAACACATGTCATCAACCAACCTGGAAGCTGGGTTCACCACGGCATCCTCAACACATGTCATCAACCAACCTGGAAGCTGGGTTCACCACGGCATCCTCAACACATGTCATCAACCAACCTAGAAGCTTCCTGATCATTCTTACCTTGGTTTTGGAATGGAGAGTCATGACCAAAAGCTCTGTAATACCATGGACTTAAGATGTGATGATCATGATAGAGCTTGAGATGAAATGGTCCACAACACTGGAACTGATCCTTTCAATTGAACAAACTGCAAACAGGAAGAGCATCCGGCCAGTAAATGTTCAGTTCCATCCAGTTGCCCCGACTCTATGCCAAATTAAGGGATTAAAGAGTCATTAAAAAAAAAGAGTATCTAAAGGAGCTCCATTTGGCTGGGTCTTCATGAAGACTTTGGCATTTTGGAAGAGCCAATGTTGCCTGCAGGGGACAAGTGCAAAAAAAGTCAAGATAGCAGCCACAGTCATATGAGAAACCCCCCCCCCCATTTTTACATACAGGTAAAAAAAAAGTTGAGTCTTTGAGCACACAGGTGTGACTTCCATCTTGACTTTTCTTTTTCTGAGTCCTTCCCCGTAGAAACTCTTGGGAAGAACTTAGCTTATAACACGAATGAACATGAAGAATATCTTCGGTAACTTGAATTCCTCCACTGAGCAGGAGATTATATCTGATTGGCCTCTATGCTCTCTTCTAACCCTATCTAAAATTCTATAAAATCATTGGGTCAGTCTGGCCGTAAAATGCAAAGGAATCCAGGAAAATAAAATTAAAAAAAAACATTCAGTTGATTTCTAATGTGAATATAGCAGATTTTTCTTAGCTTAAAGCAGCGGTTCTCAACCTATGGGTCGCGACCCCATTTGGGGTCGGACGACCGTTTCGTGGGGGTCGCCGGACACCGCAGTCCGCCATTTTGTTTTTTTGTTTTTTTTTGTTTGTTTTTTCCGTTGCACGCGCTGCGCATGCGTGGTTCGGGCCGTTGCGCATGCGCCGCGCATGCACAATTCGGGCTGTCGCACGCACGCCGTGCATATGCGGATCGGCCCGTCACGGTCCGCCATTTTGTTTTTGGTTTTTTTTTCATCGCGCGCGCGCCACGCATGCGCGGATCGGCCCGACACGCGCGCCGGGGTTGCACCGCGCATGACCGGGGCAAGTGGGGTCTCAACCTGAAAAAGGTTGAGAACCACTGGCTTAAAGCATTACCCATGCCTGCTTTTCGTTCAGATATGTAAGATGTTCCACATTTCCCCCCACCACTTTCCAAACAAAGAAGAAACGATGCGATAAAGGCTTATAAAAATTATCATATATATTAATCTAATGCCACTCTGGGATCCTCTGCCAAGTTGCTAAGCTGGTTAAGTAACGCTTCTTTTCTTGCCACTGAAAATGAAAAATCGTGTTGGCTTCGGTGCTTGCAAACTCTCCGTGGCCAAACGCTTCGGTTGAATTTTGAATTGTTCTCACGCTTCGCTGGCAACCGGATATATTCCTGAGGCAGCGACAGAACCCCCGAGAAAAATACAGCTGCCGTGTGTCCTGCGGCCCGCTAATCCATGTCGGCTCGAGACAAGCCTACATTCTCCCTAGATAACCCCAGCAAGGAAAGACAATAAAACCTCATTCACCAAGGAAACCACAAAATCAAACCAGAATCCCCAGAGTTCCCAAGAGGAAGACGTGTTATTGTTAGAAATGATATTAAAGGGACAGTCCGGAATGCGTTTCCTCAGAAGATCAACCCATTGAATCAGGACAACACTTAGAGCTAATCCAGACATGAAAGAAGACTCGTGAAATGTATTCCTCCCTAGAGCCAGAAAGGAAGCAGGAATTGCGTACAGGTATAGATAAGTCCTCGACTTACAACAGTTCATTAAGTGACAGTTGAAAGTTACAACACTGAAAAAAGAGAAATCTTGGGCTCAGTTGTGTTTGTGGGTCACGGACTACCTGTACATGGGATAAAATCTTAAATTAAGCCATGCTAAGATAACCAAAGAGTCATAATGTCACTTTTTTCAGTGTTGTTGTAAGTGTGAATGGTCACCAAATGAACCTTTGTAAGTTGAGGACTACCTCTGTTCTATTTTCAACACACTCTATCTATCTATCTATCTATCTATCTATCTATCTATCATCCATTTGTCTCTCTATCTATCTATCTATCTATCTATCATCCATTTGTCTCTCTATCTGTCTATCTATCTATCTATCATCTATCTATCTATCTATCTATATCATCTATCTATCATCTATCTGTTTATCTGTTTGTCTATCTATCTATCTGTCTATCTATCATCTATCTATCTATCATCTATCTATCATCTATCTATCATCTATCTATCTATCTATCTATCATCTATCTATCATCTATCTATCTGTTTGTCTGGCTATCTGTCTATCTATCATCTATCATCTATCTATCATCTATCTATCTATCATCTATCTATCCGTTTGTCTGTCTATCTGTCTATCTATCTGTCTGTCTGTCTCTGTCTGTCTGTCTATCTCTCTGTCTGTCTATCTATATATCTATCATCATATGTTGACAGTCTATCTACCTATCTATCTATCATCTATCTATCTATCTATCTATCTATCTATCTATATCTGTTGATGCTTTATTTAAACTTATATTTGTATATCAGCAATTGCATGACCTCTGTAGATGTCATATGATAGATAGATAGATAGATAGATAGATAGATAGATAGATAGATAGATAGATAGATAGATAGATAGATATAGATTTTTACACAACAAACTGGCTGAGGGGAAGATTTTTGCGGCGTTCTCTCCACATGGAGACCTCGCAGCCTTTGTATCAGGCTAAAGCTTTCCAGAGAAGCTGCTGCCTGATGCATATTTTATGTGTGGTATAGATTAGTCACAAGCTAGCAGCCTCGGGATGTGCCCCTCTGCTCAGTTAATAACAGCTACACCAGCAAGACCGCACCAACCTTTTAAAAATCTGTGTTGCTAGGCAAAGAGCATGCATAAAATATGCGGCTGCCTTCAAGTCAATCTTGAATCCTGAGAATTGCCGTTGTCTTTTTTTCAGGGAGATTTTTGCAACTTCCCAGACTAATCGACACACCTAGAATTTCCAGATACTAACCATCTACAGGTAGTCCTTGACTTATGACTGCTAATGGAACTTGGAGTTTCTATTGTAAGCCATGATGGTCCTAGGTTGAGGCACTCGTGTGACAGACTCAGTTTTATTTATTTATTTTTCAGGGATCATTTAAGAAAACCTCACAACATGAATCTATTCATTCTTGTGAGCAGTTTGTTTTGGCAAAAAAAAATAATAATAATCCCCAAAGAGCCAAAAAGGACAGAAACTGACAAAAACTTTCATTAAATTGTGGCCGTGTGACTGCAGAATTCTGCAACTGGTTGTAAAGGTGAGCCAGTTGCTAAGCGCCTAAAATGTAGTCACACAACCACAAGGGGTATGTGCTGCCATTGGAATTCTGGAACCAGGTCATAAGTAGCTTTTGGGGAATCCAGTGGTTAAGCAAAGACTATACCGCTAACCAAAGCTGATTCACCTGTGTGTTTGAGATCAGCCATGTGATATCACTTACTGTGGTGGAATGGAGCCTGGATTCCCAAAGAGATGGGTGCTATTCCAGAGGATCAAGAGACAGAGAAGTTTAGATAGTTTGGTTGGGAGGAGGAGAGTTAAGATGGCTCTCCCCTAGACGTTTTTAGAGTCTATCTGTAGTGATGAAAATAGTTTGCTTTAGTTTGGCAAGCTTTCTGTCTATAGGTGAGGAACAATAAAGAAAGCTGTTCAGACGTAACTCAGTGTGTCTTTCTCGCTTTTTGACACTAGCCAAATACAGTACTATGTCCTGTTCTCTCTGATTCGGGTAATATGATGACTTTGCTCATGAAAAAGGATATGCTATCTGAGGAAGAAACACAGTTTCTTGTGCTTGCTATTGACGCCATTTTGATAGTAAACCTGATAATCTTCTGTTGCATGCAAAGGTATCTAATGTTCATACATGGCCTCTGTTTTGGGTCCTGTCAGTGAAGAAGAAAAAGGGAGGGAGGGAGGGAGGGGAAAAAGGAAGGAAGGAAGGAAGGTAGGTAGGAAGGAAGGAAGGAAGGAAGGAAGGAAGGAAGGGGAGGGAGAAACGAACGAACAAAGGAATCCTCCCTAGAAGTTCTCAGAGTATATCTTTGGTGATGCAAATAGTGTATAATGTGTCACACTTGAAATGTATCTTTAAGTTTAAATTAACTTCACCAAAATGCCATTTAAATATTTCACAGGCCAGTGAATAGAATAGAATAGAATAGAATAGAATAGAATAGAATAGAATAGAATAGAATAGAATAGAATAGAATAGAATAGAATAGAATGGAATGGAATGGAATGGAATGGAATGGAATGGAGTGGAGTGGAGTGGAGTGGAGTGGAGTGGAGTGGAGTGGAGTGGAATAACAGAGTTGGAAGGGACTTTGGAGGTCTTCTAGTCCAACCCCCCACTTAGCAGGAAACCCTATACCATTTCAGACAAATGTTTATCCACTCTCTTCTTTAAAACTTCCAGTGTTGGAGCATTCACAATTTCTAGAGGCAAATTGTTCCACTGATTAATTGTTCTAACTGTCAGGAAATGTCTCCTTAGTTCTAGGTTGCTTGACTCCCTCTTCTTTTTGGCAATCCCTGAGATATTGGAACACTGCTATCCTGTCACCCCTGGTCCTTCTCTTCATTAAACTAGATATAACTAATTCCAGCAACTGTTCTTTATATGTTTTACCCTTCAATCCCCTCATCATCTTTGTTGCTCTTCTCTACACTCTTTCTACAGTCTCACCTGCTTCTCTCTCCATCTCCCAACACTTTCATTTGCTTCATCTCCCTTCAGATGCTATCCTGTCCCACTTCTAAACACTTTCTCCTTTACCCATTGACCTCACTGCAGGAAACCCAACTAGAACATTTAAGTTCTGGATCTGGACCCTATACTTGTCTGTGCCTGGATGAAACATGTGGTTTCTCAGAACCCCCCATTCAATGAACAGAGCGCTTTGCACATCCTTGTTGTGTTGTTTTTGATCATAGGATCAAACACAGCATGTTGTTTGGATTATTTGCATGTACTGTTAAGTACCTGAGTGTGTTCTGTTGTATAACTCTCAGCATTCTGCTATTATGACTTGCAGACAAATCGGGAACAACCTGCGTTTCTCTGAGTAGGAGTTCCTGTTTTGATTTGCATAAAAAAAATACTGATATACAGTATATCAACTTTTCTCTGCACATTGAGTCTTCATAGAATAGAATAGAATAGAATAGAATAGAATAGAATAGAATAGAATAGAATAGAATAGAATAGAATAGAATAGAATAGAATAGAATAGAAAATGGAGAGAATAGAATATGAAATGGAGAGAATAGAATAGAATAGAATAGAATAGAATAGAATAGAATAGAATAGAATAGAATAGAATAGAATAGAATAGAATAGAATAGAATAGAATAGAATAGAAACTGTATTTTCACTTTAAATGTACACTAATCGGCATATATTAAAATGAAATTTCGTTGCATTCAGCTCTCAAAAAAATACCATCATGCCATCTTCTCAAGCCATGGACAGGGAAAGAAACAGAAATTACATATTTCTCAGGAAAGGAGTTTGTAATGGAAGCTCCCACCAAAAGACCCCTATTTTGGTCCTTGTCACCCTTTGACAAGAGGCTAATAAGCTTTTTAGTATTGGACGGTGTATCTGCCCTTTGGTCACAAACACTTAGAGCGTGTTACAAGTTGCTTCGGTTTTTTCCATCAAGGCTGTTGGTTAAAAAAAAAATGTTTTTCACAAAAGAATAAATATTGTGCACCGTCTGGCCTCAGCAATCCCATCGTGTATGGGAAAATAAGACTGCAATTTTTTTTCTCCAGCAGAATTATAGCAATCTTTTTATTTCCTAGAAGGGCTTGCATGTCACATCAGTCATTTGACTCTAAGCAGCTTACAAGCCGCGGCGTAACAATGGAGAATAATGTGGTGGTTTTGTTTAAAGCACTGTAACTAATAATAAAATGCAATCAGAAATTATAATTATAGTCACAAAACCCGAGCACCAAATATCACCCAACCACATTGATTAATCAGGTGCCTCCATCCACTCTCACTTTGTTCCCCAAATGTTTCTAAAAACAGGTTTGTAAAAGATGCTTTTTCCAAAAGGCAACTGGATTTCCTAGGGTTGGTTTTTTTTTTCTTGAAAGTATTTCCCTTCTCGTCCAAGAAGCTTCTTCAGTTCTGAACTGAGCACTGAAGAAGCTTCTTGGACGAGAAGAGAAATGTTTTCAAGGGAAGCAAAAAAACAACAACAACAAGAAAGTTCAGTTGCCTTTTTTGGGGGGGGGGAACACCTTTGGGACAACCGTGGCCTGGATGACTGAGAATCTCCACAGACCTGTTTTTAAAAGCTTACTAAATAAGAAAAATGATTGCAGGGCTCTTGTAAGTGGGGTGAGGGATCTCCAGGGATCCTCAAAAATGGCAGATGCCCCTTTCTTAGTCTATACCAGGGGTCTTCAAACCTGGCCCTTTTATGACTTGTGGACTTCAACTCCCAGAATTCCTGAGCCAGCCACGCTAAGGGAAAAAGGAGAGGTTTCCAAGCTGAGCCAGGCTGGCTCAGGAATTCTGGGAGTTGAAGTCCATGAGTCATAAAGTGGCCTAGGCCAGAGGTAGGCAACCCTGGCTCTTTTATGACTTGTGGACTTCAACTCCCAGAATTCCTGAGCCAGCCACGCTGAGGGGAAAGGGAGAGGTTTCCAAGCTGAGCCATGCTGGCTCAGGAATTCTGGGAGTTGAAGTCCACGAGTCAGAAAGCGGCCTAGGCCTAGGCCAGAGGTAGGCAACCCTGGCTCTTTTATGACTTGTGGACTTCAACTCCCAGAATTCCTGAGCCAGCATGAGGGAACTATGGCCCCCTCATGACTCGTGGACTTCAACTCCCAGAATTCCTGAGCCAGCCACACTGAGGGGAAAGGGAGAGGTTTCCAAGCTGAGCCATGCTGGCTGAGGAATTCTGGGACTTGAAGTTCACGAGTCATAAAAGGGCCAAGGTTGAAGACCCCTGGTCTATACCAAATCAATGTGTGCATAAAAGCCACAGGGGTTGGATCACAATGCCACACCTGTTTTGACCCACAATCATTGTTGGAAGGTGTTCTATAGAAGGGGAAATCCTGAAGAAATTGCTGACCTCTAAGTCATCTCCTGCTCACTCCACCCAAGGACTGGGGCCTTCAAAGACATGCCCAGGCTGGGAAGATTCTTCTTAGATAAGCACTCTCAGAGCTAACCAGAACATTAAAGTTGATCGCCACCAACTGCGATTGAAATTTTAACTTACTTTGTCCGGATTGTTCTGCTCAGCACTCTTAGCTCATAATGAAAGCAATTACTTAGAAATTAAACTAGACCAAGCAGGTTAAGCAGCAGGTCATCAGAAAGGCTCCTAACAAATCAGTTTCTTGCAGAATACTGTTGAAAGAAAAGTCTTCATTGTGGTTCAGTCCAAGCTGGGAATGAACATGGCGACTGCTTTAGAAAGAAGGTTGCAGTTTATTGAAGAGGAGAGCCAGACAGCAAGATGGCTCTGGAAGAAAAGAAAAAAAAAGGGCTGAGCACATATATGGAGTAGGTTTTTATACCCTCTGGAGCCTTCTTTTTGGAGTTGCTTCCTGTTCCTGTATTGAGGCTTCGTATTTCCTGTGTCGTGTATTCTGACCTGTGTCTGGGTGTGCCCTTTGGCATCTGTGGGTTAATCCTATTATGTCCTGTCTTAGACTTTGGGTGGGGTATGTAGATTTTAGGTGTCATTGTCTTCTTAATCTTCTAGCTGGGATTTCCAACTTTCCTCGATGGTTTACATCTGCATTTGTACAGAGCTGGTTTCTGCTTGGGGGAAGAAGACGTGGGGCTATTAAGAAAAACTGGGCATGCTTTTCTGCCTCTTTAAGATCCTTTGAGGAAATATATTTTTCTGCCCTTTTAATATTTCCTTCTCTGGGCGAGGCTGACTTCCCACAATACAAAATAGCAGAGTTGGAAGGGACCTTCTAATCCAACCCCCTGCTCAAGCAAGAGATCTTAAAGCATTCCAGACAAACAGCTGACCAATCTCTTCTTGAAAACTTCAAGAAGTGGATGGTGGGTGCACCCACAAATTCTGGAGGCAAGACGTTCCACTGGTTGATTGTTCTCCCTGAGGGACCATTGAGAGATCCAGCCTAGAACTAGTTTTTGTCTCCTTCTGCAAGCAAATCATTTCACTGGCCAACTTTGGGCCTAGAGATAGCCAATTGGCCAACAACCAGCTGTTCTCAGTCTTCAATAAATGCATTCATGATCTCTTCAGAAGATCTGCTTTTTTGGGAGGGGGACTCGTAATGTTTAATGAAACTCTAGGAACAGAGTCTCAATTCTTCTTTACATTTACAGGACTCCATTATTTCTTTCTTTTCTCAGACCTCATGGCATATGTGGAAACGGGGGGGGGGAGATGAATTTAATCTCAGGCAGTTAACACTTAGAGAGAAAGCAATGAGGACTGCCTCATTTGCTTCCAGCTGGGTTTAAATTAGATTCCAGTTTTTCACTTCGAAAACCTGCTAGCAATAATCTAGGTCAGAAGAGACCAACCCAACACATCAATCCTTAAAATATACGATGCTTAATTTTATCGGCATAACTCAAGATGAGGAAAGACCTAGAAGCCGTGGCCAACATCTTTACATAAGTATGCAAATATCCCTACCGATATTGTCTCATTCCAATTAGAGAATGGCGCGAGCAAAAAAGCTAGGGGATTATCGTGATTCATGCAAAGTTATCAGCTTTGGAAAATTCATAGGAGACACATTAAAAGTCATTTCAATTCCAAATATCAGAGGCACAATTTTTTCCCTACAAAAATGAGCTTTGGTCCTACAAGAAATGGGTAAATGCTTTGAAGTAGATATTTTGCATGCACTTCTTAATATAATGTAATATGATATTTCATGCCAAAGATCCAGAACAATTTTTTTTCTTGGAGTAATTGTATTAAAATCGGTGGAACTTCAACCAGCCTTTTTGAACTTAAATCCTATTGTCCCAGAGGTGTTTTTTCAAGAGGCAATTGGACTTCCTTGTTTTTCTTTGAAGACATTTCTCTTCTTATCCAAGAAGCTTCTTCAGCTCTGACTGGATGGTGGGGAATGGAAGGATTTATATTCCTTGCAGACAGCTGGTCATTTGCCTTCTTTTGGAGAGTCATTGAGGCCACTTGGGGGTTTATCTGTGGCCTCAGGGTCACCTGAGTAGTGCAAATGGGTGTGGAGTCTTCTTGGAGCTGCTGAAAGGACTGTGTTGTAGACTGGAGATAGATGATGGCCTGTGTTGTAGACTGGAGATAGATGAGAGCCTGTGTTGTAGACTGGAGGTAGATGATGGACTGTGTTGTAGACTGGAGATAGATGATGGACTGTGTTGTAGACTGGAGATAGATGATGGACTGTGTTGTAACTGGAGATAGATGATGGACTGTGTTGTAGACTGGAGATAGGTGATGGACTGTGTTGTAAACTGGAGATAGATGATGGACTGTGTTGTAGAATTGAGATAGATGATGGCCTGTGTTGTAGAATGGAGATAGATGATGGCCTGTGTTGTAGAATGGAGATAGATGATGGCCTGTTGTAGGCTGGAGATAGATGATGGACTGTGTTGTAGACTGGAGATAGATGATGGACTGTGTTGTAGACTGGAGATAGATGATGTCATATCCCTCCCCCTCTGTTGAGAGAGAGCTGTTCAATTGAAACTTTAAAAAATGCAAAATGTCTTCAAAGAAAAACAAGAAAGTCCAGTTGCCTCCTGAAGAAGCACCTTTGGGACAACCATGACCTGGATAGACTGAGAATCTCCATAGACATTAAATCCTACTGCTTTCTATAAATTAACTCTAAAAGGTTACAAAGATCTGTGATGTGTGCTCTTAAAATGCAGCATGCTGAGGACACAAATCCACGTGAAAGCAGTTATTAAATTATACCACAGGGAGTAGAAGTTAATTACTTATAGAATCTAAAAATTGCAGAACAACCTGTGGATGACATTAGTTCTCGACTTACAATCAGTCACCTAGTAAGCATTTGAAATTAGAGTGGACCTGCCTTGCAGCTAGTCATGATTTGAAGTTCTGTCAGTTGTCCTGCTGCTGGTCACATGACCAATGTTTGGGTGTTCAGCAATACACAGGCATTTACAGATGTTTGCAACGTCCTGAGTCATGTGTCCTGAGTCATATTTTATGACAGTTTTGCCTAAAACTGGTACTTTTTACAACTGTCAAGACATGACCGTGATGGACAGGGT
Organism: Bothrops alternatus; assembly: GCA_034064705.1. Lineage (NCBI taxonomy): Eukaryota > Metazoa > Chordata > Lepidosauria > Squamata > Viperidae > Bothrops > Bothrops alternatus. The sequence goes on from JARGCV010000616.1 coordinate 29,323, forward strand.
CCTTTGAAGTCATAAGTTGAGGATTACTTTAAAATATGGGTGCCTAGTAATCAGAACAAGAATGAATATATATGTCGACGCTGCTAACATCAGATGTTTTGCATTGACAACAGATGGAAATGTAGCCATCTTTTTCCCGTCTGCTTTTAGAGTTAGATGATGTTGGGAGGCGGGGGAATGTGAATGAGAGTCTAGCTAGACATAACAACAGTAAACTCAGCGTGAGAATTGGCGGGCTGGAGAACTGGAGAGGAAGCCTGCACTTCAAGCTAATTGGGAAATGTGATTTATGACGGTTAATTGGAGGAGGGAATTGTGGTTTGATACTAGGTGCCCAGGGGAGGAGAATTCAGTTTTTGGCTTCGATTATGTAGTGCCAATATTATGCTACTCGAATAAAAGATTCTTTAAGGTAAAACAATGCCTCGAAGTTCTTTTGAAGAGTTTCATCTGTCGGAACCATGACAATATACTTGGAAACACAAAGGAAATGTAATCCACATTATCAAGTCCTCCGTAATTCTTTCATGCAATGAAAGCCGACAAGTAATCTTAACCAGTAAGAATACTTTGAATATTGTGGGGAAAACAAATTTAAATAAGAATTCTGCAAACAGGATCTATGACGAGGCAATCAAGATGATCCATTAGAAAAGAAGCTTTATATTGATGTGGTTATTATTTGCAGAAACGTGAGAAAAATGTCTACATTTAATTGTCATTTATTTAAATAATAAGAACGGTCTTAATTCAAGGTTTGCAAACGAGAATATTATTTTGAAGAAGAGAAAAGCAAGCAAAGCCATTATATGGACTATAGAATTATAGAAATTAATTGTTATTGATTGTTTTTTTAAATACTAACCCAGACAACACGCTGTTTGCCAAATATTAAGGTGATTATGTTAAAAATCAATAAAACATATTTGAAAAAAAAAAGGAAGCCAACAAATAGTCTTTTTCTTTCTATGGATTCTCAGTCATCCAAGTCATGGTTGACCCCAAAAGTGCTTTTTCCCCCCCCCCAAAAGGCAACTGAAACGTCTTCAGTTTTTCAGGAACTACAGGAACTGAAGAAGCTTCTTGGATAAGATGCAAGACATTTTCAAAGGAAAAAAAACAAGAAAGTTCAGTTGTCTTTTGTGGGGGGAAAAGACACGTTTAGGATAGTCTTCTTCTGAGATAAAAGAAACTGAATTACTGGATAGCAAGAGAAATGATTGCTTCTTTCCAACCAAAAATAAAATGAGAAGAAATTATAATAAACTGAACCCTTAAGGTAGGCTAAACCAATAAGAGAGAACCACAATGTGTAAATATGAAAAAAAAAACCCACAAAGGCTTCAGAACAGAGACATTTCATAATAATTCCTTCCTCATTATATTAATAGATTCTTTATTAATAACTTCAAAGTTTCACGTACTGGAAGGGTAGAACTAAAATATGTTGTAGCATCTGATTTGCATACATTCCAGATGGGGAAAAGAAATGAATTAATCTTTTTTCCTTTTCAATGTCTCAGGAGTACTTAAAAATGATCTGGAATGGGGGTCATTTCTGACTAATTTCCAGTAATATACAGACATTTTCATCTCCTCAAGTTTCATGAATTCTCCTGGAGATTTGCCCACCGAAAAGAAATGTTTTATGTTTTTGATATAGGTGACCCACTGTGTGGTTTTCCAGCATGTTTGTGTTATAGACCAGGTCTATTTGTAGGAGAATTAAAAAAAAATGGAGGCTACTATGAACATTATCTTCTTTGGCTTAAGAAGAAGAGTTAATTTAATTCTCATTTCTGCCAGCAGCTTCTTTAGAAGATGTTCCGTGAACCAAATGGACCTTTTTACCAGTATGTTTCTGGAAAGGTGTCCTTGCTTTGAGGCTCTCTTTCACATCTCCTGCGTCCTGCAGTTTCCTAAGAAAAATAATTTGGAAGAGAACATGACACCGCTCTGATCTTTTTAATTAAAATGTGCGCGGGATCAGTGGGTGATCAAAAGCAAAGACCACAGTCGTCCGTTTTACAGCGCAATCATCAACGAAGTCTGGATTCAAACACCAACATCAGTTAAAGCAGCAGGATCTTGGGAAGCTAGACTGAGTTTACCAAAAACCTAAATAATTATTTTTTTCCCCCTTCCTCTTCTTAGTTTTGTTACCCAATACCTTATCTAAAACCACTGGAATCAAGGGGGGGGGGAGGAAAATAAGGAATTATTTATTTATTTTATTTATGTGTTTGGGTTTGTATGCCACTCCTCTCCGGAGACTCGGAGCGGCTAACAACATCTATATAAACAACAAATTACAATAAAAATCCCAAACAAGAAATATCTAAAAATACAATAAAACACCCACATTTCTATTTCTTCTTAAAGTACTATCCATTCTTAAAGTACTATCCATTTCTATTTCTTCTTAAAGTACTATCCATTTCAAGCAGGGGACCCTATAGCAGGGGGTCTTCAAACATGGCCCTTTTATGACTTGTGGACTTCAGCTCCCAGAATTCCTCAGCCAGCGTGCCTGGCGGAGGAATTCTGGGAGTTGAAGTCCACCAGTCATAAAAGGGCCAGGTTTGAAGACCCTTGCCCTATAGCAAATGGCTGTCCAATCTCTTCTTTAAAAGCTCCAGTGATGGAGCACCCAGAACCTCTGAAGGAAAAACCATTCCATTGATTAATTGTTCTCACTGTCAGGAAATTTCTCCTTAGTTCTAGATTTGGGTCTTTCTCTCCTTGATTAGTTTCCATCCATTGCTTCTTGTCCTGCCCTCAGATGCTTTGAAAAATACATTGATCTCCTCTTCCTTGGCTGGCCTTAATTCCAATAAGTTTGTCAATGAATAGAGCTTCCTGGGGTGAAGAGAAGTCTCCATAATTCAGTTCTACCCATTGCTTCCAGTAATAGCTTTCCACTACCAATAGCTTTCTATCTACCCTCACAACCTTTAACCATGGGAGATGGAAGCCAATCTATCATCTCTTTGTAAATCTGGTTTCTGCCGGGTGCTGAAATGTGACAAAGTTTCGCTGGTTCCGACAAGTTGATCAAAGTCAACAAGGTAAGAGATGAGAATTGGTTTGGTTCAAAGGGGGAGAGGCCTTGAGGTTAGGCCAGGGGTCTTCAGACTTGGCCCTTTTATGACTCGTGGACTTCAACTCTCAGAATTCCTCAGCCAGGCATGCTGGCTGAGGAATTCTGGGAGTTGAAATCCACGGGTCATAAAAGGGCCAAGTTTGAAGACCCCTGGGTTAGGCTGTCACAGAGGAGAGAGGCCAAGACAAGAAGTAATGGGTGGAAGATAGTTTAAGAGAGAATTAAGGAGAAATTTCCTGTCAATGACAATAATCAACCAGTGGATCAGTTTGCCTCCAGAGGTTGTGCGTGCTCCATCACAGGAGGCTTTTAAGGAGATTGGACAGCCAGTTGTCTAGAATGGTATGGGGTCTCCTGCTTGAGCAGGGGGTTGGACTAGAGGACTTTTGAGGTCCGTTCCAACCAGTGGTGGGATTCAGACGATCCGCACCACTTCGGCAGAACCGGTAGCTAATTTTTTGTTGCCCAGGCCCAGAATGGACTTCCGGAAGCGGCATCCACACAGAGAACTGGTTGTTCACATAGTTCAGTCTCACCACTGCCTCCAACCCTATTATTCTATGTTCTGTGTTCTGTATTCTAATTCCATCAATGATTGTGGAATTCTGATGAAGCGGATATTCAAAAACATTCCAGACAATTATTGTAATGGAGACTCGGTTTGTTTTAGTGGGGATTTGAGTTTTGAAGCTGAGGAACTCAACTGAACTGAAAACTTCGTTAATCCAAAGATTATATACCATGGATAACCAAGCCTGTATTAACATAAGAAAAAATAATAATAATAACATCCTAGCAGTGGGACTTTGCTGCGGCAGTTGAGGTGAGTGGATTACCAATTTTGTCCTGCATTAATATGCAGAATTCTGCTAATTGAAATGCTGTAGCTGGCTGCCTGTTGGCAAATAATGAGGTAGAATGAATTCCTCTGGGTGTCCCACATATTTTGCTAATAAGAGTATAATAAGTTTTCTGCATGGGCGCATATAAAATGTACAGCTCAGAGCGGGAGGTCTGATTCTCCAACTAACCTGAGTTGTGAGAACAGATGCCCTCCACAAAGCTGGAATTGGAGGCTGAAGGAGAGCAGATGGAAGGATGTTACAGGTTAAGAAGAGGTTCTTGAATAGACCATTCCAGATTAGTGAGATAACTGACTGGCTGAAGGCTCTGATTTATAGTAAACATCCAAGTCCAAAACTGTGTGGGTTTGATTTCTATTCACTTTGCCAATCCCCATCCAGGACCTTCGCTGTCTAAGCAGGCTTGATTGTATCTGATGGAGGTAAGCTGTCAATCCACGATTCATTCAATGAAATGGAATTTCTCAGAGATGATTAAAAGACCCATGGCCGTTGCACCCAAGTGAAACTTTAAACAAAGATTAAAAATTGCCAGATGTCAAGACACAGCTCAGTGGCCAAGAGCATAGATTGAATGCAAAAATCTCCACATTCAATCCTAGCATTTGCGAAGGATTGTTGGCTAAGTTCCTGGTATGTCGTGAGCAGCTGGAACAGACAACAGCTGGGTAGCTATTCTTTATCAAGAAATATAAACTCATCCAAAGGTACAATTATATGACTTTCCTGTTGGTCCTCCAGCAATTTAATGAATCCAAAAGATGCATGTGATTTTTTTAAAAGAAAAATCTGTCAATAGTGTTCTGCTATTGACTTTCAAGCTATTCATGCACTATGTAAAAACGAAGCATGTAGGAAAAATGAACTCTTAATGTGCAAATCTCTCTTTCTGTCTACCTCAGAAAGCACCTTTGGAAAATTGCAGCTGTTTTCATGGAAAAAGCATCTCTCATTTCTTTGAGATAGATTTTTGCAAAAGAGCCAGTTTAGTGTAGAGAATCAGTTTGGTCTAATGGAGGAAGGCACCAGGCCAGAAAGTGGGAGACTATAAGTTCATCTAGCTCCTGTTTATAACAAAGTCCTTTCAGCAGTTTCTTCGAGTTGATGCCTTCAGGTTCAAGTTGATGCCTTCAAGTTGATGCCTTCAGGTTTTATACCTTCAGGTTGATGCCTTCAAGTTAATTCCTTCAAGTTGATTCCTTCAAGATGATGCCTTCAGGTTGATGCCTTCAGGTTGATGCCTTCAAGTTGATGCCTTCAAGTTGATGCCTTCAGGTTGATGCCTTCAGGTTGATGCCTTCGAGTTAATTCCTTCAAGTTGATTCCTTCAAGATGATGCCTTCAGGTTGATGCCTTCAAGTTGATGCCTTCAGGTTGATGCTTTCAAGTTGATGCCTTCAAACTGATGCCTTTAGGTTGATGCCTTCAGGTTGATACCTTCAAGTTGATGCCTTCAAGTTGATGCTTTCAAGTTGATGCCTTCAAATTGATTCCTTCAAGATGATGCCTTCAGGTTGATGCCTTCAGGTTGATGCCTTCAAGTTGATGCCTTCAAGTTGATGCTTTCAAGTTGATGCCTTCAAATTGATGCCTTCAGGTTGATGCCTTCAGGTTGATGCTTTCAAGTTGATGCCTTCAAATTGATGCTTTCAAGTTGATGCCTTCAGGTTAATGCCTTCAAGTTGATGCCTTCAAGTTAAGGCCTTCAGGTTGATGCCTTCAGGTTGATGCCTTCAAGTTGATGCCTTCAAGTTGATGCCTTCAGATTGATGCCTTCAGGTTGATACCTTCAAGTTGATGCCTTCAGGTTGATGCCTTCAGGTTGATACCTTCAAGTTGATGCCTTCAGGTTGATGCCTTCAGGTTGATACCTTCAAGTTGATGCCTTCAAGTTGATGCTTTCAAGTTGATGCCTTCAAATTGATGCCTTCAGGTTGATGCTTTCAAGTTGATGCCTTCAAATTGATGCTTTCAAGTTGATGCCTTCAGGTTAATGCCTTCAAGTTGATGCCTTCAAGTTAAGGCCTTCAGGTTGATGACTTAAGGTTGATGCCTTCAGGTTGATGCCTTCAAGTTGATGCCTTCAAGTTGATGCCTTCAGGTTGATGCCTTCAGGTTGATACCTTCAAGTTGATACCTTCAGGTTGATGCCTTCAAGTTGATGCCTTCAAGTTGATGCTTTCAAGTTGATGCCTTCAAATTGATGCCTTCAGGTTGATGTCTTCAGGTTGATTCCTTCAAGTTGATGCCTTCAAGTTGATGTCTTCAGGTTGATTCCTTCAGGTTGATGCCTTCAGGTTGATATCTTCAAGTTGATACTTTCTAGCTGAGCTCAGCTTCTGTGATGATTCATTGATTGATTAATTGGTTGATTGAATCATTTTAATCAATAACTCTAGGCAACTTACGATTCAAGAGATTTAGACAAATCTCTGTAGTGTTCTTATCAATTGCTGTGAATAAGTGTCATTGTTATTGTCTTCTTCTAGAACTTTTTCTCAATTTTCCACTCTAATATATAATCTGGGACCCCCATCCAAATATTAACCAGGACTGACCCCTTTCTCAGCCCCTGTCATTAAGGTTTTTCTGCCTGCAGATAATTCACCCAGGAGTTAAAATTCAGATTTGGTGCTGCATGCTGTTTTATTGCAGATGTATACAATACTCTAAATTTGGTTGTGAGGCTTGTTTTGGTGACTCAGACTATATGGTTGTTTAGTGTGTGCTTTGTATATAACACACTGGGCCTTTCCAAGTCTTTCCACAACAAAATAACCATATTGCAATTCTCTCATTCAACATTAAACAGTTTTTAAAAACAGAGTTAAAACATAGCAATCAAAAAAGAACCTTTTGGGTCTGTTTGTCATCAAGTCAGCCTTTGAAAGCAATTGATCTGTTTCCAAAAAGCAAGGATAAGCTGGAGAAGAATAAGTTGAGAATTCATTCCAATTTTGCTTCAAATTTCAAAAGCCTTATAGTATATAAGCAGAGCTAGCTGAGGAATTCTGGGAGTTGAAGTCCACAAGTCTTAAAGTTGCCAAGGTTGAGAACCCCTGATATAGAGCAACCTGCTAAATATGAAATCTATTATTTAGTCCATACCTAAATATGTTGGCACAAACTACCCATTACGTCCAGCAGAATCAAAGACACGTCTAGTGTTAGAGAATTTTAATTTCTCTATTGGTGAAAAAATAAATCAGAAGCTCTCACAGTTGACTGCATTTAGCTGATTCAAATAAATTTCTTTATATTCATATCAAAATATTTACAATACCATACATTCTTCTTTACAGCAACATAGCTCAATGAATACTTTTTACAAAGAGATACAGAGACAAACCTGAGACTGAAAATTCAGCTCCTAACTCAATACCTTTTTGCACAGACTCAGTAGCACTTTTTTCACATTGGCTGACTGAGTTACCACATGACTCTTCCTGCTCATGAATATTCCAATATCTAGGCCAGCGGTTCTCAACCTTTTTCAGGCCGAGACCCCACCTGCGCCGCCCATGCGCGGTGCGACCCCAACCTGTGCTGCGCATGCACGGCGCGACGGCCTGCATCGTGCATGCACGGCGCGACGGGCCGAACTGTGCATGCGCGGCGCGCACACGACGGGCCAAACCGCGCATGCACGGCACGACGGGCCAAACCGCGCATGCGTGGCACGCACGATGGCCCAAATCACGCATATGCAGTGTGACGGGCCGAATCGCGCATGCGCGGCGTGACGGGCCGAATCGCGCATGCGCGGCATGACGGGCCGAATTGTGCATGCGCGGCACGCGTGCAACAGTCGAGGGGAAATGGGGAAAAAATGGCGGGCTGCGGTGTTTGGCGACCCCCATGAAACGGTCGTTCGACCCCAAATGGGGTCGCGACCCACAGGTTGAGAACCGCTGATCTAGGCTTTCCGAAGTTAGTAAGTCTAGCCAAGTTATTAAGGCACCCGTTTTTATCTGGCTCTATTTCATGGCCAAAATATTTTACATCTTAAAGTTTGAAAGTTTGGCCACTTAATGGATCATCCATAAAGCCTTTTGAAGCTTTTTTTTTTTTCAGAAGACCATTCTTTCTCCTCTTCCTTGGTGGCTGAAAAAGGGTAACCATATCATCTAAAACAGAAACTAATTCAATTTAAATAAAAAATAAAAAATAAATTAGATGGCATCCAGTGACTGCTGAAATTTTGAAATGTCCATGAACTAATGGACTTTCAAGAGATGACCTTTGACCTTCTTAGATTCCAAATATTGCTTTGTATCTATTTCTCCATCAGTTATGTCTCCATTTCTGTGTCATCAAAGCTCTGGAACTGTAGATAGTCCTTGACTGACAACGGTGTGTTTAATGACTGTTAAAAGTGACAGCAGCACCGTAAAAAGTGACTTTGAACTGTTTCTCACACATACAACCGTTGGAGCATCGCCATGGTCACGTGATCAAAATTCAGAAGCTTGGCAACTGACATGTACTTAGGACGGATGCTGTGTCCCGGGGTCACCTGATCCCTTTTGCAACCTTCTAACGAGCAAACTCAGTGGGGAAGCCAGATTCACTTAACAACCGGGGTTACTAACTTAATAACTGTAGTGATAACTTAACCATTGTAGCGAGGAAGGTTGTGAAATGGAGAAAAATTCACTTAACCACTGTCTCACTTAGCAACTGAAATTGTAAGTTGAGGACTAACTCTATTCTTGGGTGATTGGACATTGTTAGTTAAGATCCTGTTGAAGGAAAAGTCTTCATCATGGTTCAGTCCAAGCCGGGAATAAACAACATGGTGACTGCTTTAGAAAGAAGGTTTCAGTTTATTGAAGAGGAGAGCCAGACTGAAACATCGCTCTGGAAGAAAAGAGAGTGAGCACATGTAGGGAGTGGGTTTTTATACCCTCTAGAGCCTTTTGTTTGGAGTTGTTCCTGTGGCCTGAGTCTAAGTGTGCCTTTCTGGTATTCTGATGGTGGTGGGTTAATCCTATTATGTCCCAAAGGTCATATCCTGCTTCCCTGGGGCTGTGGCTGATGACTCTTAGATTTTTGGTGTGAGGGGTTGTTGATTCTAGGGATCTTTCTTCCCAATCCCAGTTTCCTAATTCCAGTCTTTCTGGCAAGATTATCGTATCTGCATTCTGCAGACTTGGTTTCCGTTTGGGACAGAGAGACTTGGGGGGGGTTGGTTTCTGCTTTTAAATCCTTTATGGAAATATATTCTGCCTTTTAAATATTTCTAAGAATATTCCTTTCTCTGGGGGGGGGCTGACTTCCTACAATCCTTTTCACATGTAATTTTTTTTCTTTAAAAAAAGTTGTGGCCAAATTAGGCCAACGATATAAATAAATAGAAAAAGGTTTCTTTTAGTAAGCTCCTGAGTCCTAGGATATTTCACTTTTAACTCAGTCACTGAGGTGCTACCATATATACCAGTGATGGCGAACCTTTGAGAGACCGAGTGCCCAAACTGCAACCCAAAACCCACTTATTTATCGCCGGGTGCCAGGTGGGCGTGGCCCACTGGAGGGGCGTGGCTGTGGTGGTCATGGCAGATTGGGTGGGTGTGGCCAAGGTGGGCATGGTCATCTCAATGTTGCTCTTGGGGAGGGATGCCTGTGGGGGCCGGGCAGGGTTGGGGGAGATCCAGGGGGTCTCTGGCAGGTGGGGCGGTGGGCAGGAGGTTCGTCCTGCGGGGCGAGGCGAGGCAAGGCGGGGCAGGGGTGCCATTGTCACAGGGTAAGGTGAGGCAGGGGCCGGGGCAGCTGCTGCCTTACACCATCAGCCGCTGCACACAGAGGCCAGTGAGTGCATGGGTGCTGGGACGCATCTGGCCATGTGGGACCTCGACGAGTTAGCAGGGGGCTGGTTGAAGAGGGACGGTTGCCATCTCCGGGGCATGGTGCGCATGCCCACAGAGAGGGCTCTGAGTGCCGTCTCTGGCACACGTGCCATAGGTTCGCCACCACTGATATATACTTTATAATATTTTCAGGAGCTTTGTGGCCTGCTCTTAAATCTACAGGCAATGCAGATGGAAGCAAACTGGCTGTTTTGTTTTCTTTTCCTTTTCACAATATCAGCAATATTGCCAGCCACATTATTCATCAATAGCATAATTCATTTTCCCAGCTGGGTACATGGGTCGCTACTGAAAAACCGTTTAGTTTCACTTTTAGACCCGCCATTAAAAATATATATATCAGCTTGCTTGCTTGCTTGCAAAACCTGGGCTATTAACTGAGGTTGCAATTCAGTTAATTAGTTGCAATTATAGAGGTGAGATAGTCTTAACAGGGGAAATCAGGAGTCTGAGCTTCTCCAGGTAGGAGAGCTAAGCAGGATCAGACATGTATAGTTAAACTTGGAGAGAAGATCTTGAGAAATATAGACCAGGCTAGGAGATCAGAAGAACGTCTTGGAGAAGAAGATAAGGTGAGAAGCACCTGACAGTGAGAACAATTAACCAGTGGAACAACCTGCCTCCAGAAGCGTTGAATGCTCCAACACTGAAAGTTTTTAAGAAGAGACTGGACAGCCATTTGTCCGAAATAGTATAAGGTTTCCTGCCTGAGCAGGGGGTTGAACTAGATGACCTCCAAGGTCCTTTCCAACTTTATTATTACTATTATTATTATTATTATTATTATCATCATCATCATCATCTTATCAGTTATGAAATTAATTGTGGGAGAACAACACACCCACATACACCCCTGAGAAAGAAATTTGGGGGGAATACTAAAAGGCAGAATATTATAGGCAGAAACCTCCTTTCCCCTAATTCTTTCTGAACCAAATAGAAACCAGGTCTGGAGAAATAATAATAATAATAATAATAATAATAATAATAATAATAATAATAATAATAATAATAATGATGATGATGATAAAGTTGGAAGGGACCAACCCCCTGCTCAAGTAGGGGATCCTATACCATTTCGGACAAATGGCTGTCCAGTCTCTTCTTAAAAACTTCCAGTGTTGGAGCATTCACCGCTTCTGGAGGCAGGTTGTTCCACTGGTTAATTGTTGTGACTGTCAGGAAGTTTCTCCTTAGTTCTAGGTTGCTTCTCTCCTTCATTAGTTTCCATCTGTTGCTTCTTGTCCTGCCCTCAGGTGCTTTGGAAAATAGCTTGACTACCTCTTCTTTGTGGCAGCCCCTGAGATACTGGAACGCTGCTATCATGTCCCCCCTGGTCCTTCTCTTCGTTAAACTAGACATACCCAATTCCAGCAACCGTTCCTTATATGTGATAATCCTTCCAGAAAGACTGGAGCCAGGAAGCTTGGTGCTGATGGGATTAGAAAGACAAAGATCCCTAGAATCAACAATCCCTCACACCAAAAAAATCCAACACAGGACATAGTCATCAGTCACAGCCTATATAGCAAAACTAAGTTATGGCAGGCTCCTAAAAACTTTGCATCTCAATTTTTTGGGGAATAAAAAACTGTACCAAGAAATGCAAATAAAACAGCAAGGGAAAGACAGAATCCCCTTGGAAAATGCCAAGATAATTAAGCCTGCTGTCGCCAATTTTCTAGGGAAGAGCATGGCCATCTCTGGAGATAGCTCTGTCAGTTGTTTTGCAGCTGAGAAAAACTGCGCAAAAAAATAACCCCTGATTTCTTTGCATATTTACGGTTCTGTCATTTGTGCTCCGCCATTCAAACAGGGTGTTGCAATTACAATTCAAGTGTAAATACCAAAAAAAAAACAAAGTTCTCAGCTTCTTCTGCTAAATGACGTTGCCCTTAACTTTACAATTGTCGAGTTCCATCAAGCGACATTCACCCCACCTCTTCTTAAATCAGAACAATCTTGAACCTGGAGGGGAGGGGGAACCCCTACTGCAGTAAATATTGTTTCACCAGCTTTGCAAAATTCTTGACCCCTCTCACCTCCTGCCAGGAAAAACCGTCTTTGTAAATCCTCTTTTCAAGGTCCGTTTTTCCATCGACTTGATATAGGAAATGAGTAATGGCGTTGCTATCAAGAAGGTATATCAGCTATCAAAACAAGCCACATCAGAAGAGCCATTGTAACGTGACATTGGTAGGAGCTGGGGGAGGGGGAATGATTGACAGTTTGCTTTATTTTTAATTCTGACAGATGGTCATGCAGTAGGGAGCAGATGTTGAGAACCCAACACTCTTCTTGGCTGGAAACAAGAAGAGACTTAGCCTACGTTTTTCCCAAAAAGCGATGTCCAGATTTGTTGAACTTCAGTTCCATAATCCCTAGTCATCTTGAGCAGAATTATGGGAAGCAGATACGTTATTTCCCTCTCTCCACTGAAAAATCACTATCCGGAGGTGTCCCTATGAGTTAAAAAAAGAAGTCAAGGTGGTAGTGTGAGAAGTCAGCCCCCCAGAGAAGGGAATATTAAAAGGGCAGAAAAATATATTTTCTCAAAAGATCTTAAAGAGGCAGAAAAGCATGCCCAGTTTTTCTTTATTTATTTATTTTATTTATTTATTTTAATTAGATTTTTATGCCGCTCCTCTCCAAGGACTCGGAGCGGCTAACAACATAAACAAAAACAACATCTCAACATTTCAAAAATCTAAAACCAAATCTACAAAGCATTTAAAAAGACCCCCCCAAACACATTCATCATTCACACACAATCACAGTCATCCCCAGGCCTGCCGGCATAGATAAGTTTTTAGATTCTTCCGGAAGGCCGGGAGAGTGGGCAAAATGCGGACTTTAGGGGGCAGTTGGTTCCAGAGGGTGGGCGCCACAACAGAGAAGGCCCTCCCCCTAGGACCCGCCAGACGGCATTGTTTCGCTGACGGGACCCGGAAGAGGCCGACCCAAGTCTCCCTCCCCCAAGCAGAAACCAGCTCTGTAGAAATGCAGATAATCTTGCCAGAAAGATTGGAGTCAGGAAACTGGGATTAGGAAGAAAGATCCCTAGAATCAAAACCAAAAATCTAAGAGTCATCAGCCACAGCCACAGGGAAGGAAGATATGAGCCTTGGGACATAATGGGATTAACCCACCACCATCAGAATACCAGAAAGGCACACTCAGACTCAGGTCAAAGTTCATGCCACAGGAACAACTCCAAACAAAAGGCTCCAGAGGGTATAAAAACCCACTCCCTACATGTGTTCGCTCTTTTCTTCCAGACTCATCTTCCTGTCTGGCTCTCCTCTTCAGTAAACTGCAACCTTCTTTCTAAAGCAGTCACCATGTTGTTTATTCCCGGCTTGGACTGAACCATGATGAAGACTTTTCTTTCAACAGTAGCCATGATGGTGTGACTGAAACTCCAGGTGTTTTCGTGTGCATCTGGGACACTGTACACCACTAAATGGACTGAATGCTGAGATAACCTTGACACCCATGTCGTAGATGAGAAGAATAACCCCGAGATATTCACATTCTTGTTTCTACCAATAGGCTAGGGGTCTTCTAACTTGGCTCTTTTATGACTCGTGGACTTCAACTCCCAGAATTCCTGAGTCAGCATAGCTGACTCAGCATAGCTGACTCAGGAATTCTGGGAGTTGAAGTCCACGAGTCATAAAAGAGCCAAGGTTGCCTACCCCTGGTGTAGGATCTCCTGCTTGAGCAGAGGGTTGGACTGGAAGACCAACTCTGGAAGGTCCCTTCTCACTCTGTTCTTCTCTCTTCTGTCTCCTAAAATTTCTGTTGCTAAGTGAAACGCTTGTTAAATGAGTTTTGCCCTATTTTACTGCCTTTCTTGCCACAGTGAATCTCCACAATTGTTAAGTTAGTAACACGGCTGTTTAAGTGAATCTCGCTTCTCCATTGACTTTGCATGTCAGACGATTTGCCAAAGGGGATCACGTGACCCTGGGACACTGCGACCTGAGTCAGTTGCCAAGCATCTGAATTCTGATCACGTGACCACGGGGATGTCATAAGTCCTGAGTGTGAAAAACGCTCATGAATCACTTTTTCCAGTGCCATTAAGACTTTGGATAGTGACTAAGCCAGCGGTTCTCAACCTGTGGGTCGCGACCCCATTTGGGGTTGAATGACCATTTAACGGGGGTCGCCAAACAATGCAGTCCACCATTTCCCCCCCCTCTTTTCCTTAGCTGTGCTACTCCCTCTTATTCTATTGGCTTTTGAAAGCCAATAGAATAGACTCTCTTGAATAGAGTCTAATTCTATTGGCTTTCAAAAGCCAATAGGAATTGTCCAGGCTGTCTCTGCCCTGCTGAGCCCGCCAAAAGTCCCAGTCTGCAAACGGTGCTGCAAGTTGTCTGCAGCGAAGGTGAGCTGTCTGGAAGTTTCCACCCCTCCCTGCTGAGCAATTACTAAAAATGTAAGTAAAAGAGGGCCAGGGGAGGAAGGTGGGAGGCTGGCGGGCGCAGGGAGGGTTTTTGGCGCGCGTGGGGCCCAGCTGGTGGCCCAGCCGGTGGTTGCCCTGCACCGTCGCTGCCCCTTGCCAGCTATGCCTCGGCCGGCGCAGGGGGCGGCACCACGCATGCGCGGCGCTCCCTGGCAGGGAAAGTCCTTGACTTACAACTGGTTGGGAAGTCCTCAACTTATGACCGGTTGGGAAGTCCTTGACTTATGACCGGTTGGGAAGTCCTCGACTTACGACCGGTTGGGGTCACAGCATTAAAAAGGTTGAGAACCACTGGACTAAGCAAACCGTTATAAGTCAAGGACTATTTGTATGCACTTCCCCTCTCTGAAAAATAATTTGGTAAGAACCACTGGCTACAAAGATCAATAATGTCATTACATTTTACTTATTCATTAAACACATTTATATCGCTTACCCACCTATCAGAAAAAACTCTGGCCTGTGAACAAACCAAAGGAAGCCATAACTCATTAAAAGCCACTATTTCCAACAGTTTTTGCAGCTCTTTGTTGCCCTCTAAAGACCATTCAGAGGTCTACAAGGCAAATCTGGTAGCTCCAGCTTAGAAACTTTAATATCAGGATAAGCAGATACAAATAAAAAAAATGTGATATGGTACTATTAAAACATGCACCATAAGCGCTACAGCTACCCATAGGTTAAACCTGGTGTAATCAAAGGGAGAACATTTATTTCCATAATTTACTTTCAGATGATCCTTTAAACAATACAGCCCTTGAATCATTCTTGAATATCCGAGCGTGTCGCTCCGCTCATTAATTTAACGGTGACATAAAATAGCTTAGAATGATTTAGTAACTTCCTTGAATCATTTCTATAAACATTTAATGGGTTGGTACAAAGGGGAAAAGTTTAATGTATTCCAGAAAAGGCAGACGACTCTGTGAAGTATTTAGTTTTTTTTTCTTTCACTGAGATTGCCAGCAGTAAATACCATGTTTATTAAAACAATATATTAGTGTAGGATTATGAAAATAAAAAAAGGCTCAAGAGTCATATCGCAATTTTATGGGCTACCCCTTCTTAAGAGATGACTGTAAAAACAAAGCAATAGAAGGTCAATGAAATTAAATTCTATCCATTACTAATGTTTTCATCGTTTAGAAAGTTTAAAATTCACTCATTTAAAAAAAAACAGCAGAAAAAACCCATGTACACTTAATACTTCTTTGGATAGGAAAAAGCAGATGCTTGACTGAAAGAATATTCTTTTATTTATTTTTTATTCAAAATGTTAAAGCAAACTCCCCCCCCCCAAAAAAAGGGGGGAGAGAAAGTTGAAAAACAAAACAAGACCAATAAATAAATAAATGTGCATGAAAAGTAAAAAAAAAAAACCAAACATATACATAAACTGTTGCCCCAGCTGAATGCAGATAGTCCTTGACTTACAACCACAACTGAGCCCCAAAATTATGTTGCTAAGCGAGACAGTGGTTAAATGGGTTTTGCCCCATTTTACAACTTCTCTTGTCACAGTTGTTACGTGAATCCCTGCCGTTGTTAAGTTAGTAACCTGGTTGTTAAGTGAATCTGGCTTCCCCATTGACTTTGCTTGTCAGAAGGTCGCAAAAGGGGATCACATGACCCCGGGACACGGCAACCGTCATAACCATGAGTCAGTTACCAACTGTCTGAATTTTTTTTATATAGATAAAAAAACCAGATCAAGAATAGAAAGTCTTTTAATCCACAAACTTTAAGAAATAGAGTTCTAATTTAGGATCATGTTATTCTTGCAACGTTTTTAAACTCCCCTGGATAGTCAGTTGCTGCTATTTCTGGAGGGAGGGATAAAATCTCCCTTCCCTCTCCACAGGGGGGAAAGTACTTTAAGCAGCTTATGCAGGAAAAAATAGTTAGGATTTAAGTGGTAGATCACACCCAGCCTCATCCACGCTGCTTTATAGTTGCCTGGTGGTAAGTGTGACTTCGGCTGTCTGCAGCCTAGTGACGAGCCATATTACTATGGCCAGCCTTTCATCTGCCGGTTTGGAGGGCTGCCCCGGATCGAGCGGAATGGCTACCGCCCCCCCATGATCAAGTGGGGATTCCCTCTCACTGGTCGCCCCTACAGGGTGAGTTTCGACCCTTTCCAGCATCCCCCAGCGATGCAAAACTGGATGAAGACGGAGCTCGCCTTCCAGACGTCCACGGTAGCCGCCTCGGCAAACCATCTGAATTTTGATCATGTGACCGTGGAGATGCTGCAACGGTTCATGTGAAAAACGATCCTAAGTCACTTTTTTTTAGTTCTATTGTAACTTTGAACAGTCACTAAATGAACTGTCGTAAGTTGAGGACTATCTGTACTGAAAAATATATTTCAAGAATAATAGTTCCCCCCCCCCCTCCCCGATTGCAAAACAGGCACACAGTTTTTAAACTTCTACAACTCCGTTTACCCAACCCATTTGAGAAAGGAGAAGATTGTTCTGTTGAGAAGCTTACTAGGAACATCTAGATAAGTTCTACAATTGTGTGGGTAATTTGACAGGGGGCTGTGTGGATGCCCCAACAAGAAAGGAAAGACTTCCATGCCTGAATCAACAGATAGTAAGAAGTTTGAATGCTTCTTGCCAAAGACGTCATGTCCTCCTACAGAGATTTTCTTCCAGTTGTTTCCAATCTTGATATCAATGCTGCTACATCGGATATTTTGCTTTGACAACAGTTGGAGATGCAACCATTTTCTTTTTATGTTTTACTTTTAGAGTTAGAGTTAGATGATGCTGGGTGGGGGAAGAATGTGCATGACATAACAATACTGGACTTAGTGTGTGACTGAGGTTATTGAAATCAGAGATGATAAGAATTGGCCAGGCTGGAGAACTAGAGGAAAGGCCTGCATTTCAAACTAATTGGAGAATGTGATTTATGACTGTGACTCGGAGGAGGGAATTGTGCTTTGATACTATGTGCTCAGGGGAGGGGAATTCAATTTTTGGCTTCAACTGTGTTAGTGCCGATGGTATGCTTCTCAAATATTCTTTAAGGTAAACAATGCCTCGAAGTTCTTTGAAGAGTGTCATCTGTCGGGACCAGGACACTTGAAGGTTTAAACAATGTTCTTCTCAAGAAGAACTGAGTTTTCCAAAGCTTCTAAAAAAAACCTGGAGCTAAAAACATGCACAAACCTACAATATGGGGGTGATGTTCTTGTTGTTGTTGTTGTTGTTGTTGTTGTTGATGATGATGATGATGATGATGGTGATGGTGATGGTGATGGTGATGGTGATGGTGATGGTGATGGTGATGGTGATGGTGATGGTGATGGTGATGGTGATGGTGATGGTGATGGTGATGGTGGTGATGCTGATGGTAGTGGTGGTGACGATGATATCCATTCAGTTGTATTCGACTCTTGGTGATTCTATGGGCCAGATCCACATCTTCCGGTCTTGCACTACTTTGAGTTGTTCTATGCTCTGGCTGCTGTCAGCTTTGATGGAGAATTTGGAGGTCAGAATCTCCAGTTTGGCAGTGGATGCCAAACACAATTCCCAATGAATGAAGGCAAATATACGTGTCTCAGGATAACATTGTAGGATCAAACCTGAGTAGTTCACCAGGACCAGTCTCTCTCTCTCTCTCTCTCTCTCTCTCTCTCTCTCTCTCTCTCTCTCTCTCTCTCTCTCTCTCTCTCCCTCTCTCTCTCTCTCCCTCTCTCTGTCATCTATCTAGTCTACTCTCTATATCTATCTATCCATTATCTACATCTATCATCTTTTTATCATCCACCATCTATCTATATCTAGTATCTGTCTGTCCATCTGTTCGTCTCTCTCTCTCTCCCTCTCTCTCTCTCCCTCTCTCTGTCATCTATCTAGTCTACTCTCTATATCTATCTATCTATCCATTATCTACATCTATCATCTTTTTATCATCCACCATCTATCTATATCTAGTATCTGTCTGTCCATCTGTTCGACTCTCTCTCTCTCTCTCTCTCTCTCTCTCTCTCTCTCTCTCTCTCTCTCTCTCTCTCTCTCTCTCTCTCTCTCTCTCTCTCTCTCTTAGTTGTTAATTGGGGTATTGATTGCCATCTATTAAGTTGATGATTGTTCCTTTTTGGTGCTGCACAGCCCTTGCCTCCTAAATATCACCAGTAAGCTGGTAGTAAATCAGCACTCCTGTTGACCCAGGAGGGGCCTGCTTCAATCTTGATTCCAGCTCAGACTGGATCCTGCAATAATTCCCAGGAGCCTTATCCCCTGTAAGGATGCTGAGAATTACAGTTCATCAACCACTGGAGGGCCAGGAGTTTCTCTTCTGGATGTAAGATGTAGTTCGACCTCTTTAGAAAAGCATTCTTGCTTTTCCCTGTTAAATGGCAAAGCCTGTGGAAATTTAATCAAAAATTTAATCACCATGGCAATCCTCGCTTGTCCTGTTAATTATTGCTTAATGAATAACCAAGTAATGAACATTCAGTATTCCCTCTGAAATGGAGTAAACATCTGGAATGTTTGTATTTTCTTCTTCCAGATAATACACATTTACACAAAATTAAATCCTCGGTTATTTTACACCCATCTCATTCCTGGATTATTTCAACTGTTGCTACGTCCGTATTTCTATTTTTCTGCCTGAAAGTTTCAATATTCTAATCTCAATGAGGACCACAAATCATACAGTTAAATTAATGATTTGATTTTTTTTTATTTAGCTAACCTCTATATTTCTACAAGGATATGTTTTATTCTGAGATTACCCAATGAAGATGTTTACACATACGAATCTAAAATTATTTGAGGCTAGAGGCCCAGTTCATCTAATTTACTTTGAACAGAAAATTCAGATCAGGCAATTTTGTACCTACCTACAAGTTTATTTGGGGTAATAATTATATATTCTGAACTGCTATTTCTGAAACGTTTTTTTCAGATTCTCAATTTGAAACCATTTCATGCTTGAGGAAAGGTTGACACCTAGTGGTGGTTCATATTATTACAGCTTTTCAAAAATAATGAAATTTAATCAAGACGTGAGAATAATACTGATAATAAGAAACCATGGCAGCTGTGTTGCTTTTACAGGAACTGAAAAAAAATAGTATTCCACACTATTATCTGGATCGATCCAAAGAGGGGGGGAAATTCAGAATTTTCCATCAAGCAAGGTCTCCCAAAACGCAAGGGATGATCAGAAAATCTAAAAAATAGTTCAGATGTTTTATGTGCTATAAATTACATGCCTCTTTTTTAAATAATTGTATTGCCATTTTTAAAAAGACATTCAAATGAAAAATATTTAAAAATTAATTAAAAGAAAGATGGTCATATATAGAAATCCTGCAAATTGTGTTGTTATTGTTCTGCAGATTGCACATCAATAGCAATAGTTGTTTATTGATATTGTTAGACAATATTTGCTTCCATGCCTTTCTAGATCCTGCAGAAAATTGAAAACGGATTTAGAATTGTATAGAGTGACGCTTTGAATCCACAAGCATATTTCCTCAACTGGATCTTGTAATATCACCACTTGGCTTAGCACAGATCTTTATTCATTATTTCAGATTACACTTTGTCTACTTTTTGCTTATTTATTTTATTATCCAGCCCAGCCAGGTGGCAGGCAGCAGTCAACCGGACTAAACTGATTTTGAAACCAGAGCAAGACTGAAGAAGACTCGGAATAACAGAATTACAGAGGTAGAAGTGACTAGTCCAGCCCCCTCCCTGCTCCTGCAGGAGACCCTGTTCAATTTGAAACAAGTGGCTGTCCAGTCTCTTCTTAAAAGCCTCCAGTGTTGGGAGTATCCACAACTTCTGGTGGCAAGGCGTTCCACTGGTTAATTGTCTGTCCCTGTTAGGAAGTCTCTCCTTAATTCCAGGTTGGTTCTCTCTTCGATTAGTTTCCACCCATTGTTTTGGTTTTTTTTGGTCCGCTTTCAGGTGCTTTGGAGAATATTTTAATGTTTGTGTGTGTGTGAGAGAGAGGGGAGGGAGTGAAAATGAAAGTGAAAATAAAGACAGTGGTTCATTAAGTGCTCTGCCCCCCCCTAGGAATGTGCCTCCATCGTTGACGGTGTGTTTGATTGTGATTGCATGTTGTATGTATGTGTTTTAGATTGAATTGAATGTGTTTTTGGATTGGGTGGTTGATTATTATTATTGAATTCCTCACATGTAATTGTATTGTTGTTGTAAGCCGCCCTGGGTCCTAGGAGAAGGGCGGCATAGAAATTTGAATAAATAAGTAAATAAAATAAAATAAAATAAAATAAAATAAAATAAAATAAAATAAATTAACGTTATCTTCTGTTCAAACAACCGAGGGAGGGAACACAAGATTTTTGCCTCCGGATTCCAAATCTGATAGCTGTAAAACAAGCCAGAACGCGCGAGGAGGCGCTCTTGTGTTTCTGTTGCCTGCCTGCATGAGTGTGTGTGTGTGTGTGTGTGTGTGTGTGTGTGTTTGTGTGGATTTGCGTGGATTTGCGTGTCTCTGAGTGTTTTTATATTTGTAGGCGCTTGTGTGTTTGTGTGTGTGTGTGTGTTTGCTGCCATCTAACGGCCTCTAGCTCAGGGGTTCTCAACCTTGGCAACTTTAAGACTTGTGGACTTCAACTCCCAGAATTCCTCAGCCAGCAAAGCTGGCTGAGGAATTCTGGGAGTTGAAGTCCACAAGTCTTAAAGTTGCCAAGGTTGAGAACCCCTGCTTGAAGTCCAGCTCAACATCTGGAGAACCTCTGGCCGGGGCCAGGAGAAGCGGAGCCCACGCGTGGGCCAGTTGGATGCCAGGCTTGCGCCACCGCCCGTCTCCTCTTTCGGAGGACCTCTCCAAGCGGCGGCCCCGCGGAAGGGGAGGACTACGACTCCCATCGGCCCCGGCCACTCCTCCTCTTCCTCCTGCAGGCGGCAAGGCGGGGTGGGAAGAAGGCCGGCCCTCCCTCCCTCCCTGCCTGCCTGCCTGCCTGCCTGCCTGCCTGCCTGCCAGAAGCGCTGAGCCGGGGAAGGCGCGGCTCCCTCCTGCCCGCCTTCGCGCAGCCTCTCCGGCGAGCCAAGCGCGGCGGGGACTGACTGGCTGGCCGGGCTGCCCGTGCCGGAGACGGGGCAGGCGGCGGGGCGAGGCGGGGCGAGGGCGCGGGGCCGGGGGAAGCGAGCGGCGGGCGGGCGGGCGGGCAGCCGGAGGCAGCCATGGGGGCGGCGCTGAGCACGGTGAGTGTCGCGGACGGACGGGGCTGGCGGGCGCGGCGGCGGGGAAGGCGGCTCCCCACGCCCGGCTGCTGGGGCTTCTGGCTCTCGCGGGGCGCCGGGGACCCCGAAGCCCCCTCCCCTTCCCCCCCCACCCCCCCAAGGCAGCCGGGGGTCCCCTGGCGCGCGCTGAGCCCGGGCGGAGAGGGGCGGAGGGAGCGCGCCCGCCGGGTCCCCCCAGGTTGGAGGGCTGGTGGCTTCCCTTCTTTCCCTTCGCCTGTCTCTCCCCTTCCCTGCTTCTTCCTGCCTCCCTACTTCCTTCCCCTTCTCCCCTTCCTCCCTTCTTCCTGTCTCCCTTCTCTTTCGTTCTCTCTCTCTCTCTCTCTCTCCCCGTTTCTCTACTCCTTCCTTCCTTCTTGTCTCTCTACTGCCTTCCCCTTCTCCACTTCCTCCCTTCTTCCTGTCTCCCTTCTTTCTTTCTCTCTCTCTTTCCCTCTGCTTCTCTACTCCTTCCTTCCTTCTTCCTGCCTCCCTACTTCCTTCCCCTTCTCCACTTCCTCCCTTCTTCCTGTCTTCCTTCCCTTTTCTTTCTTTCTTTCTTTCTCTCTTTCCCTCTGCTTCTCTACTCCTTCCTTCCTTCTTCCTGCCTCCCTACTTCCTTCCCCTTCTCCACTTCCTTCCTTCTTCCTGTCTCCCTTCTTTCTTTCTCTCTCTCTCTCTCTCTTTCCCTCTGCTTCTCTACTCCTTCCTTCTTCCTGCCTCCCTACTTCCTTCTTCTTTTTCTTTCTTTCTTTCTTTCTCTCTCCCCCCGTTTCTCTACTCCTTCCTTCCTTCTTGTCTCTCTACTTCCTTCCTTCTTCCTGTCTCCTTTCTTTCTTTCTTTTTTTCACTCTCTTTTTCCCTCTGCTTCTCTACTCCTTCCTTCCTTTTTCCTGCCTCTCTACTTCCTTCCCCTTCTCCACTTCCTCCCTTCTTCCTGTCTCCCTTCTTCCTTCCTTTCTTTTTCTTTCTTTCTCTCTCTCTCTCCCTGTTTCTCTACTCCTTCCTTCCTTCCTTCCTTCTTGTCTCTCTACTTCCTTCCCCTTCTCCACTTCCTTCCTTCTTTCTGTCTCCTTTCTTTCTTTCTTTCTTTCTCTCTCTCTTCTCTCTTTCCCTGCTTCTCTACTCCTTCCTTCCTTCTTCTTGTCTCCCTACGTCCTTCCCCTTCTCCTCCTCCTTCCTGTCTTCCTTCCTTTATGTTCTCCTTCCTTTCTTCCCCTTCTTCTCCTTCCTTTTCTCTCCTTCCCCCTCTCTCTTTCTCTTTCTCTCTCTTTCTCTTTAATTCCTCTGCTTCCCTTCTCCTTCCTTCCCCTTCTCCTCCTCCCCCGTTCTTTCTTCCCTTGCTTTCCTTCTCTTTCCTTCCATTCTCTTCCACCTCTCCTTTTTTTCTGCCTCCCTTCTTCCTTCCCCTTCTGCTCTCCTCCTTTCTTCCCCTTCTCCTTTTCCCCTTCCTTCCCTCCCTCCCTCTCCCACCTTGTCTTCCTCAGTCTTACTTTTGGGTTGCTGGGGGCAAATGGCCCTGCCCAATTTGGGAGAGCTTGGTTTCCAACCCTTCCTTGGCATTAAAACTCTTGCTAGAAAGGCCTAGCTCCTTCACTCCTCCTGAGGACCACAGATACTCCTGGATCCTGGAAGCTGGTGGGAAGGGGCTTTGGATGGCTTCTAGTCAAAGCTCTGCTCCTGCAGGAGCCTGGAATGGAGTGGAGAGGTGGCTATCTATCTCTGAGGCAAATTAGGCTTGCTCTTTGGGCAAAGACCAAGTTAGCACATTAAAAAAAGTATAGAATTTGATGGCTCCAGTGGCGCGTTTCTCAATCTTGGCAACTTGCAGATTGGGTGGACTTCAACTCCCAGAAATCATTGGAAGCTGGCTGGGGAATTCTGGGAGTTGAAGTCCTCTCTTTTAGGTGCCAAGGTTGAGAAAGACAACACAACACTGAAGCCACCAACTTCCATCCTTCCAAGCTCTGGCGAGAACGCAGATGCCTCCACCCACAGCTGCCGGCAACTATTCTAGACAGCATTTGGGCCACCAAGTGCAAGGAATTTTTTTTCTCCCACGCTAGGCCAGAAATAACACTTGGCTCTGGGTGTCATTTCTCCTGGGACTACAGAGCCGAAGGGAAGAACATTTTGTTTCATGTTTTGATCTGATCCTAGGACCAAGGACTACCAATTTCATTTTGCTGGATGCCTCTTAGAGCATTATAGGGTTAGGATCTGCTGTCCTCCTTGAAGTGTGTCTAATGGGATTTGTAATTGGTTAATCGCTGGCTTTTTAACTTACCCTGAATTTTAATTAATTACAGAAAGAAGTTAAAACTGGCAGGTGAGGGCCACTTAAGAATCCACACGACTTAGATTTTAATAAAATAAAATTAAAATCTCATCCAAAGCAAGCTAGGAGCTAGGAAAATTACAAATATAATAATAATAATAACAACAACAACAGCTACACCCCGGACTTAATAATTGTCGATAAGAAAGACAAAAAAGTCTGGATAGTGGATGTGGCAGTGCCTGGAGACAGCAGAATAGACGAGAAAGAACTGAAGAAGATAACAAAATACAAAGACCTATGAACAGAAATAGAAAGACTGTGGCAAAAGCAAGCAAGGGTAGTACCAATAGTAATAGGCGCCTTGGGTGCAATCCCAAAACAACTGGAGCACCACTTGAACACCATTGGCATTGACAAATTTGCTATTAGTCAATTGCAAAAGGCAGCCTTACTACCGTAGGAACTGCTTCCATCCTGCAACGATATCTGTAATACCATCAAACATCCACATCTGCCTATCCCAGGTCCTGGGTAAGGACTTGATAGGTAGACAAAATGCCAAATCCAGTCTGAACATCTGGCTGCCTGTGCGATGATCCATAATAATAATAATAATAATAATAATAATAATAATAATAATAATAATAATAATAATAATAATAATAATAATAATAATAATATAAAGTTGGAAGGGACCTTGGAGGTCATCTAGCCCAACCCCCTGCTCAGGCAGGAAACCCTATACCATTTCAGACAAATGGCTGTCCAGTCTCTTCTTAAAAAGTTCCAGTGTTGGAGCATTCACCGCTTCTGGAGGCAGGTTGTTCCACTGGTTAATTGTTCTAACTGTCAGGAAGTTTCTCCTTAGTTCTAGGTTGCTTCTCTCCTTGATGAGTTTCCATCCATTGCTTCTTGTCCTGCCTTCCGGCGCTTTGGAGAATAGCTTGACTCCCTCTTCTTTGGGGCAGCCCCTGAGATATTGAAGCACTGTTATCATGTCCCCCCTCGTCCTTCTTTTCATTAAACTAGATATGCCCAATTACAGCAACCGTTCTTTATATGTTGCCTTCAGTCCCCCAATCGTCTTTTGCTTTTCCTCTTGATTTTGTCCCTTCTTCCGTCCATCTCAGTCATAACTTGGGGTTTCTCCCGTCATTTTTCTGAGCGGCTCTCGATAATGTTTTTCAAATAGCATCCTGGCATGAACCAGGAAGTTTCCCCATTGTGGTAACTCTGTGGCCCTTCCTCTCTCTCATCCTCTCTTACTTCATTTCACTTGTTCTTCTCCACTTATGTCTGATGAAGGAACAAAATAATAACAACAACAACAACAGTGAGGACAATTAACCAGTGGAACAACCTGCCTCCAAAAGCTGTGAATGCTCCAACACTGAAAGTTTTTAAGAAGAGACTGGACAGCCATTTGTCTGAAATGGTATAGGGTTTCCTGCCTGAGCAGGGGGTTGGCCTAGATGACCTCCAAGATCCCTTCCAACTTATCATCATCATCATCATCATTACTACTACTACTACTACTATTATTATTATTATTATTATTATTATTATTATTATTATTATTATTAAATAACAATAAGGATGACTTCTAGTCCAGCCCCCTGCTCAGGCAGGCATACCCTATAGCAGGGGTAGGCAACCTTGGCTTTTTTATGACTCGTGGACTTCAACTCCCAGAATTCCTGAGCCAGCATAGCTCAGCTTGGAAACCTCTCCCTTTCCCCTCAGAGTGGCTGGCTCAGGAATTCTGGGAGTTGAAGTCCACGAGTCATAAAAGAGCCAAGATTGCCTACCTCTGGCCTAGGCCTAGGCCGCTTTCTGACTCGTGGACTTCAACTCCCAGAATTCCTGAGCCAGCATAGCTCAGCTTGGAAACCTCTCCCTTTCCCCTCAGCATGGCTGGCTCAGGAATTCTGGGAATTGAAGTCCACGAGTCATAAAAGAGCCAAGGTTGCCTATCCCTATCCTATACCATTTCAGACAAATGGCTGTCCAGTCTCTTCTTAAAAACTTCCAGTGTTGGAGCATTCACCGCTTCTGGAGGCAGCTTGTTCCACTGATTTAATTGTTCTAACTGTCAGGAAGTTTCTCCTCAGTTCTAGGTTGCTTCTCTCCTGGATTAGTTTCCATCCATAAAGGCAGAAGACCTATCTCTTCATTCCTCCTTAATTAGCTTCACTGGCCTAATAGTTGCTTAGCCATATTTAGAAATTTTATGAGAATTAGACCTCCATTGGATGTCCCCCCCCCCAGGGTTCTAATAGAGCTTCAATGTTGGCAGCTTTCTGACTCCATGCTGGCTGAGGAATTCTGGGAGTTGAAGTCCACAAGTCATAACGTTGCCAAGCTTGGGAACCCCTGTTTTAGAGGGACAGAAAAGTGAAGATTTTTTTTCTATTGGATTTAAAACCGGGGGGGGGGGGAAGAATTAAAGTTCACCTCCCTGGTCTACTTTGAATCTAGTATTATTTTTCTTTCAACCCAGACAGGGTGGCTAACTGCTAAATTAATGTTGGCTTTGACTGGAACAATTTTAACGTTTCTTGTTTGCTCCCTTTCGTGTCCTTGGCTCTGGATTTCTGGAAGCCAACCTGGGAAATATTATCTAATCCAGAAGAATAGTAGCTTTTCTGCAGCTGGTGATATTTGGGCGGGCAAAGCTAAGTATAGGAACAAACAATTGTGTATTGGCAGTCTTGGTAACAAAAACATATTAGTGGTTGGAAAGCAAATTTGAGGTAAAGCTGCATTATGTTTGGGTGTTCCTACAACGTAGCCGATTGAAAGTACAAGCTCTCACCCCCTTTGTAATTTTTTTAAGGAGGCATTGGAATTCTCTTCCAGCCATTCTCCTTTTGGCAAGCATTAAGGTTGTGTCAGAGAGCTAAATCTGAGCTGGCTGTACGCTGCTCGGTGGCTGCCACACCCTTAAACGGGAGCCAAGAATGCTGAACAACTAACATCTTGGTTAGTATTTTGTCAGCACTGAGAGTAGGATCCTGGTCTTTGGCATTTTTTTTAAAAGGAAATTGAGTTTTGCCCAGAGCTTATTCCTTGTTTTCTTTTAATAGTTGTATGTTATTTTGCAACCTTGCTATAGGAAGTGAGATCTGTTTCTGTGGGAATCATCTTTCATTCAAGCCCCACGGCATTGATGATGTTACCGGTAGCTAGTTTGGGTAATGAAACGTTCTCGACCAAGCTCAGAAAGTACCAAGGACCCCACAGTCCTCCTCCTCCTTTTCTCCTCCTCCTCCTCCTCTTCTCCTCCTCCTTTTCTCCTCCTCTTCCTCCTCCTCCTCCTTCCTACTAACCCCCCTCCTTTCTAGCACTGATGATGTTCCCTTGTTGGGTAATGAAATGTCTGTAAGAAAACCACCATGCTCAGAGAGCACCAAGGACCCCACAGCCGTTGTCCTCTTCCTCTCCTCCTCCTCCTCTTTCTTCTCCTCCTCCTCCCTGCAAGCCCCCCTCCCTTCTAGCATTGATGAGTTACCTAGATTGAATAATGGAACGTCTGCAAGAGAACAGCCAAGCTCAGAGAGCACCAAGGATCCTTCATTTCAACCCTGAGTTACAAATATTCTCCTTTACTGGCCCCACATATAGTTAGAAGAAATGGGACTGGCCCAGAATCTTCTAATGAGCTTCAGGGCCTGAGGGTGGACTGGAACCTGGCTCCAGAACTCCCCAGTTCGAATCCCACAGCTGTACCCCCTCTGCACTGACTCTTGGGAGGAGAGAGAGAAAGATTGGTCCAAAGTCACCAGTGATTTCCATGGCTGAGATTAACTTGAACGTTGGTTTCCCTGCTTGTAGTCTAGCAACTTCATGGTTGGCGTCCTTGGTGCTCTCTGATCTTGGTTGTTTTCTTGCAGACATTTCATTACCAACTAGGTAACATCTTCAGTGATAGGTTTCAAAATTACCTAGTTGGGTCATGAAATGTCTGCAAGAAAACAACCAAGCTCCAAGAGCATCAAGGACCCCACAGTCCTCCTCCTCCTCTCTGCAAGCCCCTTCTAGCACTGATGATGTTACCTACTTGGGTCATGAAATGTCTGCAAGAAAACCACCAAGCTCAGAGAGCAACCAAGGACCCCACAGTCCAACCCAGGCCTTCATATATTCTCTTCCATTTGTATCTTCATCATGACCCTCATTCTTGGAGAATGTTTTACATATTTCTAAAAATAACCTGATGTTCACCCTTCAAGGATGGCGTTGCATCTCAGTTTCTAGTATGTTTTAAGGCTATCCCCCAATCTCGCCTACTTTCAGCATTTCATTCTGTTTCTTTGATTTGAGTATCACACCAAGATGGTAACATCCCAGCTCAGCAAGACGTTATGAAAAGGTTGGCTGTTTTCTGTCTCAAAATCATCCACTGGAGTGACTCTGTGAAGACTTCAGCTAGTCCCTGGTTCAAGTTCCCAAAGGATATATTAGGTCTATCACCCACAATGTAGGAAGAACAAATATAAATTCAATTCTTGTCTCCTGGTACAAGGGTAACTAAGCTATATAGACCCAATTTAGATATTGGAACGTTTCATTAGTATTTTGAGTCTGTTTATATCTGCAATATTTTGTGGTCAGAAGATAGTCATGGGGTTTTCAGCTTCTTTTCTCTCCCCCTCCCCACACCCCTCCCGGAAGGATAATGAAAATACGGGATTTTATCTCCTGTGGTTCAGAACAGAAAGCTTCCTGCATTTAGTAATTAATGAACATTAGTTCTAGCTCTGGGAATATCTAATGTAGCATCTAAGAGGCTTGATTATTTCAGCATTATAAAGCTTTATCCGAGGCTTGATTATTTCAACATTATAAAGTTTTTTTATCCGGCCAAAAAAGAAAAAAAAACCTTCATTTTTTTTATAAATAAGAAGAAAAAGTATTTTATATTTCTTGGAAAGTTGTGTATGCTCACAAAATATGCTTCTTACGTTTTTATGTAATATAATAGGAATAACATTCATTTTTCCAAGTAGAGAGATGTCTGAGCAACAGTGTACAAGAGAAAAATTAGATACAGCCTTATTCCATTTTAAGTTTGTTGGACTAAAAATTGTTCCTAAGTAAATAGATTATAGCACTGATGTGCAAAATGTTATTTTTTATTTTATTTTATTTTTTGCTGATTCTGACATGGGCACCTGGACAAATCTGTGAAGGATCAGACTGGGTTAGCAACTGATTTTGATGGCTGTTCAGCACAACTCATTTTCTTTCCTAGTTGGAAAACAGATGTGATTTTCAGAATGGATTTTACAACAACAACAACAAAAAAGTTAGAGTAGACCAGGGGTAGGCAACCTTGGCTCTTTTATGACTCGTGGACTTCAACTCCCAGAATTCCTGAGCCAGCATGGCTCAGCTTGGAAACTCTTTCCCCTCAGCATGGCTGGCTCAGGAATTCTGGGAGTTGAAGTCCACAAGTCATAGAAGAGCCAAGGTTGCCTACCTCTGGCCTAGGCCTAGGCCGCTTTCTGACTCATGGACTTCAACTCCCAGAATTCCTGAGCCAGCATGGCTCAGCTTGGAAACATCTCCCTTTCCCCTCAGCATGGCTGGCTCAGGAATTCTGGGAGTTGAAGTCCACAAGTCATAGAAGAGCCAAGGTTGCCTCCCTCTGGCCTAGGCCTAGGCCGCTTTCTGACTCGTGGACTTCAACTCCCAGAATTCCTGAGCCAGCATGGTTCAGCTTGGAAACCTCTCCCTTTCCCCTCAGCACGGCTGGCTCAGGAATTCTGGGAGTTGAAGTCCACGAGTCGTAAAAGAGCCAAGGTTGCCTACCCCTGACGTAGAGGAATAAAAGCTTTTCCAAATTCTCAGCTCAGTTCAAAAGCATCAGAATCGACTTTGCAATTTGAACTTTGGAGTTTGGAGATTAGTTTTGTAGTTCAGTCAATCTGAGTTTTAAAGGAATTGTCTTCAAATGGAATCCCCAGATTAAATCTCTCTGCCATCCAGTCAGAGCTGAAGAAGCTTCTTGGACGAGAAGCAAAACGTCTTCAAAGAAAAACAAGAAAGTCCAGTTGCCTCCTGAAAAAATCCACAGTTGGGACTCCAGATTAAAAGTTTTGTGTAGCCCTACCATCTCCTGTGTCACAGAGATGCTGCCTTAAACCAATAAATTGGTGTTTCTAGCTTAGCAATATTACAATGTGTGGTTGGCTGGGGAATTCTGGGAGTTGAAGTCCACGAATCTCAGTATTGTCAAGGTTGAAGAACACCATAATACAGTGTTTCTCAACCTTGACAATTTTAAGGCATGTGGACTTCAACTCCCAGAATTCCACAGCCAGCATTGCTGGCTGTGGAATTCTGGGAGTTGAAGTCCACATGCCTTAAAATTGTCAAGGTTGAGAAACACTGCCATAATAGATACTAGTAGGTGGCAGGAATTGCTATGTACTTTACATTTGGCGAGCTTTTGCAAATGGATCTGGTTGCTTTTCAGCAACATTGTTTTCAAGTAACACAATTCAGTCAGGAATCCCTGGTGCAGAACTGGGGGGGGGACCCTAAATTGGGAATTGTTTATTTAGTACTTGTTATTGAGAAGGTGATGGTGACACTAACTTGTTACACATTTGATGTGTAACAATGATAGGGCAAGTAGGGTTCCATTTTAAAGAATATTTGAACAAAATGTAGTCTTACATTCCTTTTATATTTCCCTACGTTTCGAAACTTCTATGAGATACATGTTTGTAAAAAGAGTGTTTCTCCAAAACCAGAACCCCTGAAAAATTACTGTGCCAAATTGGTTAAGGCCCCGAAAGCTAATCTAATCATGAAGTGGCATTATAATAAGAACATCGTTGTTGGTACAGCACAACTATTTTAAAATAAGACCGAGTCGGTTGTTAAGAGAAGAATCTTGAATGAGTTGGCTTTGGAGTCATGTTTTAAATCTTGTGCCCACAGTTGAGATCATCTAACCGCAATAGATAGTCACTTCCACTAAAGGGCCCACACAATGAGACAACTTGAAGGTCAACTCGGCTGACGAGATAACCAAATTGTATTAAAAAAAAAAATACAGCAAAACTCACTTGTGTGAGACTGGAGGGTGAAAAGACAATGGGAGAAGAAAAATATATGGAAGAAAATTACCCATGTCCCCATAACTAGAAGAGGGATTCGTTGTTGTTGTGTTTTCAGTTTGTTATCCAGCACTGACTCAAACGCAACCAATTTTCGAAAATTAGAGCTTTTTCTCTTGATCAGGAATTCAGGGATATTTTAAAAAACAACAACAACAACAAAGTTTTTACTTTGTGAGCTGCCCTGGGTCTTAGGAGAAGGGCGGCATATAAGTTTAAACAAATAAATAAATAAACCTGAAAAAGTTTGAAAAGCTCTGGTCTAGAACATTCCCTACAGCCAGTTAAAAGCATTTTCTCAATTCTGCACGGTCCGCGGCTTTCCTTTTTTCTTGACCTGAATGCTGTTGTTTGCTGAATCATGTCCGACTCTTCACAACTCCATAGATCACATTATGCCAGGCTTCCCTGTCTCTCGGAGCTTGCCCAAATTCATGGTCATTGTGTCGATGACACTATCTAACGCAGTGGTTCTCAACCTTTCTCAGGTTGAGACCCCACTTGCCCCGCCCATGCGCGCCGCGACCCCGACCCGGAAAAAAAATTAAAAATTTTTTTTAAAAAAATAATAAAAAAACAAAATGGTGGCCGCAATGGGTGGATCCGCGCATGCGTGGATCGGCCTGTCACACGCACCACGTATGCACGCATCTGCACGTCGTGGGCCGCCATTTTTTTTTAATTTTTTTTAAAAAAAAGTAAAAAAAATAAAAAAAATGGCGGCCGCGATGGGCGGATCTGCGCATGCGCAGAACGGCCCATCGCATGCGCCACGCATGCGCGCATCCGCCTGTCGCGGTCCGCCATTTTTTTATTTTTTTATTTTTTTATTTTTTTATTTTTTTATTTTATTTTTTTAAAAAATTTCGGCGCGATGGGCGGATGTGTGCGTGCGCGGCGCGCGCGCGCCAAAAAAATAAAAAAAATTAACAAAAAAATTAAAAAAAAATTAAAAAAAATTAAAAAATAAAAAAAACAAAATGGCGGCCGCCGGTGCCCGGCGACCCCCGCGAAATGGTCGCGCGACCCCAAATGGGGTCGCGACCCCAAGGTTGAGAACCACTGATCTAACGATAAGAGGCGTGGTGGTGCAGTGGTTTAGAATGCAGTATTGCAGGCTAATTCTGCCGACTGCCAGCAGTTCGATCCTGACTGCCTCAAGGTTGACTCAACCTTCCATCCTTCCGTGGTCAACAAAATGAGGACCCAGATTGTTGGGGGCAAAATGCTGACTCTGTAAACCGCTTAGAGAGAGCTGTGAAGCAGTGTATAAGTGTAGGGCAGGGGTAGACAACCTTGGCTCTTTTATGACTCGTGGACTTCAACTCTCAGAATTCCTGAGCCAGCCAGTTGCCCACAAGTCATAAAAGAGCCAAGGTTGCCTACCCCTGATGTAGGGACTATTGCTATTGCTATTTGTGCCGTCCCCTTCTCCTTTTGCCTTCCGTCTTTCCCAGCATCGGGCTCTTTTCTAAGGAGTCCTCGCTTCTCATTTGGTGGCCAAAGTCTCTGAGCTTCAGCTTCAGCCTCTGTCCTTCCAAAGCAGAGTCAGGGTTGGTTTCTTTTAGGTTTAGAATTGACCTGGCTACTGATCGATATTATCTTTTTCACTTGCTGTTACATCAGGCGTTGCATCGCCAAGGCCAACCCTGTAAACCCAGTTAGACAAATAGCCCACACGTGTGTCCTGTGTCGAAAATTCAAGTACGTTTCGCAAGCAAATGTCATGAAGACATTACCTTGGGGTGAAGGGAAGGCTTGAGCAATTGGAAACAACGATTAGTAAGAAGATCCCCAAGGCCAAATGTTATCTGCTGGCATTTGGAAGGACAATCTCTGCTACCCTGTTTCCCCGATAGTAAGACACCCCCGATTGTAAGACGTATCGGGGTTTTCAGGGGGTCGGCTAATATAAGCCGTACCACGAAAGTAAGACATATTACTCCTGCCCACTTCCGCCTCCTGCTTAAAATACTTAAATACTTAAAATACTTAAAATAAAACTGACAATTGTTTTCCAATCAATATAAGCCGTACCCCGAAAGTAGACATAGTGGGGCTTTTGGGGATAAAAAGAAAGTGTGACCCTGTCTTGCTTTAGGGGAAACACGGTATTTAGTATGGGGGATGTTGCAGCACTGAAATGCCGTCTTTTGCAAGAAGAAACTTTTCGCTGACTTACATTGCAAATGCAGATTGTCATACCATATTTTGGAGGGGAAATAAACTCACAACCCATCACTTCTTTGCAGCACCTTATGGGGGGGAAGGCAGGAAGTGTTTCCGGATAACATTGCTTATAGAACATTTTTGCTGCTGAGAGATACGAACATTTTATCTATTGAGCCATGTTTTTAGCTACACAAGGATGTGTGCAAGTGACAGGGAAGTGAAGACATCTCTCATCCAAGCCTTCCTGGGAATTAAAAGGAAAACCCCACCATTCATTTATTCAGATAGACATTCAAAAGGTTTGCCCTGTCCAATCATGTCGAACTCTAGGGCAGGGGTAGGCAACCTTGGCTCCTTTATGACCCGTGGACTTCAGCTCCCAGAATTCCTGAGCCAGCCATGCTGAGGGGAAGGGAGAGGTTTCCATGCTGAGCCGTGCTGGCTCAGGAATTCTGGGAGTTGAAGTCCACGAGTCGTAAAAGAGCCAAGGTTGCCTACCCCTGCTCTAGGGGATAATGCTCACCTCTGTTTCTTGGCTGAGGGAGCCAGCATTGCCCAAAGACAATTTCCATGGTCATGGGGCCAGGAAGGTCATGGAATGCTGTTACTTCCCCACCAAAGTGGTACCTATTAATCTAGTCATGTTTGCATGCTTTCAGACTGCTCGGTGGGCAGGAGCTGAGGCAAGGAACGGGAGCTCACCCGTCACGCAGAGCTCGGGTCTCAAACCCAGATTATTAGCTTTCTATCTGACAAACTCAGCATGCTTCACATCTGAGCCACCACACCCCCACCATTCACTGTATACAGCAGTGGCCAAAATGGTGGAAACCTTTTGGGAAAAGTGTACAGTAGAAATGCCACCTTGGGTTAAGTTTCCACTCATTTTTCTTCTAATTTCTTTATAACTGTAGCCTTGTTCACTTAATAATCCTATTTTACATCACTTTCTGGGCAACCAGTTAACTCTTTGCACCATGGCTTTAATTTTATTACGTTTTACATGGTCACTAAATGAAAGAACACAAAAAAACCTCAACCAACTTGATAGTCATCACATAACACACCGACAAATGTCCTCCTCTCAGTTTCAACACAGGACATCAATCATTGAATCCTACTGTGATCTGATTGACGTGTTGCCAAAACAAGATGACACCTGATTGGCTCTCTAAACACTCCTGCTCATTGGCTACAATCAGATGAAGGAAAGCTACCTAGATCAACCTGAGCAAGTTGTGCTTCCTTTTTCTGGTTCTTTGGCTATCACTTTTCATAGAATACAGTACAGAGAATCGAACAAACTTTGTTGCATTACATTCTTGATTAAATCATCTTTCCATGGATATATAATTTTAGGGCACTACTCCAAAACAAAAAGTGGTGTTATTAGCCATCAAACCTCAAAAATACACTTTTCCCAAAAGGTTTCCACAATTTTGGCCACTGCTGTAGCTTTGAATAAATCTCCTTGTTCTTATCTCATGGTATGTCTGGAATGATCCTGATCTAACTAACAGGGTTATTGAAACAATTATAGAGGTAACCTATGCAGAATACTTGGGAACTTTTAAAGAGTGGTGAATAGACACATTTTTCTCCGTTCTCCCTATTCTTCTCTTTACAAGACAATGTCAACAAGTTACGTATCGCCTGATTAGTTATTTAGAAAGAACTCAATATAATCTAATATAATATATTTATATGCAATTACATGAGAGGCTTTCATGCTTCGTAAAGAGGCACTTCTATTTGTGTTGTTGCTGTTCTTTGCCATTTTCTAATTTATTTTTGTTTCTCAAGTCAGGATACAGAACGCAACATCTTCTGTCTTTATGTTACAGTTGGGAAACATTCTCCTGTCTCCAATCTATTTTGTGATCAGTTTGATCAAACGACTTTTCTCGAAATCTCTGCCTCCAATCACGTTGGAAAACCCAGACGTAAAATATGCATTACGGCTGATCGATAAAGAGGTAACAAATAACCTGTTCTCTTATTTCTCTCTCTTAAGCTCCCGTCTCTTGTTACAGCGGATTTTTTAAAAATGTTTTAATACTCAAAATGAGGTCCATATGCAGATGAACTGAGATTGAAGTAAACTATAATAACTGTTGATAAGTGGGCAGTTTTATCAAAATCAATCAAAAGCATTCTATGCACTGAGAAATATTGCAGAATGTAAATTAACGCTGTGGCCTTTCGTAATATGGAGAGGTTGAAAAACTGGACATTGAACTAACTCTCCTTAATATTTAAATTTATTTATTTAGAAAATTTATATGGCCACCTACTCGCTCACGTGACTCTAGGTGGCATACAAGCAAGAAAAAAAACAATGTAGAAAATAAAATAAAATTCTACATTGATGGGAAATTAGTAATTTTGGGGTGACACTGGTGTGCAGTGCTTCTATCACGTGTAACTTGATAAATCAAGTGGAAAGCCTCGTTTGTGAAACTGGAGAACTGGAGATCTAATGCACCCCTATTTATTATTTCGGATGGGGTGGACCGACCTCATAATAATTCCTCCTGCTTGGGATTCTTTCCTAAAGGCTAAACTAACCTTCTGAATTTGCAACTGCACTGATTTCTAATTTATGCAAATTAGAAATATAGACCATTTGAACAGCCAACTCACTGCCTTGAATTCTGAAATGTTTCCTTTATGGCCACAACTCATTATATTTGCTGAATAGGTGACCTTATCTCCAGCTCTGGATTTATCGATCTGATCTGTGTACCATCCTTGTGTGTCATGAAAGAAGACTTGTTACGATGTGTGTGGTGTTTTGAGACTCCAGTTTTCTTTAATTTTGTTTAGACCTTAGTATGGACTTGTCATGTGGGCACTGTAGTCCACAATATCTATGTGTCAGTGCTGCTAACATTGGATGTTCTTGCTCTGACAACATATGGAGATGCAGCCTTATTCTTCCTTACGCTTTACTCTTAGAATTAGATGATACTGGGGGAGGAGGAGGAATGTGATGGGAGTTAGTTAGACATAACAATATGTTAATAAGGTGTGAATTCAGTGCTTTTGAAATAAGAGATGATAAGAAATGGCGGGTTGAAGAATTGGAGGGAAAGCCTGCATTTCAAACTAATTGGAGAATGTGATTTATGACAGTTCATGGGAGGAGGGAATTGTGCTTTGATACTATGTGCTCAGGGGAGGGGAATTCAGTTTTTGGCTTCGATTGTGTTAGTGCCAAAGCTATGCTACTCCAATAAAGATTAAGGTAAACAATGCCGCAAAGTTCTTTGAAGAGTTTCATCTGTCGGAACCATGACATTAAGCCAAGATCTGAATTCCCCTTCCTATGTCTGTAGGGTCAAAAAATCATAAATTTAGCTGATGGCTGTGCACTTGGGTCCCTGCCCACTTTTATGTGAAGTATCAGTACTGTGAAGTACTAATGCCGCTTTATAAAGCCTTGGAATAAGATCACACTTACTGCAGTTCTCGTCATCGCAATATAAAAAAGATGTTGAGACTCTGGAAAGAGTGCAGAGAAGAGCAACAGCAGAGAAGAGCATCAAAGATGATTAGGGGACTGGAGGCTAAAACATATGAAGAACAGGTGCTAGAATTGGGTATGTCTAGTTTAATGAAGAGAAGGACGAGGGGGGACATGATAGCAGTCTTCCAATATCTCAGGGGTTGCCACAAAGAAGAGGGAGTCAAGCTCTTCTCCAAAACACCTGAAGGCAGGACAAGATGCAATGGATGGAAACTAATCAAGGAGAGAAGCAACCTAGAACTAAGGAGAAACTTCCTAACAGTGCGCACAGTTAACCAGTGAAACAGCTTGCCTCCAGAAATTGTAGGTGCTCCATCACTGGAGGCTTTTAAGAAAAGACAGGACAGTCACTTGTCTGAAATGGTATAAGGTCTTCTGCTCAAGCACTAGAAGACCTTCCATCTCTGTTATTCTATGTCCTATATCTGTGGCCTGCCAAAATGAATTGGCTTTCAACTGTATGGTCAAAGCCACAATTTTGACCCACAGGTACTCCCCCTGGGACACTCCGAAATGCAGCCTACTGGGTTCACTGCCCCTCAGACGTGAAAGAGTAGAAGCTTCTAAGTGTGGTCGGTGGAAAGCTCCTCAAACAATGAAAGACTGTTAAGCCGCCGGTCTTGGTTAGGGGCTGTTGGGAACTGTATTTATTTCTCCAGTCAACACTGCTCTGAAATGCAGCTCCAGCTTGACTACCAACATTAGGGCTTGGATGGAGCACGTATAACTCTGCTATTGTTTTGTGAAGTTTTTATTCCTCTCTTTTCAGCACGTTAGTCATGACACCAGAAAGTTTCGCTTCGTCCTGCCGAGCCCAAGACATGTTTTGGGGCTTCCTGTGGGTAAGCTGTTTATGTTAAAAATAAGCTATATATATATATATATATATATACACCCATCCAAGGTTACTTTGGAGAGGGAATAGAGCAAAATGTGACATCGTTGGATTGAATTGTGACTTTGGAAAGAAAGTTCTTTTTTCTATTTCTCCTCCTACTTCTACTCCTTCTCTTCCTCCTTCCTTCTTCTTCCTTCTTCTTTCTCCTCCTTTTCCTCCTCTTCCTTCCTTCCTTCCTTCTTCTTTCTTCTTCCTCCTTCTCCTCCCCTTCCTTCCTTTCTTCCTTCCTTCTTCTTTTTTCTTTCTCCTCCCTAATTTATTGATTGACTTATTTTAATTCTTTTAAAGAAAAGCTCTGTTATTTATTTATTTTATTTGGGTTTGTATGCCGCTCCTCTCCAGGGTTATGTATAACAACATATACATAACAAAAAATACAATATACAAAACCCAAACAGAATATCTAAAAACCAATAAACACACATTCAATACATCAATCAACCACAATCATCCCCAGGCTTGCCGGCAAAGATGAGTCTTTAGGTTTTTCCGGAAGGCCGGGAGAGTTGGAGAAACGCGGACTTCAGGAGGTAGTTGGTTCCAGAGGGTGGACGCCACAACAGAGAAGGCCCTCCCCCTAGGGCCCGCCAGACGACATTGTTTCGCTGACGGGACCCGGAGGAGGCCGACCCTGTGCGCTCTCACTGGTCGTAGGGAAGTATGTGGCAGAAGGCGGTCCCGTAAGTATCCTGGTCCCGTGCCATGAAGGGCTTTATAGGTAATAACCAACACCTTGAATTGGGCTCGGAGACCAATAGGCAACCAATGCAGCATGCGGAGAGTTGATGAAATGTGGGCACGGCGAGGAAGGCCCACAACTGCTCGCGCAGCCGCATTTTGCACTAATTGTAGTCTCCGAACACTCTTCAAGGGTAGCCCCATGTAGAGAGCGTTGCAGTAGTCGATCCTCGAGGTGACAAGGGCATGTGTGACTGTGAGGAGCGACTCCCGATCCAAGTAAGGACGCAACTGGTGCACCAGGCGAACCTGGGCAAATGCCCCCCTCGCCACTGCCGACAAATGATGATCCAATGTCAGCTGTGGATCGAGGAGGACTCCCAAGTTGCGAACCTTCTCTGAGGGGTTTATAGATTCACCCCCCAGGCTAATGGAAGGACAGATAGAAGTGTCCTTGGGAGGCATCACCCACAGCCACTCTGTCTTATCGGGGTTGAGCCTTAATCTGTTAGCTAGAAGGAAGAGTGTACTGACGTTGGAAAAATTCTGCCTAAATCTAAACAGATCTGGGCCCGCTCTCCAAATGAATGGGAGACTCCATCCGTGACCTCTGAACTCCCAAACCCAAAGCTAAACACAACTGAACAAATAAAACGGTGTTGCTAAGTAGGAGACAGCCTGCTCACTTAATCCTGATCCGTGAATTGCCATAATAAGCCGTTCCAACCCTTGATATTCTTCGGAACTTCCCAAAGAATATTTGGTTGTTGACTTCTCCTGGTGCCACCCAACTCCCCTTGTGGCACCTCAGGCAAAAAAAAACAAAAAAAAAACAGAACACGGTTGTGATTGTTTACGATGTGTGGCCAGGAGAAAGGCCTGGAATAGGTATCAGGCGAATTTGCAACCATGGCTTCCGTGTTTTTATTTGCCCTCCCGTAGTTGCCGAGAGAGGAATCCGTAATTGTAGCCAGCTGCTCCTCTCCTGTGCCAGAGGCTTATTGCGCAGGGAAGCAGGTGTTGTGCCTGTGTTGTGCCTTGCAAGCATGGGGAGCACTGTAAACTTCAAGGATACGAAGAATTAAAAAAAAGTGTGTTGTGCTGCATCTCTCTTTAAAAGAACCCATAGCAGCCGGTATGTGTAACACTTGCTAGGAATTTATCCAGGAGATAAATAACGATGAAAACAATTCCAATTCTCTTTTTAAGGCTTCATGCTCAATCTTTGATTGGTTTTTATTTATCTGACAATAGTTTTAACTGTTCCCCCATTCTTCCCCCCCCCCCAAAATAAAACCAGGACAACTCTTGTTTTGCTTTTTGAATAGAAAGTGCTGTGGCTTGCTAACAGCTGTTATCTCCTGCTAACAGCTGGGGGGGGCTCTGTGGAAAGCTGGCAATGATCCTTGTCTAAAGACAGGATCTCAGTGTTTTGGGGGGGGTTTAAGCAAGTTTAATTGAGGGTGGGGGGGAAAGGGGGGTACCAAGACTTCCGGCCACTAAATTGTTTCCCAAGTAAGACCCATGGGTCCCAGAGTACGTGAAAACAGAGATGATCTTAAGGATTTATTTTTTTTCTCATGCTTTGCTACACAAAATTCAGCCGTCTAATCCGGAGCAAGACTTGCAAAAGGAGAAGAGCGGGATTCTTAATCCCTGTTGCATCAGACTGTGAAAGAGGCTTTTTTTTTCTGATCCCAAGGATTTCTCTCTCTCTCTCTCTCTCTCTCTCTCTCTCTCTCTCTCTCTCTCTCTCTCTCTCTCTCTCTCTCTCTCTCTCTCTCTCCCCCCCCCACAAGATACGGTAGCATCGGCTCTTGCAATGCAGAAGGACTTGCCAATCGGAGGAAGAATAATCCCCTTCTTTCCCAGGGCCCAGGGTGGGAATCACAAAGGGCGCCATTAACATCCAGTGATAATAATATTATTATTATCAGCAGCAGTTCTTAGGTCCTTGGTTAGGACTTGAACTGTTAGATTTTTACCAGTCCAGACAGTGTCGAATTTATTATTATTATTATTATTATTATTATTATTATATTGTTATTATATATTGTTATATATTATTATATATTATTATTATAATAATATATAAAACTAAAAATAAAATAAAAATATTAATTTTCAGTTTGGTTCACCTTCTGGGACTGGGTAAAAACCTAACAGTTCATGTCCTAACCAAGGACCTAAGAGAGAAGGAGGAGGAGGAGGAGGAGGAGGAGGAGAAGAAGAAAAGAAGAAG
Source organism: Bothrops alternatus (assembly GCA_034064705.1). Classification (NCBI taxonomy): domain Eukaryota; kingdom Metazoa; phylum Chordata; class Lepidosauria; order Squamata; family Viperidae; genus Bothrops; species Bothrops alternatus. Next base: position 69,783 of record JARGCV010000616.1, read on the forward strand.
AAAAGAAGAAGAAGAAGAAGAAGAAGATGATGATGATGATGATGATGATGATGATGATGATGATGATGATGATGATGGATGAAACGTATAACAGTGATACCCATTGTCATCAGGGCACTGGGAACTATGTCCAAAAACTTTGCAAAATACATCAAGAAACTGCAGCTTCCTGCAATAACTCCAGCAATGCTACAAAAAACTGCGCTACTCGGAACATCTTACATTTTAAGGAAGTACCTGGTTGACACCTAGGATGCTGGCAGCAACCCGTGTCAACCATCAGCGCCAGCCAATTTGAATGTTCAGTTGACTGAGGTTCATGTCTAATTAATAATAATAATAATAATAATAATAATAATAATAATAATAAACAATAACACCAATAATAATAATCATCTTCAATTTGATTCACCGTCTGGGACTGGTAAAATCCTAACAGTTCAAGTCCTAACCAAGGACCTAACAGCTGTTAAGGTAACGTCTGAATATAGATAGGCAGTTCCGAATATTATTATTTATTTATTGTGTCATCAAATGTAAACTAAGTTCCATAAATAGCGAGGCAAAGCAAACTAAGGAGGCTGAATGATAATCTGTCTCGTTTCAGGGCAGCACATTTACCTCTCGGCCAGGATCGATGGGAATCTGGTGATCAGACCTTATACGCCTGTGAGCAGTGATGATGACAAAGGTTACGTGGACCTTGTTGTGAAGGTAAAAGCTTTGTTATTAATCATTTTATTAAGCTTATCAAAAAAAACACAAAGGAAAGCTAAAATAGTGGGAAAATGGGGGAGGGAACAGGGAAGAGAAAGAAATGTAGAGGAACGAGGAACGAAAAAAGAAAAGCATTGATTCCTGACTCTTCTTAGTGCCGTAGAATAACTTAGCAACACTATTTACATACTTAATATGTACCAGCCATTTCTATAACAAACTTATCAGTAAAAAACAAAGTTAAGGTTTCGGTTTTTCCATCTCAAGCACAAAATCCAGAAGTGGTTTCCAGGTAGAAACAAAGTTGATATGTTGTTTTTTCTTTGATTGAAGCAGTTAATTTAGTCATCTCTCTTAGTTCCATCAGTTTTTCCAGCTTTATATCGCTTTTTGCCAGCTGTGTAGGAGGAGAGATTAAGCAAGGAGAACCCGTGGCCTAGAGGTTAATACAGCTGCCTAACATGCAAGCAGTCCGGGTTTGAATCTCAGAAGGGTATGGCTAGCTGATGAGAGCTAAATAGCTCGAAATAGCTATACTAGTCTCCCTTTAATTCTTTGTCGGCAAAAATCTAAATTTAACACAGAAATAGTTTGTCGCAGTAGCGTCTGCCTGTAAAAGCTCCTAGATTGGGGCTGAAAGGCGAAAGCAATAGTAGATTGATCCGTCCCATATTTGGGTAGACTAGTGCTCTGGTAGACCGGTTTCACCGGAAGAACACTTAATCTCTCCTCCCTGGTACAGCTGACAAAAAGCGAGGAGAACCCATGGCCTAGAGCAGCGGTTCTCAACCTGTGGGTCGCGACCCCGTTTGGGGTCGAACGACCATTTCACGGGGGTCGCCAAACACCGCAGTCCGCCATTTTTTCTTATTTTTTTTTTTGGTCGGCCATTTTTTTGGGGGTCGGCCATTTTTTTCCCCTTTGCGATGCGGGCCATCGCGCCACGCATGCGCGATGCGGGCCCACCATTTTTATTTTTATTTTTGGTCGGCCTTTTTTTTTTTTGGTCGGCCATTTTTTCCCCCTTTGCCATGCGGGCCGTCGCGCCGTGCATGCGCGATGCGGGCCGCTGCGCATGCATGATGCGCCCCGTCACGCCGCACATGCGCGATGCGGGCCGGGGTTGAGCCCCGGAAAAGTTTGAGAACCGCTGGCCTAGAGGTTAATACAGCTGCCTAGCATGCAAGTGGCCCGGGTTCAAATCTCAGAAGGGTATGGCTAGCTGATGAGAGCTAAATAGCTTGAAATAGCTATACTAGTCTCCCTTTAATTCTTTGTCAGCAATATATATATACCTACCTATATAGATAATGGTTCTGAGATAATAGACCTTCAGAGGAATCAGTTGTGAAAATGTTCCAGGATAGAAATATTCCTGGTGTTATATGGTTACTAACCTACGGACTTCTTTTAAACATGTATGGTGTATGGTCCACCTGTCTTAAGCAACATGGATTTGTAGGCATCTGAATGGGTTCATATTTCCCATCCGTCCATTCAGTTTTATTTTCTCCTCTATAGATCTATTTCAAAGGGGTTCACCCCAAATTTCCTGAAGGAGGGAAAATGTCTCAGTACCTGGAGAATCTAAAGATGGGGGACACCATTGATTTTCGGGGACCCAGTGGATTGCTTGTTTACGAGGGAAAAGGTGAGGCTGTAGCAGCTGAATGTCAAGTTGGAGAAGGTCACCTTTAGCTCTGATTTATCTTACAAGTAGTCCTTGACTTACGGCTCTAATGGAGCCTGCCCATCACAGCCATCATGCAACCAACACCATTGTAAGTGAATATGGCAGCAGCCATGGTTATAAAGGAGCCACCGTGGTTGTTGAATGAAGCAACGGTCCACTAATGGGAGTGGTTTGCCCAAAATTGGAAGTCAATGCCAGCTTTTATCGAAGCTGCTGTGAAATACAATTGCGTGACCGCGGTTGTAAATACAGCCCAGTTGCTGAGCATCCACGTTCGGTCATGTGACTGCAGGGGAGGGCCCAACTGGCATAATTTTGAAGAAGCCTCCTAAGTTAGGTCCATTGTGACTTGAACCAGGGGTGTCAAACTCAATTTCATTGAGGGCCGCATCAGCATTGCGGTTGCCCTCGGGGGGGCTGGGTGGGTGTGGACAGGGTGGGTGCAGCCTACTGAGTGGGTGTGGATGGAGTGGGTGTGGCCTACTGGGTGGGCGTGGTCAGCTCTACATTGTTTGCGTCAAGGGTGCCTGTGGGGGTCTGGGCAGGAGTGGGACAGATCTGAGGGTCTCTGGCAGAAGGGGGTGGGACCGGGGCAAGTGCCAAGGCATGGTCCATTCCTTCATTCCTCACAAAGGGTGACACCTCCCCAGCATGCATCCAGGGGGCGGGGCCGACACGGCAGGGGCTGGTTCCTCGCTGTTTCTAGACGGCCTTGTGGAGCTAAGACTGAATGCGTTTCAGCATAGATGGCCACCACAAAATTGTACATTGGCTCCCTCTCGGCCAGCCTGGGCCAGGGCCAAGGCAGAGGGGGCCGTTCCCTCACTGTTTCCAGGATGGCTTCACGGGCCACATGAAACCACTTCGCGGGCCACATCCGGCCCCCGGGCCTTGTGTTTGACATGTCTGCTTTGAACGGTTGCATATCAAGCGACCCCCGTGAAATGGTCGTTCGACCCCAAATGGGGTCGCGACCCACAGGTTGAGAACCGCTGCCATAGACATTTCAAACACATGTCTTGGAGTTGAGACATTTGGCAATGCCACCAGTCCACTTGCTCACCTGCTTAACTTTTCCGCCAGGTGTGTTTGCGATTCGTTCAGACAAGAAATCCGAACCCGTTCTGAAGCAAGTGAAATACGTCGGGATGATTGCGGGTGGAACAGGTATTCCGACATGTGCTTTCCTGCCTTGGTTATTCAACTTGATGTGTCAGGTGCAAAGAATTGAGACCGCAGTCCAGTTAAGATGATCTATTGAACATGCTCACACGAATCTAGTCAATTAATATTCAGCACTAAATTGGTGCTACCTAAGAGTTAAGGGAATTCAAGATTTAGACCACTTGTGGCAACATAATGGCTCTAGGCTGATTACTCTCTTGACTCTGACCCCCAGAATCTTCTACAGATTCATCTTCTACAAGGATTCATTTGATTTGACTCCCTCTCCCTCTCTCTCTCCTCTGAAGGAATTACTCCCATGTTGCAGCTTATCCGAGCGATTGTAAAGGACAAGGAGGATCCCACAGTTTGCCATTTGCTCTTTGCTAACCAGGTAGGATGATGTCCTTTGCTCTCTTACTAAGGAGCAAACAGCATATTGTATCAGCGGCAATAGATTGTGAAGAATAAATAAAATAGGCTGCCGATATTTCATGCTAGCAATATTGAAGCCTTGTGCAGATTTACTCAAGATATTTACAGTATTCCACTATTTTCATTGGATTCTATTTCCAGAGAAGCGTAACATGAAATTGTAGCCTTGCTTATTTCTTTTCCAATTGCTCCAAGCAAGAGACAAGATTCCTTTGGAGAATCCTATCTCAGCAGCAGTTATACTATTCCAACTTCTATTCTGGATCCTTTAATATATTTTTTTTTGTTTGAGAAAATAATGAGAAAAAGCTTAAATTAGCTGCTTCCAGTGCAAAATTTGTTAATGCAAGAACAGCAAATCAATTTCCCTCTGCAACAAACCAAAAGTCTTCTCAAATTAAGTTTTTCTCCCAAAGTGGTTTGATAAATCCTCTGAATCGGAAATGGCCTAAAGTGTTCTAGACAGACAGAACGCCGTAATGAAATAGATTCATTTTAGAACTGAGTGAAACACTTTGGCGTGTTAACAGCTCAGAACAAAAGCTTTTTCAACGAAATGTAATTACCCTGAACGTTGACACGGTGTTACCTCTGACCATTTTTATGCACATTTAATGGGACTTGGAACAGACTCAAAGATTTGCTGCTAATCACTTTTCTTTTTTGCTAAGCCCTCTTGATGGTTTACACCAGCGGTTCTCAACCTTTTCCGGGGCTCGACCCCGGCCCGCATCGCACAAAAAAAAAATGGCGGGCCTGCACGGCGCGACGTGGCGCACCGCGCATGCACGGTGCGACGGCCCGCATCGTGATAGGAAAAAAATGGCCGACACCCCCCAAAAAAATGGCGGGCCCGCACCACGCATGCGTGGCGCGACGGGCCGCATCGCACATGCGCGGTGCGACGGCCCGCATCGCGATAGGGAAAAAATGGCTGACCAAAAAAAATGGCGGACTGCGGTGCTTGGCGACCCCCGTGAAATGGTCGTTCGACCCCAAATGGGGTCGCGACCCACAGGTTGAGAACCGCTGGTTTACACTTTGATTCCAGGGTCTTTCACGTTAGCTTTCAGTTCATGATTTCTTTTTTTTTTTATGGGATTAAGAGGGGATCAGTATTCTAAGTTGTTCGATAGTGAATTTGTGAGATAAAACAACAATGACTGTGTTTCTGGGACAGACCGAAAGTGATATTTTACTGCGCTCGGAACTTGAGGAAGTGCAAGCTCAACACTCAGCCCAGTTTAAGCTGTGGTACACATTGGACAGGGCTCCTGAAAGTAAGTAATTCATGATACAATTAAGATTAAATGATGCTAAAACATCCTGCTTAATTGCTGAATATTAATAAAGCCATATAAAGTTATAATAATAATAATAATAATAATAATAATAATAATAATAATAATAATAATAATAATAATAAAGTTGGAAAGAACCTTGGAAGTCTTCTAGTCCAACCCCCTGCTCAGGCAGGCAACCCTATACCATTTCGGACAAATAGCTGTCCAGTCTCTTCTTAAATACCTCCAGTGTTGGAGCATTCACCACTTCTGGAGGCAGGTTGTTCCATTGGTTAATTGTTCTAACTGTCAGGAAGTTTCTCCTTAGTTCTAGGTTGCATCTCTCCTTGATTAATTTCCATCCGTTGCTTCTTGTCCTGCCTTCAGGCGCTTTGGAAAATAGCTTGACTCCCTCTTCTTTGTGGCAACCCCTGAGATACTGGAACACTGCTATCATGTCCCCCCTCGTCCTTCTCTTCGTTAAACTAGACATACCCAATTCCAGCAACCGTTCCTTATATGCTTTAGCCTCTAGTCCCCTAATTATCTTTGTTGCTCTTCTCTGTAGTCTTTCTAGAGTCTTGGGAGTCAAACCTAATTCCTGATGGCCATGTGGTTTGCTGCTGTCTTCCGCTATTTTTCTAGCTCACTAGTCTAGTTTGCAAGCCTAGGATTTTCCCGTCCACATATTAACCATGATTGACCTCAGTTAACTTTTTAAATCAAGCCCTCACCTGTTTGGGATGGTTATCTAGTCTACCCTAGTCAAAGAGCTTGACTTCTTCCATTCAAACTCAACTTCTGGGGATCTATTAGAAGCCTCCATATTGTTTTCTTGGCAAGTTGGTTGATAGTGCGTTCTTCTGGAACTGAAGAGACTAGACTTGTCATAGAAATAAGATAAAGATGAAAAGGGGGCAAAATTGGAAAGGTAAAATCAGAAAATTCCTTCCTGATACACATGGAGAATTGATGAGGTTCTGGCAGTAAGTTCATCATAGAATCCCCTCATAATAATAATAATCATAATCATAATAAAGTTGGAAGGGACCTTGGAGGTCATCGAGTCCAACCCCCTGCTCAGGCAGGAACCCTACACCATTTCAGACAAATGGCTGTCCAGTCTCTTCTTACAAACTTCCAGTGTTGGAGCATTCACCACTTCTGGAGGCAGGTTGTTCCACTGGTTAATTGTTCTAACTATCAGGAAGTTTCTCCTTAGTTCTAAGTTGCTTCTCTCCTTGATCAGTTAAAACAATTAACCAATGAAACAACCTGCCTCCAGAAGCGGTGAATGCTCCACTTCGCAAACCTCACTCCTTTCTAGCACTGACTTATGTTACCTACCGTAGTTGGGTCATGAAATGTCCGCAAGAAAAGCGCTAACCTGAGAGAGCGCCAAAGACCCCACAGATCAACCCTGAACTACAAATAATCTCTTCTATCAAAACCAATTTAGAATAGAAATAGAAATAAATAGAAATAGAAATAATGGAATGGAATGGAATGGAACGGAACGGAACAGAAGAATAGAATAGAATAGAATAGAATAGAATAGAATAGAATAGAATAGAATAGAATAGAATAGAATAGAATAGAATAGAATAGAATAGAATAGAATAGAATAGAATAGAATAGAATAGAATAGAATAGAATAGAAATAAAGAACAGAATGGAATGAAATAAATTAGAATAGAATAGAATAGAATAGAAATAAAGAATAGAATGGAATGGAATAAATTAGAATAGAATAGAATAGAATAGAAATAAAGAATAGAATGGAATGGAATAAATTAGAATGGAATAGAATAGAATAGAATAGAATAGAATAGAATAGAATAGAATAGAATAGAATAGAATAGAATTAAAGAATGGAATGGTGGGGTGGAGTAGAGTAGAGTAGAGTTTCATTAAACACTGAAGGATACTGTTTAGAGAAAATACAGCTAAGCGCAGGGCTCAATGTCTCAACCCCAAGGATTAGTAGACACCCACAGGTGTCTCATTAGAAGGGTTCTGCGTATAGAGCGATCCAAAATTTACCAACTGCAACGTCAAACTGAGATATTTCATGCGTGTTCAGGCAAGTCTCTTTTACAAGTGCGAATCGGCTATTACCGTAGTTCTAGTTGTTAGAGTCCAATGTTTGCCCAATCAGGAGAAAGTGATGAAACTGATGGAAAGGGCTGTAGATGGTGAAACATTTATCCAGGCCATCCATTTCAAAGCCCCTTTTGAAGATCCCTAGTGCAGGGGTCCCCAAACCCCGGTCCATGAACCAGCACCGGTCCACGGCAGGTCACAAACCAGCACGCGCAAACAAGTGAAGCCCTATCTGCGGGATGCAAGCAGCATGCAAAACCACACACTCCACCCCTCTGGTCCATGGAAAAACCTCTCCACAAAACCAATCTCTGGCGCCCAAAAGGTTGAGGGGAGGGCTGCCCTAGTGCACGGCTTCTGCGGCTCCCAGCCTCCTCCGCCATTTGCAGAGAGAGAGAGACAGAGAGAGGCACTTGCGCCTGCCTCTCTCTCCCTGCCTCCTCTCTCTCTCTCTCTCTCTCTCTCTCTCTCTCTCTCTCTCTCTCTCTCTCTCTCTCTCTCTCTCTCTCTCTGTTTATATCTATCTAGTCTACTTTCCATATCTATCTATCTATTATCTATTTATCATCCATCATCTATATCTAGTATCTGTCTGTCTCTGTCCATCTGTTCGTCCATCTCTTTCTCTGTCATCTATTTATATCGATCTAGTCTACTCTCTATATCTATTATCTATATCATTTATTTATCATCCATCATCTATCTATATCTAGTATCTGTCCATCTGTTCGTCCGTCTCTCTCTCTTTCTCTGTCATCTATTTATATCTATCTAGTCTACTTTCTATATCTATCTATTATCTATATCATCTATTTATCATCCATATCTATGTCCCCCTCTCTCTCTCTCTCTGTTTATATCTATCTAGTCTACTTTCTATATCTATCTATTATCTATCATCTATTTATCATCCATCATCTATATCTAGTATGTCTGTCTCTGTCCATCTGTTCGTCCATCTCTTTCTCTGTCATCTATTTATATCGATCTAGTCTACTCTCTATATCTATTATCTATATCATTTATTTATCATCCATATCTATGTCCATCTCTCTCTCTCTGTGTGTGTGTGTGTGTGTGTGTGTGCGTGTGTAAAAAAGAGAGTGGCCTCACGCCCAATAAGAATGTGTGTCAGCTTGTCCAAGAACAGCGTGAAGCCAGCTTGCCAGGTGAGCAGAAGATCGGAGAAAGGGAGAGAGGAGGGGGAGAGAGGGAGGGAGACAAAGAGAGGGAGAGGAGAGAGAAAGAACGAGAACTCATGCAAAGCAGCGGCTATTTCTTTTTAATTAAACTCTTCAATCAAGCTCGCAAGTTTTGTAGCTCCCAGTGTTTTCTCTGGGAAATGGGTCCATGTGGCTCTTTGAGTGTTTAAGGTTGCTGACCCCTGCCCTAGTGCAGTGATGGGCGAACCTTTTAGAGACTGAGTGCCCAAACCCCGCCCCCCGCCCCTGCTTCGCCTCCCGCCCACCCTGCCTGCTCCGCCCCTGCCTGTCCCACCCGCCTGTAGGGCCACGCACTGCCTCCATGGCCCTCCGCCGCAGATCACCCAGGCAGGCCTGTAGCACCATGGCAGCCACGCCCTCCGCCCACACCCCGCAACATCTGCACGCTATAGGACATGAGGTAGAGTCTTGTCGCTGCTGGCTAACTATGTCCTCGGCTGCACTGGTCCGTGCGGGCTGTGCCCAGGGGCGACTCTCCAGGGGGGCTGCTGGTGAGGAGGAGGCCGCAGGGGGAGGCGGGGCTGGGGCGACGGCACATGTGCCCACAGAGAGGGCTCCGAGTGCCGCCTCTGGCACCCGTGCCAAAGGTTCACCACCACTGCCCTGTTGTATCAGTGCTTTGTTGTTGTTGTTGTTGTTTTGAAAGAGAATAAGCGCAAAGTGTTCTTTTCCAACACAGAGTGGGATTACAGCCAAGGATTCGTGAACCAAGACATGCTGAAGGAACACATGCCTCCTCCTGAAGACGACGTTTTGATTCTGATGTGCGGCCCACCGCCCATGATCCAGTATGCCTGCCTGCCCAACCTGGAGAAATTGGGTTACACCAAAGAGATGTGGTTTATTTACTAATGGGGGGGTGGGGATAAAGTAGAAGGGGAAAGTAGGAAAATGAAGAACTCTTGGGGGGCAAAACCAGGTAACAGAAACCAACTGAGTTAACAGAGGTGGAACTCACCTTCAGAGGAATTCCCGCTTGTGCACTCTTGTGTCTTTCTAATCCTGCCAAGCTGAAGCCTCTGGTAGACTGATTAACCGTGCTGTAGATCCTACTCTTTGCTTTGCTCTGTGTAGCAAATCTGTCCTAAGGCAATTGAATGAAGTTTGGCTCTTTTCATCCCAGATGAGCAAAGGTAACTAGGCACTCAACTTATCAAGGAGTTTGTTCTGGATAGCATCTAGGACAGGGGTCTTCAAACCTGGCCTTTTTATGACTTGCGGACTTCAACTCCCAGAATTCCTCAGCCAGGCACGCGTGCCTGGCTGAGGAATTCTGGGAGTTGAAGTCCGCAAGTCATAAAAGGGCCAAGTTTGAAGACCCTTGATCCAGGAGGCCAGGAGGGAATGGTGAAAGAGGTGGTTTCAGTCGCCCTGTTGTTTCTGCAGCACCGCTTTAAATGCACACCTGTCTTGCACCAACGTGTGTGTTTGTGTCTTCATTAGCAGAGGTGAGGGGAGGGAAATCGTTTGACACGTCAACCTGTAGAAACATAACTCATGTAGAAAGCAGCAGATTGATTGGCTCCATCGTTCCCAAGCGATGGGCATGAAAGAAGGGAGGCCCGACCTTGAAATTCTGAATCGTAATGCGGGCAAAATCCGTCGGACAGATATGAGGGATTGGCATCTTCCTTCGGGCCCTTTCTCTGGAGACAAAATTTGCACCCGGTCTTTGCGTAAGGTGGAATAAAGGTGTGTGCCTACGGAAGAATCTCTAAACCTAGCGTTGTCAAAAGGATGGCACTGAACACTGAAAAAAATAACAAAGGAATGTGAATTTGGTTTGGAGGGGTTGAATGGTGGATGATAGGGTAGCCTGTTAGTGGATGAGAAGACTCTGTAGGTCTGCTTATATTTTCTTTTTAAGTATATAGTAAATGCTATCAATCTCAAAGAATTCCTTTCTTTTTCCAACTTGCCTTTCTGTTGTATTGTTGTTATTCTATTTTTGTACCGCACCAGCCTTCAGCGGGTCCCTTTTTGATTAGCTAACTACATACCCATGTTAGTATACATAAATATACAGGTAGCTCACTTACAAAATACGTCCTTGTATTGTTTTCAATAGAAAAATCAGAATTGTTGATGTCAAATAATAGGCTTCGTCAAATGATTTTTGGGGAAAGGCTATTTACAAAGGGGATGTCAGTAGCTACATGGATGTCAGGGTGATTTTCATCCCTGCAACTGGCCAGCATTTTTTTTTTCTTTCCTGACATATTTTAACATGATTTGGGTATCAGCTGCTCCAAAGTTAATCACCCCAGATTTAAAAAAAAAAAAAAAAGATCTTAGATGCTTTATGAATCAGAACCTGAGCAGGAGAAGTTGGAAGTCTGTTCCTGCCTTCTTGGCCATGAACACAGATATCATCTGCTGTTCAAAAACAGAACTTCAGTAGACATGGTCTACTTGAAGTCAATCCTTCCCAAATCCTCCATCTTGCATCAAAAAGAGAACTTGAGTAAACATGGTCTACTTGAAGTTCACCCTTCCCAAATTCTCCATCTTCCATCAAAAAGAGAACTTGAGTAAACATGCTCTACTTGAAGTTCACCCTTCCCAAATTCTCCATCTTCCATCAAAAAGAGAACTTGAGTAAACATGCTCTACTTGAAGTTCACCCTTCCCAAATCCTCCATCTTGCATCAAAAAGAGAATTTGAGTAAACATGGTCTACGTGAAGTTCACCCTTCCCAAATCCTCCATCTTGCATCAAAAAGAGAATTTGAGTAAACATGGTCTACTTGAAGTTCACTCTTCCTAAATTCTCCATCTTCCACCAAAAAGAGAACTTGAGTAAACATGGTCTACTTAAAGTCCATTCTTCCCAAATCCTCCAATCTTCCATCAAAAAGAGAACTTGAGTAAGAATGGTCTACTTGAAGTTCACCCTTCCCAAATTCTCCATCTTCCACCAAAAAGAGAACTTGAGTAAACATGGGCTACTTGAAGTCAACCCTTCCCAAATCCTCCATCTTGCATCAAAAAGAGAACTTGAGTAAACAGGATCTACTTGAAGTCAACCCTTCCCAAATCCTCCATCTTACATCGAAAATAGAACTTTAGTAGATATAGTCTACTTGAAGTCCACTCTTCCCAAATCCTCCATCTTGCATCAAAAACAAAACTCCAGTTAGGCATGGTCTACTTAAAGTCCACCCTTCCCAAATCCTCCTCTGGCATTTTCAAGTGACTTGATCAACAAGCCTTAAGCAGCTCCTTGAGTGTGATTGAAACTGATGACATCCATATGCCAAGTCCAAAGAGCCTAGGGGGAAAAAAAATCTAGATTGGGGTTTCAAAACTTGTAGGAGAACCTAGGGACAAAAAAAAAACCCTGCTATTCTAGACAAAGTAAATCTCATTTTCTTAAAGGGTGAGCTGATATTTCAAGCATCAGATTGAACTGTAAACACCCCCCCCGCCGCCTCTTTCTGCTTCATTTTCTCCCTTTCGTACAACGGGATTGGCCCGGGGGTGTCCAGAGAGCAAGTAAGAAAATCAAAGGCCTTCGGCATGCCCAAAATGGAGGCAGGGCTTTGACTGCACAGATGCCTTATCCCAGGGGTGTCAAACTCAATTTCACTGAGGGCCGCATCAGCATTGCGGTTGCCCTCGGGGGGGCGGGGGTGTGTGGCCAGGGTGGGTGTGGCCTACTAGGTGGGCGTGGATGGAGCAGGTGTGGCCTACTGGGTGGGTGTGGCCAGCTCTACATCGTCCGCGTCAAGGGTGCCTGTGGGGGCCTGGGCAGGAGTGGGAGAGATCCGAGGGTCTCTGGCAGAAGGAGGTGGGATCGGGGCAAGTGCCAAGGCATGGCCCACTGGAGGCGCCTCACTGTTCCTCTCAGGCCATGCGGGGGGGGGCTTATGGAGCTAAGACTGAATGCGTTTCAGCATAGATGGCCACCACAAAATTGTACATTGGCTCCCGGCCGGCCTGGGCCAGGAGCCGAGGCAGCGGGGGCCGTTCCCTCACTGTTTCCAGGATGGCTTCACGGGCCACATGAAACCACTTCGCGGGCCGCATCCGGCCCCCAGGCCTTGTGTTTGATATGTCTGCCTTATCCCCATCAATATCCCTATAAGTAGACAGTTTGTAAAACCCTTTCTTCAATCGTCTTAGGAGTTAGTTACACACAGGCTACTTACAATAAGAACATAAAGGTTGCTGCATAGGAACCAATGGGGACTGATGTTTAGAGATTCAGGATGGGAGAGCGAATCAGATGAAGGTTGACAGATAAAACATTTGAGGGCTTGAAATTACTGTCAGACACATGAGATAACAATACTACGAACTTAAGGTGTGCCAGGAGATATCCTAAACATGAGAGATTTGGCGGGAAAGGGTTGCTTCCAGCGTATTGGAAGCGTCCCCGTTTCAAAGTACAGTTCTGTGCTCCAGCTGAGCTTTTTCCTAGCTTCAAAGTGCCCTCGAAATAATTCAGAAGTAATCATCCCAGAGCGTGCATGTCACAATATGGACCTTATTAAGAGAGGATGGGGCTAAAGCCATTGATTCCACAGGCCGAGCCGAGATCTCAAGACTTCCACGGATCCCTTGGCGGAGAGGATAAAATCAAAAGTCCATTGATAATGGTGCTTGCAGGAGAGGTGCGTGAAAAGAAGTGGGTGCAGCTACACAGTTGCCGTCTGAGCCCTTTAGGGCACTGGTCTGCAGGAGATAGAAATGAAAAGGGAGGAGACTTCAGTTGTGAAGTCATGGCCACCACCTTGAGTTTGATGCATCTTTGCTTCATAAATAGCTCTGAGCTTATGCAGTTTGACTTTCAGATCAAGAAGGAAAGAATGCTAGAGGATGAAAAAGATCAAGGAAATGAGCTCTGGATGAATTTGATTATACACTAGATTCTTTGCTTGAATGTCCTTCTGCCGCAGAAAACAAAAATTTATATTGTACTCCCTTTTGCTTAAATGTGAGTAAAACACCCTTTTTACTAACCGCATTGAATAATAGCACCGGTCCTGGTCCTACAAAGTGTTTTGTATTACTTTACCTGCCTATTCAGCTCTTTGACTTTTTTCAACTCTTTGTGATAGAAATAAAACTTTCCCCTCCCCCTTAAGATGTTTTGCAAGTTCTGATTCATTCACCTCGGGTTAAAATCAACTGGAAGACCTTCCGCTTGTTGTGGTCTCCAGTTTTGGTGTTCCGTGCGTTTTCAAGTTTAATCAAATTTATATGCCGCCCTTCTAAGACCCAGGGCGGCTCACAACAAGATCCCGTACAGAGAGAAAACTCAGCATTTCTGAGTGGAGTCATTCAGAACATCGGTGACCAGCTTTCCAGGTTGTCTGCCCCCCCCACCACACACACACACACAAACACTTTTGCAACAAGATAGATAGTCCAGTAATAAGAATTGGGTTCTATTGGTAAAGGCATCTTCAGAAATTGACATTCTGGGTTCCCCCAAAATGGGAGTTGAGAGAAGTAAAATGACTCTAATAACCACACCACAAGGGGAGGGAGGGAGGGAAGGGGAGGGAAAGGAGGAAAGAAGGAAGGAGGAAATGGGAAGGAAAGAAGAATGAAAAGGGAGGAAAGGAAAGGAGGGAATGGGAAGGACGGAGATGGGAATGAGAAGGGGAAAGGAAGGAAATGAACAAAGGAAGGAGATGGGAGTGCGAAGGGGAAAGGGAATAAGAACAAGGAAGGAGGGAATAGGAAAATAAATGAAGGCGATGGGAATGAGAAGGAAAGGAAGGAGATGGGAGTGCGAAGGGGAAAGGGAATAACAAGGAAGGAGGGAATAGGAAAATAAACGAAGGTGATGGGAATGAGAAGGAAAGGAAGGAGATGGGAGTGCGAAGGGGAAAGGGAATAAGAACAAGGAAGGAAGAAATAGGAAAATAAACGAAGGCGATGAGAATAAAGGGGAAAGGAAGGAGATGGGAGTGAGAACAGGAAGGAATAAGAACAAGGAAGGAGGGAATAGGAAAATAAACGAAGGCGATGGGAATGAGAAGGGGAAAGGAAGGAGATGGGAGTGCGAAGGGGAAAGGGAATAAGAACAAGGAAGGGAGGAATAGGAAAATAAATGAAGGCGATGGAAATGAGAAGGGGAAAGGAAGGAAATGAACAAAGGAAGGAGATGGGAGTGAGGACAAGGAAGGGAATAGGAAGGAAATGGAGATGGCAATGAAAAGGGGAAAGGAAATGGGAACAAAGGAATAGGAAGGAAGGAAATAAATGAACAAAGGAGATGGGAATGAGAAAGGGAAACGGGAACAAGGAAGGAGGGAGGGAGCCAGTTAGCCAACTGCAAAAAACCAGGCCAGAGAGGGAAACCACAGCTAGAGAACAGAAGTTCTGACAACCAGGCTGCCTGCAAGGAGGCGGGACCAAGGGCTCTTCTCACCATACACAGGACCCTGTCCTGCAACTGGGACCATCAAAGACGCAATGGATGCCTTCAATGGACTGAGACTCCTAAAATGAGGGTCCGGTGGGTACTTCTGCTTGGTTTGAAGACTCAACAAAATATTACATCCCACACCCATCAAGATTTGTCGATTACAGGTAGTCCTCAACGTATGACCACAATTGAGCCCAATGTTTCTGTCATTAAGTGAGACATTTGTTAAGGGAGTTTTGCCCCCCTTTTACGACTTTCCCTGCCATGGTTGTTAAGTGAATCACTGCATTTGATTGGCTGTTAAGTGAATCTGGCTTCCCCCCACTGATTTTGCTTGTCGGAAGGTCGCAGAAGGGGATCACATGACACCCTCCCCCCCAGGACACGGCAACTATCATTAAGTATGAACCAGTTGTTCCAAGCATCTGGAATTCGGATCACTTTTCTCAGGGCCACTGAAGTCACTAAATGAACTGTTGTAAGTTGAAGACTACCTAAATAATTCTGGCCAGTGGTGGGATTCAAATATGTGAACAACCGGTTCTCTTGTGTGGATGCTGCTTCCGGAAGTCCATTCTGGGCCAGGGCGGCAAAAAACTAGCTACCGGTTCTGCCAAACTGGTGCAAACTGCCTGAATCCTACCACAGGAAGGAAGGAAGGAAGGAAGGAAGGAAGGAAGGAAGGAAGGAAGGAAGGAAGGAAGGAAGGAAGGAAGGAAGGAAGGAAGGAAGGAAGGAAGGAAGGGAGTGATTCAAATATGTCAACAACCGGTTCTCTTGTGTGGATGCTGCTTCCAGAAGTCTCCATTCTGGGTCTGGGCAACAAAAAATTAGTTACCGGTTCTGCCGAAGTGGTGTGAATTGGCTGAATCCCACCGCTGATCCTGGCATATTGCTTTGGAATATTCCTTTCGCCATCCTTTTTCTGCAATCACATTTTCCAACAGAGAAAAACGGCTCCAGCTAATCTGATCCAAAAAAACCAGATCTGCCTTCTCTTACAAGTTTTTTTTTCTTTAAATAACCTGGTTCCTTTCTCTCTCCTCTCCACTTCAGCCTGATGAGTTGTTTTGAGAGAGCAAGTCAACTCTGACTCATAACATTCCTAGGGAACGTATGAATCACAACTGCGGTGTGGTCCTTGGCAACCAGAATAGGCTCAACAACACACAAAATATAGAATCTGGATCAGAGTCTCTGCAATCCATCCGTTTTGTTCTGAAACCAGGTTATAGAAGAGGGATTCAATCATAGCCTGGCACTCTTCATACAGGATTTGGTGGCTTTTGGTGCAAAGAACTCATGGCAGAAATTTTTCCATGGGTATTTAGAAAGTCTTTCTTACTTTGTCATCAAAGTGGCATTCCTAAGTGCCTCCATTATTTATTTACATGTCCTCAACTCTTAAATGGGGACGAGGGGACACCTCCAAAGGACCTTGTCTCTGCGGCTGTCTGCATCTCAGAATAAAATTTGTACTTTTCCAAATCATATAACCAAAAAGCCATATTTTGAGTCCATTAGATACTATGTTGTAAGAATATGCTCTTATCGCGTCCACGGGACGCATTGCGTTTTGGAAGTTCTGGGCAGAAGTGAAACTTGGAACATCTTGGTGGCTTCACATTTTGGACAGTTATGGAGGGTTTTCATGGTCCAAGTAGAGCAAGTTTTATGCACTTGAAGTTCTCATCCACAAAGCCCATCCATCCATCCCTTTCCCAATCTTCCTATTTCCTCTTACTCCTTACCTGCTACATCACCCCAACTCCAGGCATGTCCCTCAGCCTTAATGCAATAATAGAATAATAATGAATAGAATAGAATAGAATAGAATAGAATAGAATAGAATAGAAAATAGAATAACGAATAGAATAGAATAACGAATAGAATAACAAATAGAATAGAATAATAGAATAGAATAGAATAGAATAGAATAGAATAATAAAGTTGGAAGGGACCTTGGAGGTCATCCAGTCCAACCCCTGCTCAGGCAGGAAACCCTATACCATTTCGGACAAATGGCTGTCCAGTCTCTTCTTAAAAACTTCCAGTGTTGGAGCATTCACCGCTTCTGGAGGCAGGTTGTTCCACTGGTTAATTGTTCTCACTGTCAGGAAATGTCACCTTAGTTCTGGGTTGCTTGACTCCCTCTTCTTTGTGGCAATCCCTGAGATATTGGAACACTGCTATCATGTCACCCCTAGTCCTTCATTAAACTAGACATACCCAATTCCAGCAACCGTTCTGTACATGTTTTACCCTCCAGTCCCCTGATCATCTTTGTTGCTCTTCTCCGCACTCTTTCTAGAGTCTCACCTGCTTCTCTCTCCATCTCCCAGCACCTTCATTTGCTTCGTCTCCTTTCAGATGCTATCCTGTCCCACCTCTAAACACTTCCTCCTTTACCCCTTTACCTCACTGCAGGAAACCCAACCAGAACATTTATATTCTGGATCTGGACCCTATACTTGTCTGGGCCTGGATGAAACACGGGGTTTCTCAGAACCCCCCCCCATTCAATGAACGGAGTGCTTTGCACATCCTTGTTGTGTTGTTTTTGATCATAGGATCAAACACAGCACGTTGTTTGGATTATTTGCATGTACTGTTAAGTTCCTGAGTGTGTTCTGTTGTGTAACTCTCAGCATTCTGCTATCATGACTTGCAGACAAATCGGGAACAACCTGCATTTCTCTGAGTAGGAGTTCCTGTTTTGATTTGCATAAAAATATATTGATATATAGTAGATCAACATATCTCTGCACATTGAATTTTCCCTCCATTTTTCTTCAAATGTCTTAAGTAGTTCTAGAATTAATTTAAGGGGTAATGTACACACACACACATATCAAAGTTACATATTGAGTTACTGAAAACGCATGAAAACTCCATTTGGACAAATACAGCTATGAAAAACAATCACATCGCGTTGTTACTGAGTTCTTAGCGTGCATAAAACTTCATTTCAAAACCTGCTGCCTGTTACTTGAAGGTTATCAAGTGCTGCATAGCCCTCCAGATAGTGAGTCAGTTCCATATTTATATAAAGTCATGTGCATTTCCCCATGACAAAAGCTGCATTACAAAGCTCCCTACACATCAATGGAAAACATGTCACATTTCCTGACCGCCACTCCCCTCCATCTATAGTTTAAACTACTTAAGACCAGTTAGAAACTTCATTTTAAAAAAAAACATTTATTGATGCAGAAAAAAAAATACTAAAAAAAAAATGACCTGAAATACAGTTATTAGATTTTAGTGAATGAAGTTACACAGAACTACAGTAGTGGCCAAAATTATGGAAACCTTTTGGGGAAAAGTGTACAATAGAAATGCCACCTTTGGTTAAGTTTCGACCCATTTTTCCTCTAATTTGTTTATAACTGTAGCCTTGTCCACTTAATAATACTATTTTACATCGCTTTCTGGACGACCAGTCAACTCTTTGCACCGTTCCTTTAATTTTATTACGTTTTGCAAGCTCGCTAAATGAAAGAACACAACCAACTTGATAGAGATCACATAACACACCGACAAATATCCTCCTCTCAGCTTCAATACATGACATCAATAATTGAATCCTACTGTGATCTGATTGGCTTATTGCCAAAACAAGGTGACACCTGATTGGCTCTCTAAACGCTGGTACTCATTGGCTACAATTAGATGAAGGAAAGCTACCTGAGATCAACCTAAGCAAATTGTGCTTCCTTTTTCTGGCTATTTGGCTATCACTTTTCATAGAATACCGTACAGATAATTGAACAAACTTTGTTGCATTACATTCTTGATTAAATTATCTTTCCATTGATATATAATTTTAGGGTACTACTCCCAAAAGAAAGTGGTGTTATTAGCCATCCAACCTCAAAAATACACTTTTCCCAAATGGTTTCCACAATTTTGGCCACTAGTGTAGGCATTTGCAAAGTGCATCTTCAAAAGCATTGAGGGAAAAGGGTTTTGGGACTCTGCACAAATGCTCTCCTTTGATTACATTTCCAACATTTTCTAGACATATTTTTAAACAGGTTTGCTAATCTAACAGGTGGAAAATGCCATCTATAAAAACATTTTATGTAAGTTTTGTTTGTACGAAGTAGCCATTGTCCATTTGTAATTTCTTTCCCACCGATTTTTGCCATTTCTCTCTTTCTGTGTTATGGCCAAAGTTTTTTGCCCAGATGATCATTGTTTCTTTCACTTTTTTGTCTCCCGTTTTTCAATTCAATAAAAAAAAATCATATATTTTTAAATCCTTTCTTCATCAGAAGTCAACCACACCTGATCTTCAAAAATCTAATAAATAAACGTAATTCATTTTATTTTTCAGTCGGTTTTTATTTATTTAACACAGCAATACATATACTTCCACTGACCTCTTCATAGATAAACATCCCAATAAAATACCATAATGATATTTCATTTCATGTGCATTTATATAAACCACTTGGCTTAATTATCTTATATTACTCTCTCCCCAGACCCGTAGTAATAATAACTATTTACCTAACCAGAAAAAAACGATAGTAAAAATTAATATATCTGATTCTCTTCATAATGCAGAGCTATTTTTAAAAAAAAAATAGTTGCATTGTGATTTGTTTCTTTGGATTAACATGATTTTGCATCTGAGCTTGCTTTTCTGGGTGCATTTTATCCAAATAGTGCAAAACCTGTTTCTAGAGAGTAGAAGACACAATTTTATAATTAGACAAATTTTGCCAATAACTTGAGTGGGCTGCTGGTAGGGGCCGTGTTTTGCTTTTAATTCAGGAAGTTAATTCCTTAATTCATAAATTACATTTATTTACAAACGTTGTCTGCCTTCATTTGAACAGGCTCAGGAACCCAATGAACCAAAACGGTTATGAATACATTTTGAAAATTATTAAGGGAGTCCTTGCTGCATAGACCATACTGAGGAAGCTTTCTGAGACGTTAAAAAGGTAAAAAACCGATTATTGTATTGAGCAAGAGTGCAATGAATTTTAATCATGGTTCCAACTATAAATAAATGAGCATGGAGCAGAAATGTTCAGATCAGCACCAGTTGGCAGAGAATTTGGTTTCAACCCAATTTTACATATCTCAGAAATGAAATCAAAGCTCGTCAGAGAAGGAAATGTAACTACTATTGAAAAATTAATCTTTCAGGAAACAAATTGTTTTTGATGAGATGAAACGCTGGAAGTCTTTTTATCCAGATCCCATCTAAAATATTACAATCCCATGAGCTGAATGGATGAGATTCAATGGAAGGGATACACTAACCATCACTAACATTGGTACCTGATGACATGCCAAAAACCTAATTTAGCTATTCTTGCAAAAATCTTTGGATCAGCAATTCCAAAGTTGAGGTCAACACTATCTTTATAGCACCAGCCGATCATTCAGAGAGTAAATTCCAAATCTTTGCATCCCCATTGTTTTAGCCAAAGAAAAAGGAAATTAAAAGTAAAATATTGGAAAGTGATATTGGAAAGGAAGAGAGAGAGAGAGAGAGAAAGGCCGGCCAACGGTTTTCAGTGGCTAATTTGACAAGTATGATCATTTAAAAATATATATATATAAAGTTTAAAAAAAGACATGCTTTATCTTTTAAAAAAAAACAAGCATAAACATTCAATATGGTATGTTATCACAAATGGTAAGTCAAAGGCAAGAGTTCATATTTGAATTTAATACTGTAAAATAGCATGAATTGGCTAAAATTCCTCATCGTTATAAAATTTTGCAATCCAGTACTTGGGGGGGGGGAAAGGGGGAAAAATTGGCTCTCTGGATGTAGAAAGCCACACGTTGTTGTGTGTGTGTGTCTCTCTCTCTCCAGATTTTCAGTTGCAACAACTAAAGTTTAAAACCCTATTAAAAACTGTTATTTTATAAAGGGGCACATTTCAGGGACATTTTTAATTATTTCATTCCTCATGTCAAGAGAGCAGATCCCACGTGCGAAAACGGGACTGCAATTCCACGCGAGCAATTTGCAAGATGAATGGGCTTCTCCAGGATCTAGCTGGGTTTTAGGCTTTAAGTTATCACCTTACATACATCACAGTATAAAACTTCCGACCCATTATGTACTCAATACATTTTTTTTTCTTTTTCATAAAAACTGCATTTTTTTAAAAAAAAAACCATACAAGATTTTTTTCAACACAAGAGGTTACGCAGCTGATTTGAAGAGAAAAAAAAGGGGAAATTTTTTTCTGCAGATACCTTGACAATGGATGCTACTGTCAGGGGGGTCTGTAGTTGGTGTGTTCCCCCCCTCTTTTTTTTTTTGCATTACTGGAAGAAAAAGAAAATTACAAGGGTAGATTATGGCACATTGTGGACACTAAAACATTATGCTGTAGAGTCTTATTAAAAAGGTTAGCACAAATTGCTACGCAAGAGGGGGGAAAAATGGAGGGTTATGAGGTCCTCCCTTCCCATCTCATCAGTTTACCAGAACTTGGATGGATAAGAACCTCTTACGGCTCTCCGCCGTCAGTTCTTGCGAACAGAAGCAAACATTACTTCACACAAGGTGTGCTGTCCATCACATACAGAAGCGGGATGCCAAAATAGGTCCCTTGCTGACCCTGTCACACATTGGAGTCCTCGTCTGTGATGCTGGCGCTGGGAGAACACGTGGCCAAGTCTCTAAACATGTCATCTTCTTTCAACATGTGCTGGAAAGAGAAGACGTGGGAGAATTAATTGGCAGATCAGACAAAACCCACTAACCACCTAAGGCAGGGGTCCTCAACGTTGGCATCTTTTAAGACTTGTGGACTTCAACTCCCAGAATTCCTCAGTCACGCACACGCACACACAAATGGAGCCGTGAGCATGTGCGACGCAAACGGGGCGGTGCTAGCACCCGCGTGACACTTGTTAGCACCGTGCTGGTTTTGCCACGTGGGCACTAGCATTGCCCATTCTCATGCTGTGCGGCGCCCGTTTTTTGCGCTGCGCCTGGTTTTTGCACTGCATCCCCATTTTCACACCACGTGCTGCCCAGTTTTCCCCCATTTTTGCACCATGTGCCACCCAGTTTTCACACTGCATGCTGCACAGTTTTCACACCGCACGCTGCCCAGTTTCCCCCCCATTTTTGCGCTGTGTGGAGCCCGGTTTTTGTGCCGCCCGCCGCGTTTTTCCCCATTTTTGCGCCGTGTGCTGCCCATTTTTTGTGCCGTGTGCCGCCGTTTGCATAGCAGAGGTGCCCCATTTGCAGAGCGGTGGTGCCGTTTTCACCCCGCAGCGTCCCATTTACATAGCAGCGGCAGCGTTAGCATGAGTTCTGTGGCCCGGTGGCCAGTAGGCCACCACCCGGTACTGAGCTGCAGACTACAGGTTGGGGACCCCTGAATTAAACGACGACTTACGGTCAAGTTGTTGATGCCCTCAGAAAATGCCCCAATCTGCCTCACAGTCCCTTCAGAATCTTCCATCTATACGGAAAGAAAAATAGTATGTGACATTCATATAAACCAGCAGTTCTCAACCTGTGGGTCGCGACCCCACTTGGGGTCGAACGACCATTTCACGGGGGTCGCCAAACACCGCAGTCCGCCATTTTGGGGGGGGTCGGCCATTTTTTTTGGTCCGCCATTTTTTTCCCCTTTGCGATGCGGGCCGTCGCGCCGCGCATGCGCGATGCGGGCCCGCCATTTTTTGGGGGGGTCTGCCATTTTTGGGAGGGGTTCCACCATTTTTCCCCCTTTGCGATGCACCCGTCGCGCCGCGCATGCGCGATGCGGGCTGGGGTTGAGCCCCGGAAAAGGTTGAGAACCGCTGATATAAACCCTGTATTATGTAACTATTTACTGTCAGTGCTAAATTGGACACATGGGCTAGCTAGAGAGATGTTCCCTGAAGTTGGGTTACAGCACAAAGTCCAAAAGCTCGGACGACAAAACCTCTGGTTCCGATGACCGATCCAAATGGGATCCCTGGAGACGTATTCTCGAAGCTTCAGGCAGGACTTGAGTAAGTCTGGGGAGCAATTTGAAGCAAAAGAGCTTCTCACGCATCTAAGGAGCTTTTCGTGCATCTATAAAAGCTTCTTGGAAGAGAAGCTAAATCTTTTCCAGGAAAAGCAACCAAGAAAATCCAGCCTTTGGAAAAACTCCTTTGGGACCACCATGGCCTGGATGGTTGAGAATCTCCATATAGACACAGAGGGGATTGTCCAACATGAAAAGTTTTTTTTTTTAAAAATGTGCTAACTTCACAAAGTGTTGAACCGAGCCAATCTTGGCCAAGTCTGTCAGATGGATACAATGGGGTAACTTCAAAAACATCACCACTTAAGTTTCTTACAATCCTCAGAGGAAATGTAGGTACCCTAAGATGCTTTCGTTCGATCAGTGGCTGCTGGGAGCTCCAGAATTGTGGCTATAGGACAGTGGTGGCGAACCTATGGCACGGGTGCCAGAGGCGGCACGCCGAGCCCTCTCTGTGGGCACACGTGCTGTTGCCCCAGCCTCGCCTCCTCCCACGACCCCCTCACCAGCAGCCCCCCTGGAGGAGAGTCGCCACCAAGGGTCGCCCACACGGAGCAGTGCAGCCAAGGACATGGCAGCCAGGTAGCGTAGACAAGACTCTGCCCTCATGCCCCATTGCAAACAGTTGATGCTGCAGGGTGCGGGCAGAGGGTGTGGCCGCCATGGCACTGCTGGGCTGCCTGGGTGATCTGCGGCGGGCCCTGGAGGTGGTGAGTGGTCCTGCAGGCAGGCAGGGTGGAGGCGGGACCAGGGTAGGGGGTGAAGCGGGGGCGGGGCCAGTTTTGGGGCACTCGGTCTCTAAAAGGTTCGCCATCACTGCTATAGGAGTTAATCAGGTTGTATAACACATAGTCAAGATATGGAAACTGAGCAACACAAGATGGGAAAGAGGCAAGACAGACACAGAGAGTGATGGACAGCCCATGAATCATTCTGTTTTCAACTTCACTCTAAAGGGTGTCTGAAACATCACGACAGATACCTGTTCCAATCTGTCCAGATCTTCATCATCGTACATTCTGACGTCTAAACCCGCCTTGAATCCTTTTTTGGATCCAGGTCCCGCCACCTGACCCAAGTCCATCGGGCACACATACTCTTCCCCGTCTTCTTGCTTCTTCTTCCTCAAATTTCCAAAGTTACTGAAGGGCAGTTTCTTTGGCTGAAAGAGAAACGGCCAGCGAAAGAGAAAGTCTTCAGTACAACCATAATTGAGCTCAAAAATGTATGCTGCTAATCGCTTATGTTTTATGTTGTACAGGAGTAGCAGTTTTGTTTTGTTGTTTTGAGATCATGCAGCAACTTTGGAAGGCAATCGTATGATCCCGGGGGGGGGGGTTGTGTGGCAAAACCACAACCTCACATTCCTGCATTCTCTGGAACACTTTATCCATTCACTGTTTAGCCCTGATTAGCAATAGCAAAAGCATTTAGACTTATTTACCACTTCATAGTACTTTTACAGGCCCTCTCTAAGGAGTTTACAGAGTCAGCATCTGGTCCCCCAAGAATCTGGATCCTCATCTGGGTCCTGTCCATGGAAGGACGAAAGGCTGAGTCAACTTTGAGCCGGTCAGGATCGAACTGCTGGCAGTGTGAGTAGAGTTAGCCTGCAATACTGTACTCTAACACCTGTGCCACAAGAATAGAATAGAATAGAATAGAATAGAATAGAATAGAATAGAATAGAATAGAATAGAATAGAATAGAATAGAATAGAATAGAATAGAATAGAATAGAACAGATTAGATTAGATTAAAATAGAATAGAATAGATTAGAATAGAATAGATTAGAATAGAATAGAATAGAATAGAATAGAATAGAATAGAATGGAATGGAATGGAATGGAATGGAATGGAATGGAATAGAATAGAATAGAATAGAATTACATAGAATAGAATAGAATAGAATAGAATAGAATAGAATAGAATAGAATAGAATAGAATAGAATAGAATAGAATAGAATAGAATAGAATAGAATAGAATAGATTGGAATGGAATGGAATGGAATGGAATGGAATGGAATGGAATGGAATAGAATAGAATAGAATAGAATAGAATAGAATAGAATAGAATAGAATAGAATAGAATAGAATGGAATGGAATGGAATGGAATGGAATGGAATGGAATGGAATGGAATGGAATGGAATGGAATGGAATAGAATAGAATAGAACAGAATTACAGAAAATAGAATGGAATGGAATGGAATGGAATAGAATAGAATAGAATAGAATAGAATAGAATAGAATAGAATAGAATAGAATAGAATAGAATAGAATAGAATAGAATAGAATAGAATAGAATAGAATAGAATAGAACAGAACAGAACAGAACAGAATAGAACAGAATAGAACAGAATTACAGAAAATAGAATAGAATGGATGGAATGGAATGGAATGGAATGGAATAGAATAGAATAGAATAGAATAGAATAGAATAGAATAGAATAGAATAGAATAGAATAGAATAGAATAGAATAGAATAGAATAGAATAGAATAGAATAGAATAGAATAGAATAGAATTACAGAAAATAGAATAGAATAGAATAGAATAGAATAGAATAGAGCAGAACAGAATTACAGAAAATAGAATAGAATAGAATAGAATAGAATAGAATAGAATAGAATAGAATAGAATAGAATAGAATAGAATAGAACAGAACAGAATTACAGAAAATAGAATAGAATAGAATAGAATAGAATAGAATAGAATAGAATAGAATAGAATAGAATAGAACAGAATTACAGAAAATAGAATAGAATAGAATAGAATAGAATAGAATAGAATAGAATAGAATAGAATAGAATAGAATAGAATAGAATAGAATAGAATAGAATAGAATAGAACAGAATTACAGAAAATAGAATAGAATAGAATAGAATAGAATAGAATAGAATAGAATAGAACAGAATTACAGAAAATAGAATAGAATAGAATGGAATGGAATGGAGTGGAGTGGAATGGAATAGAGAAGGAAGGAAGGAAGGAAGGAAGGAAGGAAGGAAGGAAGGAAGGAAGGAAGGAAGGAAGGAAGGAAGGAAGGAAGGAAGGAAGGAGGGAGGGAGGGAGGGAGGGACGAAGGAAGGGAGGGAGGAAGGAAGGAAGGAAGGAAGGAAGGAAGGAAGGAAGGAAGGAAGGAAGGAAGGAAGGAAGGAAGGAAGGAAGGGCAACAGCAATAGCACTTAGACTTATATACCGCTTCAGAGTGCTTTTACAGCCTTCTCTAAGCAGTTTACAGAATCAGCCTGTTGCCCCCAACAACCTGGGTCCTCATTTTACCGACCTCGGAAGAATGGAAGGCTGAGTCAACCTTGAGCCCCATCAGGATCGAACTCCTGGAATGAGCAGTGAATTACTGCAGAGATAAGCTAGAAAGCAACATTCCTCTTCCAATACCTTCACTTTGGCAGTAGCTGTGAGAAGGACATAATCAGGAGCTTCCATGGCCTCGCATTTTTCTTGTTGAGCTTTGCTTCCAATCAGCAAATTAAAATGGGTGGCCAAGTGCCGTCTCAGCAGCGTCTTGTTTGGTGGGATGTTCAGCAGTTGTGCCAAGGTCTCTACGTTAAAACGAGGTTCCAGAACCTGCGGCCACAAAAAACAAGATTTTAAAACTTCCACGTCCAGTACCTTCTCATCCACCACGTGAATTTGCAAAATACTCAAGATGAAAATCCTTCCGAACGTCCAGAAGATGCCAACCAACTCAACTAAATAAAATGCAAGACATCGACTAAAGAAAAGATATCAAAATGGAATAATTACCATTAAGCCACCGTGAACACCACTTCCTCTTAAATTAGGAGCGTATTCAGCCAGATCAACAGAACGCAACCATTCCATCACTCGATGGTTCGTCCACTGGGAAACTTCTGAAGGGGTGATGTTATTCTGACAATCAAAATTACAATAAATTAAAACATACATCCATCCATCCACCCACCCATCATCCATCCATCCACTCACCCACTCATCCATCCATCCATCCATCCATCCACTCACCCACTCATCCATCCATCTATCCACTCATCCATCCACCTACCTATCCATCCATCCATCCATCCACTCACCAATCCACTCATCCATCCACTCATCCATCCACCCACCCACCCATCCATCCACTCATCCATCATCCATTCACCCATCCACTCATCCATCCACCCATCCACTCATCCATCCACCCACCCACTCATCCATCTATCCATCCATCCACCCACCCACCCACTCATCCATCTATCCATCCATCCATCCATCCACCCACTCATCCATCCACCCATTCACCCACCCACCCATCCATCCATCCATTCATCCATCCATCCACTCATCCATCCATCCATTCTGCTTAAATTACACCAAATTACACCCGGGCCGAGGAATCGCCTTCCATTGCTGAGTGTTTATTTGATTGTGTTTGCTTGTTGTATGTGTCGATTTTTTAATTGGATGTAATTATTGTTATTGATTTTATCTATGTCTATGTTCTTGTTGTGAGCCGCCCCAAGTCCTAGGAGAGGGGCGGCATACAAATTTAATAAATAAATAAATAATAAATTCTATAAGACTCCTGGCATATGGCAATTTTAGATGTATTCTAGGGAAGAAATGACCTTAAAATTGCCCGCCCCAAAAAAGTCATTATAATGAATGACGACCATGAATAAATACGACATTTGAATATTAATGCCGGCTACCTCATCAGACGGTCTCCTGCGAAGACAGTTGGGTTCAAAGTTGTTTATTCTGAGGACCTGGATGGCACGCTTGATGCTCAGATGGTGGAGGACGCTCAGAACTTTCAAGGATAACATGTCATCCTGTTGAGGTGGGCACCAAGAACAAACCAACAGCAAGAATAAAGGCACAGTCAGATATCAGAGGGGAAAGCTGCATTGATGTTGTACAGCGCTACGGATGGTCCGCGACTTTCAACCATTCATCTAGCAACTCTGTTTCAAGTTACGACCTCACTGAAAAAGGTGATTTATAACTGGTCCTCCCGTTTATGACTGTTGCAGTCACGTGATGAAAATTTGGTCACCTGACAACCCGCATGTATTTTAGAACAATTTTTGCAACCTTCCCAGACAGCTTCCGACAAGTAAGGTTAGTAGGGAACCTTGATGCGCTTAAGGACCGTGTGATTCACTTAACAACCACTGTGGCAAAAAAGGATTGTAAAATCGGGTGTGACTCACTTAACATTCTCTTTGCTTAGCAACAGGTCGTATGTCGAGGGCTACCTGAAACCACACTGACTATGGCAACCCAGAACACATGGAAAGTCGTCCTCAACTTACAACAGTTCATTTAGTGACCGCTCAAAATGACAACTGCACTGAAAAAAGGGGATTTATGACCGTGTTTCACACTTAACGACCGTTGCAGCAATCCCCACGGTCACATCATCAAAATTCAGGTGTTGGCGACTGGTTCGTACTTATGACCGTTGCCGTGTCCTGGGGGGGGTCACGTGATCCCCTTTTGCGACCTCCTGACAAGCAAATTTTAAGGGGGAAACCAGATTCACTTAACCACCGTGTCACTAACTGAACAACAGCAGTGGTCCACTTCACAATCATGGCAAAACTGTTGAAGACACATTTATGCAGACAGGTTTGGGGCGTGCAAGCTGCACTCTGCCCCTGGGCCTTTGACTGTGATTGTGTGTTGTATGAGTGTGGTGAATTACCTAGTTTTTTATATAGTAATTGGTAATTTTAATTGATTTTATGTTATGTTTTCACTTGCATTCTCGTTGTGAGCCGCCCTGGGTCTTGGGAGAAGGGCGGCATATAAGTCTAAACAAACAAACAAACAAATAAATAAAATGGCGTGAAACTCATTGGGCAACAGCAACAGAAATTGTGGGCTCAAAGTCAAGGACCCTCTCTCAATGACACGACAATGAAGCTGCTTACGATGGTCATGTAATGAAGCATTCGGCCGTCCACCTTGCCTTCGTCGAATTGTGTCTTGTACTGGGGCAGCCCGATGTCATCCAGCCATCCTAGAAAGAGAAGGAAAGCACACAAGTGGCTCCTGACAAATGTGGATTAAAAACTAATGAAACGTCATGGGTGAACGATGCCTTCTGTGAGGAGCCCTTGGTGTTCTCTGAGCTCAGTGGTTTTCTTGCAGACGTTTCATTACCCAACTAGGTAACGTCATTAGGGCTAGAAGGGAGCTGGGTCTGCTCTCAGTTTAGAACATAAGAACATAAGGAGAGCCATGCTGAATCAGGCCAAAGCCCATCGAGTCCAGCATTCTGTGTCATACAGTGGCCCACCAATTGTACATGGGGATCTTGAGCAGAAAGAGAAGGCAAAACCCTCCCTTTCCCTTGACCCCCAACAAATGGTACTCAAGGGAATCCTGCCTGCCTCAACCAACATAGAGCCCTTTCCCTTGACCCCCAACAAATGGTACTCAAGGGAATCCTGCCTGCCTCAACCAACATAGAGGCGGCACATGGACATCCATTTTAATAGTCACCGATACACTCGGCATCCATGAATCTATCTAGTCCTGCCTTGAAGCTGTCAAGGCTGACAGCTGTCACGACCCCTTCTGGAAGTGAATTCCATAAACCAACGACCCTCTGGGTGAAGAAGTTTACATTCTAGTGGCTTGCCCTGTCAGTGATGGGGGGGAATGGTCTCAGGGGTAGGCAACCTTGGCTCTTTTATGACTGGTGGACTTCAACTCCCAGAATTCCTCAGCCAGCCTGGCTCAGCTTGGAAACCTCTCCCTTTCCCCTCAGCATGGCTGGCTGAGGAATTCTGGGAGTTGAAGTCCACGAGTCATCAAAGAGCCAAGGTTGCCTACCCCTGATCTTGTCGTCCCTTAGTTGAGCTGTTTACTGTTAGCTGGTTTAGCAGTTCCTTGATTGGGGTATGGTTTACTTGTTGATTGTTGTTCTGATGTTAACCTTGGTATTAATCTGTGCTCATCTGGCTGCTGATTGCTGGCTTTGGCCTTTTGGCTCCCTTTTTGACTTGTTGAACGTCTGCTTTGACAAACGTCAGTTTCATAACACATGGACAGAGTTAACCATCGTTTCAACTGGCAAACTCTGCACATCCTAGACCAAGCCAAGCCCACAAAGGCTACAGCAGAGGTCCCCAACCTTTTGGGCACTGGGGACCGGTTACGTGGAGAGAGGTGTTTTTTTGCGGACCAGAGGGGGTGTGGTTTTGTGTGCTGCCTGCATCCTGCGGATGGGGCTTTGCTTGTTTGCACGGACCGGTTGCTGGCATGCCGTGGCCCGCTACCGGTCCACAGACTGGAGGGTTGGGGACCCCTGTGCTAGAGAATTCCTGAAAGCTTGGCAGTCTGACAAATTGGCCATCGATAGACACATAGAGATAAACAACATCTACATATTGTACATATCTCCCCAAATCCACCAATATTGACAAGGCAAGCCACTAGAACAGGGGCAGGCAACCTTGGCTCTTTTATGATTCGTGGACTTCAACTCCCATTATTCCTGAGCAAGCCACGCTGAGGGGAAAGGGAGAGGTTTCAAAGCTGAGCCATGCTGGCTCAGGAATTCTGGGAGTTGTAGTCCACGAGTCATAAAGCAGCCTAGGCCTAGGCCAGAGGTAGGCAACCTTGGCTCTTTTATGACTCGTGAACTTCAACTCCCAGAATTCCTGAGCCAGCCACGCTGAGGGGTAAGGGAGAGGTTCCCAAGCTGAGCCATGCTGGCTCAGGAATTCTGGGAGTTGAAGTCCACGAGTCATAAAAGAGCCAAGGTTGCCTACCCCTGACATAAATGGACAGAAAACTCCATTCCTTCCTAGCATAGATGATCTTACCTAGTTACCAAGGTTACCTAGTTACTAAGGCTACCTAGTTAGCAAGAAGCTAGGATAAGCAGAGGTAGTCATAACAACCTGGGAAAGGACTTGATAGGTGGATTAAAAAGGCCATATCCAGACTAAGCGTCTAGCTGACTGTGCAAACAAGGTGACTTTCGATGTATACAAATATTCTCGTGATACAGTGAGGTGGGTACACCTGTAAATCCTCTCTAATTTTTTTTAAAAAGGGAAGGGAACGTACGTGTAACCCAATTATAGTCCAATTTTCCGTGGTTGTTTTCTTCTTCTGAACCCAAAGCCTGAAGTGCAAGTTGAAGCTTTTTCCGATGTAGCGGATGCTTTATTCCAAGTTCCTATAAATGGGGCACAAAATAATGACTTGTTATAAATATTAATCTTTCGGTTCAAGGCTTCTTTTAAATGCAGGTGAGGACAAGCTTGTGAAACAGATTCACAAATAGGACATTTCCAAGGCCCAAATGCTTGATTCAGAGAACCAAGGCTGTGCTATATCTCATTATCATTCCCCCGCTATAAAACCGTTGGAGTTTATTAGCAATTTCTTTTATTGCTTTGCTCTCTTTTGCAATCAAGCAAACCCTAGACGCTTAGGCACAGTAGAAACATATAAACAACTCAAAATGAAGCGAGGCAAGAATATCAGCTGCTCCAGCAGCAAAATAAATACAGAATAGAGTAGAATAGAATAGAATAGAATAGAATAGAATAGAATAGAATAGAATAGAATAGAATAGAATAGAATAGAATAGAATAGAATAGAATAGAATGCAGAATATACAATAGAATAGAACAGAATAGAATAGAATAGGGTTGTATAAATATTTATAGAAGTATATACCGAGAAGGTTAGATAAATAGAAGTATTAATGTAAGAGAAAATTGATCTTATTGTATATAATACAGATAGGGAAATTTGGAGAGAGGAGTTGCTCGGACATTACCCCTGAATTGGATCTGAAAAGGGACGAGAGGGAAGAAAGGAGAGGAGAGAGAAAAGAGTAAAGGAGAGGAGAAGGAAGTAGGAAGGTTGGAGGAGAAGAGGAGAAGTGGGGAGAAAGGGGAAGAGAGTGGTGAAGGAAAGAGAAGAGAAAAGGAGAAGAGGGAAGCAGGGAAGAGAAGAAAGGGAGAAAGAAGGTAGAGAAGAAGGAGTGTGGATACAGTGAAAGGGGAAATGGGCGAGCAACTCCAAAAGTCATGTGTATGTATTTATTTCATTTTATTAAAAGTATCTTATATATGAATGTAAAAAGAATGTATGTTAACATCTGATAAATATCATGGTATATGTATGGGGGAGAGTTTGGAAAAATAAAAAATTATTTTTAAAAAATAGAATAGAATGGAATGGAATGGAATGGAATGGAATGGAATGGAATGGAATAGAATAGAATAGAATAGAATAGAATAGAATAGAATAGAATAGAATAGAATAGAATAGAATAGAATAGAACACAATGCAGAATATAGTAGAATAGAATGTAGAATGAGAATAGAACAGAATGTAGAATGTAGAATAGAATAGAGTAGAATACAGAATAGAGCAGAATAGAATGTAGAAGAGAATAGAATGTAGAATAGAAAATGGAATAGAATTAGGAATAGAACAGAACAGAACAGAATAACAGAGTTGGAAGGGACCTTGGAGGTCATCTAGTCCAACCCCCTGCTCAGGCAGGAATCCCTATACCATTTCAGACAAATGGCTGTCCAGTCTCTTCTTAAAAACTTCCAGTGTTGGAGCATTCACCGCTTCTGGAGGCAGGTTGTTCCACTGGTTAATTGTTCTAAGTCTCAGGAAGTTTCTCCTTAGTTCTAGGTTGCTTCTCTCCTTGATTAGTTTCCATCCGTGGCTTCTTGTCCTGCCTTCAGGCGCCTTGGAGAAGAGCTTGACTCCCTCTTCTTTGGGGCAGCCCCTGAGATATTGGAAGACTGCTATCATGTCACCCCTAGTTCTTCTTTTCACTAGACTAGCCAGACCCAATTCTTGCAACCACTCTTCATATATTTTAGTCTCCAGGCCTTTAATAATCCTAGTTGCTCTTCTCTGCACTCTTTCCAGAGTCTCAACCTCTTTTTTATAATAAATCAATGGCACAACATACCGCATTTGTTCTCTGTTACTGGCACTGAAGTGCAGATTAGAGAATTCTTCGTTGACATGGAAAGACTAATATGCAAACTCCAAATGGTGTGGGGGCACATTACACCAAGCAACAAAAACTGTAATATAATACCCCAGGCAGGAGCAGCAGCAACTGAACACAATTCTCTATGGAGATCACAGTCAACTTGTCAGCTAGGAGAGTAAAACCAGGTCTGCTGTTCTGAACTCAAATCCTCAGGCAAAGTTAATATAAAAGGAACAGCAAGGCCAGATAGATGGTTTTAATACATTCAAGGAAATTGCCACCCACAGTGTATTTTGGGTAAAGTTGGAAAAAAATAAATTCTTCCCTTCTGGTTGACTGCAAGGTTGCTCTCTGCATTTAAAGAAGTTGGGGCTAAATTTTTTCCATTAATAACATTAGTGAAACATATTTTTCCATCTCTCTCTGCAGAAAAGGCTGCAGCTCGTTAGAATTGAAAAGTACGCAGCTGTGTTCTCCTGCAGCTAACACAACCTGGGCAACAAAAAAATAGCTACCGGCGGCTGAATCCCACCACTGCATACATACGTACCTTAAAGCCACAGGACATGAAATTGACCAGAACTATCGCCAAAACTGAACACTTTAATAACAGAATAATCAGAGAAGCCATCGAGATAGAAACGCCCACACAGCATGAATAAACGAGATGATACCTCCTGCCTACCAGCCATTTGGAAACCCGCCCTTATTGACAAACGAGTCCCTAACACAAAGAATGACACCAGACCCACACTCACGAAAACCGCACAAGATGTCACCACTACACATCCACGCAAAAAGCAAACCCAAACCCACACTGATGACGAGGCACGACCACGAACCAGAAGCCAGACCACAGCTGCATCATTAGCCACTTTAAACCCCTACAATCCATACATGAAGCAAACTGACACCCACCATGAAGATGAGGCACGACCACGAACGCGAAGCCAAACAACAGCAACGCAGCTCACCATCTCAAATCCCCCTGCAACTCAGACTAACCTGAGCACAACAAAGCCCTCACCCAAACAGAACACTCCCCCATCCAATCAGAGCACAGCCAAGCCCCTAACAAATCAGAACACACCTCCACCCAATCAGAACACAGCCAAGCTCCCACCCAATCAGTTCATACCCCACTGGCAGTTAAAAGGAAGAAACAGCTACGATCACACATTGCTCCTAGAAGCACGAAGCCGAAAACACCAGCCTGAAGATGACAAATGAGACTTCGTCGAAACGTCGCCAAGACACTACCAATTTTACAGGAGAAAACCCGAATAACCAAAGATCTACATACATACATACATACATACATACATACATACATACATACATACATCTTATGGACACAAGATGGCAGCCTTTGTTGTGCTATCCAGATAGTAGATGAATTGCTACTTAGCTGAACTTCATTACAACTCTCAAGTCACCAAGAAAAGAGAATATTTATAGCTCAGGGTTGAACTGTGGGGTCCCTGGTGCTCTCTGAGGTTGGCGGATTCCTTGCAGGCATTTCATGACCTGATCAGCCCTGATGATGTTACCTAGGTGGGTTATAAAACGTATGCAAGAAAACAACCCAGCCCAGAGAGCACCAGGGACTCCACAGCTCTCAAGTCAACTGCATATGGAAAAAAAATAATAAGTTTGTTACCTTCTCTAAATCGGTCTGAGATGCTTGCAAAAGGGTTTGACCGGACAGTATCCAGTGTTTTCCATTGCCGATGTAAAAACCCAGGCCCTGTTCGTGTAGCCAGTTACAAACTTGTTCTTTCGTCCATTTAGCAAATGGCATGTCCAAATCACTAAAGAAGAATGGCAAGTAGACATCGTTTCAAGATTGGATACTTATGTCCGTTGAGACCTGCGAATGGTGGATCTTCCAGATGTGGTCCTTAGGTCCCTTCCACCAGTCCCACCACCTAGGAAACCCCGTGAGGTATCTGTTGACTGCATGTGAAGACCATTTTTCTAATCGGGGTTAGAGCAGGGCTTCTCAACCTTAGCAAGTTTAAGAGTCATGGACTTCAACTCCCAGAATTCCCCAGTTAGCAATCCCACTGGCTTTTTTTTTTTTTTTACTTTCGGTTCTCATTGTATTCTTTTCATTTATCTAGACTGCCCACCTATAAAAGCTCTTGAAAAATGCCTGGAGATAAATCAACAGATAAGCACAGTAAATCCCCCAGGAGTGACTGGCTAGAATGACCTTTTCTGGAATAGAACATAGCTCATAATCTTTCAACCATCCCCAGAAGTGCAGAGTGACATATTGGAGGAAAAAATATATATATCAGGGTTTGAAGCATTGTTTGCATACAAATAAGTACTCACTAAGCTATTTTAGTTATATTTTTCACTTGTTTAATCATTAGAATTATCATTTCCTTTAGAGGGGGATATTTGCCACTCAGAGTTGAAATGAGAGGTCCTGGGTGCTCTCTGAGCTTGGTGGTTTTCTTGCAGATGTTTCATTATCCAACTAGGTAACATCATCAGTGCTAGAAGGGAGAGGGCTGGAGGAGGAGGAGGAGAAGGAGAAGGAGAAGGAGGACAACTGTGGGGTCCTGGGTGCTCTCTGAGCGTGGTGGTTTTCTTGCAGATGTTTCATGACCCAATTAGGTAACATCATCAGTGCTAGAAGGAGAGGGGTGGAGGAGGAGGAGGAGGAGGAGGAGGAGGAGGAGGAGGAGGAGGAGAAGGAGAAGGAGAAGGAGAAGGAGAAGGACAACTGTGGGGTCCGTGGTACTCTCTGAGTGTGGTGGTTTTCTTGCAGATGTTTCATGACCCAATTAGGTAACATCATCAGTGCTAGAAGGGAGAGGGGTGGTGGAGGAGAAGGAGAAGGAGAAGGAGAAGGAGAAGGAGAAGGAGAAGGAGAAGGAGAAGGAGAAGGAGAAGGAGAAGGAGAAGGAGAAGGAGAAGGAGAAGGAGAAGGAGGAGGAGAAGGAGAAGGAGGAGGAGAAGGAGGAGGAGGAGGAGGAAGAGAAGGAGAAGGAGGACAACTGTGGGGTCCGTGGTACTCTCTGAGCGTGGTGGTTTTCTTGCAGATGTTTCATGACCCAATTAGGTAACATCATCAGTGCTAGAAGGGAGTGGTGTTTGCGAGGAGGAGGAGGAGGAGGAGGAGGAGGAGGAGGAGGAGGAGGAGGAGGAGGAGGAGGAGAATTGTAGGGTCCTTGGTGCTTTCTCTGAGCTTGGTGGCTTTCTTGCAGATGTTTCATGACCCAATTAGGTAACATCATCAGTGCTAGAAGGGAGTGGTGTTTGCAAGGAGGAGGAGGAGGAGGAGGAGAATTGTAGGGTCCTTGGTGCTTTCTCTGAGCTTGGTGGCTTTCTTGCAGATGTTTCATTACCCAACTAGGTAACATCCTCGGTGCTAGAAGGGAATGGAGTTATATTAGCACTGATGATGTTACCTAGTTGGGTAATGAAACATCTGCAAGAAAACAGCCAAGCTCAGAGGGCATCCAGGACCCTTCCCTTCCACTCTGAGCTGGCCCAAGGACCCCACTTATCCTACTCTTTGTCCTAATAATGGCCCAACTCTAAATATCCCAACTTTTTATCGGTATCCCAAAAATCACCTTATTTTATTTCCACCCAGCTGCCCTCAAGTATAATAAGAAGGAAACAAAAGAGAAAAGAAACAATGTGTATGTCGTTTCAAGGCTTCTCTTACTTATTGGATTGTCCAAGATCTCTTGACCAGCCTAGCCTGGGACCTGCCGTCGCTCTCGTTCCTCCTCTTTTGAACTCGGTTTCCGTCATATCATCAGGATTAAACGTGGTAGACTGGCTTCTCCTTAGCCTGAGGGAAAAAATCCAAATTTGAAGAACGAGAGG
The DNA here is from genome assembly GCA_034064705.1 of Bothrops alternatus. Taxonomy (NCBI): domain Eukaryota; kingdom Metazoa; phylum Chordata; class Lepidosauria; order Squamata; family Viperidae; genus Bothrops; species Bothrops alternatus. The sequence goes on from JARGCV010000616.1 coordinate 106,624, forward strand.
AATTAGGAGATTGGGGAGACATCACAGATAGCAATACCTAGCCTGTAACCTATGACCTCATAAAGGTGCTTTTTTTCACGAGGCAACTGGACTTTCTTGTTTTCTCTTTGAAGACGTTTCGCTTCTCATCCAAGAAGCTTCTTCAGCTCTGACGGGATGGTGGGGAGTGGAAGGATTTATACTCCTTGCAGACAGCTGGTCCTTTCCCTTCTTTTAGAGAGTCGTTGAGGCCATCTCAAGGTTTGACTGTGGTCCCCAGGGTCACCTGAGTGGTGCAAATGGGTGTGGAGCCTTCTTGGAACTGCTGAGAGAACTGTGTGGTAGACCGGAGATAAATGATGGACTGTATTGTAGACTGGAGATAGATGATGGACTGTATTGTAGACTGGAGATAGATGATGGGCTGTGTTGTAGACTGGAGATAGATGATGACCTGTGTTGTTGACTGGAGATAGATGATGGACAGTGTGGAGATAGATGATGGTAGACTGGAGATAGATGATGGACAGTGTTGTAGACTGGAGATAGATGATGGGCTGTGTTGTAGACTGGAGATAGATGATGGGCTGTGTTGTAGATTGGAGACAGATGATGGAGAGTGTTGTAGACTGGAGATAGATGATGGATTGTGTGGTAGACTGGAGATAGATGATGGACTGTGGTGTAGACTGGAGATAGATGATGGGCTGTGTTGTAGACTGGAGATAGATGATGGACTGTGGTGTAGACTGGAGATAGATGATGGGCTGTGTTGTAGACTGGAGATAGATGATGGATTGTGTGGTAGACTGGAGATAGATGATGGACTGTGGTGTAGACTGGAGATAGATGATGGATTGTGCGGTAGACTGGAGATAGATGATGGACTGTGGTGTAGACTGGAGATAGATAATGTCGTATCCCTCCCCCTCTATTGAGAGAGGGATGTTCAACATAGAAGAACAAACCCATCAGGACAAGATTCAGCAAGAAAGTCCAGTTGACTCTTGAAAAAAGCACCTTTGGGACAACCATGACCTGGATGAGTCAGAACCTTCATAGACATCTAACCTCATAAAGCACAGAAAACTCAGACTGGGTTGCTATTTCAATGAAAGACCATCATTGTTGTTTTTAACCATTTAGTCATGTCTAACTCTTTGTGACTTTACAGGCAAATGCTCTCCATGCTACCCTGTCAAGCGGAGCTTTCTTCAATTGCCATATGTTCAACTTTGCCTCAGATTTGATGTTATCAAGTCAATGTGTTCTTTGCGTGTCTCTTCTTCTTGTTCCCCTAACCCAGGGGTAGGCAACCTGGGTTCTTTTATGACTCGTGGACTTCAACTCCCAGAATTCCTGAGCCAGCATGGCTCAGCTTGGAAACCTCTCCCTTTCCCCTCAGCGTGGCTGGCTCAGGAATTCTGGGAGCTGAAGTCCACGAGTCATAAAGCGGCCTAGGCCTAGGCCAGAGGTAGGCAACACTGGCTCTTTTATGACTCGTGGACTTCAACTCCCAGAATCCCTGAGCCGGCCATGCTGAGGGGAAAGGGAGAGGTGTCCAAGCTGAGCCATGCTGGCTCAGGAATTCTGGGAGTTGAAGTCCACAAGTCATAAAGCAACCTAGGCCTAGGCCAGAGGTAGGCAACCTTGGTTCTTTTATGACTCGTGGACTTCAACTCCCAGAATCCCTGAGCCGGCCATGCTGAGGGGAAAGGGAGAGGTGTCCAAGCTGAGCCATGCTGGCTCAGGAATTCTGGGAGTTGAAGTCCACAAGTCATAAAGCAACCTAGGCCTAGGCCAGAGGTAGGCAACCTTGGTTCTTTTATGACTCGTGGACTTCAACTCCCAGAATCCCTGAGCCGGCCATGCTGAGGGGAAAGGGAGAGGTTTCCAAGCTGAGTCATGCTGGCTCAGGAATTCTGGGAGTTGAAGTCCACGAGTCACAAAAGAGCCAAGGTTGCCTACCACTGCCTTAGCAGTCCACAAGTCATAAAGCAGCCTAGGCCTAGGCCAGAGGTAGGCAACCTTGGCTCTTTTATGACTCGTGGACTTCAACTCCCAGAATCCCTGAGCCGGCCATGCTGAGGGGAAAGGGAGAGGTTTCCAAGCTGAGTCATGCTGGCTCAGGAATTCTGGGAGTTGAAGTCCACGAGTCATAAAAGAGCCAAGGTTGCCTACCCCTGGCCTAGCAGTACATGAAAGGAATGCCTGGTTAACTCCATCCAGGATAATGTTTTGTAGAACTACATTCTAGTTACCTGCCGAAAAGCTTCTTGATTCCTCTCGCTTTCTTCTTGGAGTCAGGAGAAGGTGGCGTCAGAGGTCCACCTTCTGCCCCTTTTGGTTGACAAGGGAAGCCAGCTAGATCTAGGTGATCGGGAGATTCTTTCTCAGTCTCTGCTATTAAATAAAAGCAAGTCTCAATTAGTCTTTGGCCTCAAGTGTCTTTCCTGAATTGGAGATAAGATAACTTTTATCAAAGGCCAGTTCTGTCACAGCAAGTGAACCGTAATAAAGAAAGACATTTACTGGGTCTTCCTTTTAAGGAAGTAATTAACCATTCGATTTTCAAAGCCTTAGAAAAGATTATCTGTATTACATCCCACTTTTTTTCCATTTCTCTTTTATTATCCAGGTATGTAGTAAATAGAGCGTGTAGTAGCAAACTTGGGGCAAGAAGGCATGGAACCTGTTATTCATAGTGTTGATGGTGATCGTTATCTTTGATGAATGTCCAGAGATATCAAGAATCAGATTAACGTACATAGGCCCTGAATGGTCTCGGTCTTCAAATCAATTGCCTAACCCTACATTGTGTCAAAAAAAGACTGTCCTTTTTTTGGCAACCATTTATCCTCTGCTTATTTTGAATAATCACTGTGGTATAAACAAACAAAGACTGTAAGAAGTACATTTTTTTCCAGCTACACAATGTTGGTTACAATGTGCAATTTTGGATAATTGGTTGAAGCAGAATGATCAGTTACATTATTTGCCCCTCCTTCCTTCCTTCCTTCCCTTCCTTCCTTCCTTCCTTCCCTTCCTTCCTTCCTTTCTCCCTCTTTCCCTCCCTCCCTCTCCTTTCCTTCTTTCCCACCTTCCTTCCTTTCTCCCTCCTTTCCTCCCTCCCTCCCTTCCTATCTTTCTTTATTTTCTTTCTTTCTTTTCTTTCTTTATCTTTCCTTTCCATCTTTTTTCCTTCCTTCTTTCCTTTCATTTATCTTTCCCTCTTCTATCTTTCCTTTCCTTTTTCTGCCATTCTAAACGATCTGTGTCAGAGACATACAAAATGTCGGAAATACTTTGCACACCTCCAACATGTACCATTGCTAAGTAAAGAAAAAAAGGTCAGACAAATGTTTGTCCTGACTTCGTAAGGCCTTTGCCTGACCCACCGTACAGAAAGGACACTTCACACAAGACGTGCCAAGTGAATTTTTCACAACTACCATGCAAGCATCAAATCAGGAAACACATTCAGGCATTTCACCAACAGCCCAAAGCAACAATGGTTAGCTTGGAAAGGAAGCAAAGCAAACAGTCATTCTTTGCAGGGCATGGTGGATAAGATGGACTTCCAACCATGATCCCTGAACTAGTTCAGAATCTTCACTCAGTTTAATCTACTTGGACTAGAAAGGCAATGGAGTAAAAGCCTCCTTTGGCATAAGCTAGGCCGAATGCTTTACAGGTAGTCCTTGGTTTATGACCACAATTAAGCCCTACATTTCTGTGAGACAGTTATTGAGTTTTGCCCCGTTTTATATCTTTTCTTGCCCCAGTGAATCACTGTTGTGACTGTAAACACAACTGTTAAGTGAATCGGCCTTCCCCATTGATTTTGCTTGTCAGTAGCTCGCAAAAGAGGGATCGTGTTATCCCGGGACACTGCGACCGTCATAAATATGAATCGGTTGCCAAGTGTCTGATTTTTGATCATGTGACCAGGGGGATGCTGCAACGGTCGTAAGTGTGAAAAATGGGGGCAAGTCTCCTTTTTCAGTGCCGTTGTAACTTCACATGGTCACTAAATGTAACTCAAGGATTGCCTGTATCCGCAATAGGAAAGTATAAAGATTCAACATACAAATGTTATCAATCTTGTTGTGTTTTACTTTGGATCATATATATATATATATATATATATATATATATATATATATATATATATATATATATATATATATATACACACACACACACACACACACACACACACACACACACACACACACACATATATATATATGGGGCTAATTATTTGAAAGGTCATTGCAATTCTTTTTTTATTCCCCCCACTTAAAACTGTCATATATATATATATATATATACACACACACACACACACACACACACACACACACACACACACACACACACATATACATATATATACATATATATACATATATATACATATATATATATATATACGGTATATATGACATATATATATACGGTATATATGACATATATATATATATATATGTTTTCTGAGGTTTATATGACAGTTTTATATATTTAAGATATATTTAAGACAGTTTTACATATATATATATGTAGGTCTTTGGTTCTTCGGGTTTTCTCCCACGTAGAATTTGAAGTGTCTTGGCCGACGTTTTGACGAAGTCCCATTCGTCATCTTCAGGCTGGTGCACCAGCCTGAAGATGACGAATGGGACTTTGTCGAAACGTCGCCAAGACACTTCAAATTCTACGTGGGAGAAGGCTAATTATTTGAAAGGTCATTGCAATTCTTTTTTTATTCCCCTCACTTAAAACTGTCTTAAATGGAAATAATTTGTAGGGACATAATAGAAGATGGACTTATGAAGCAACTGATTATGCCAAGAAGGGCCTTTTCCAGAAATACATTTTGTCCCTGCTGCATGAATATTACATCTGGAAAAAAAACCAACTCTTTGCCTTTACAGACTTGTGCAGAATATTTTGAAGTCGGAATAAGATCTGAAATGCTCTTCCAACATTCCTGGAAAGACTCTGAATTTGAAAGAGTCATCAGAACGGTGTCTATGGAGATGGTTATCCCAGCGGTGTTTTTTTTTTTACAAAAGGGAACTGGACTTTCTTGAGTTTTTTTCTTGGAAGACATTTTGCTTCTCATCCAAGAAGCTTCTTCAGTTCCAATAAAGTCCATTGGCTTTTGGAAAAAGCACCTTTGGGTCATCAGAAAAGTCTACATCAAGATCAGAATTTGTGAGTTGACTTCACTAGTATGTTAAAGTTGGTAGGAGTGATAACGTCAAGTTGGCTTCTCCAAGTTTTGAAACTAAGCAAAGTCATAATTAGGACCTAGAAGCAAGACCATAAAGAACATTGGGACTATAGACTGGAAAGCTCTAAAAATATCCAATAGAAAGCTAGCAATATTATATAGCTTCATTCTTCAATCATCAGGAATCAACTCTGATTCAAAGGAGATTTACTAGCGCTGATACCTGCAACTCCATTAATTTATTTCCAAGTTGTCTAAGGCAGTGATAGCGAACCTTTTAGAGACCGAGTGCCCAAACTGCAACCCCAAACCCACTTATGCATCATCGGGTGCTGGGTGGGTGTGGCCCATCGGGTGGGCGTGGCTGTGGTGGGTGGGACTAAAAAGTTCAATAAATCAATTCTAACTTTGCAAGATCTTTTTTTTTCCCGCGAGAAGTTGAAATTGACTGATTGGTTGAACCTTTTTTTTTTGTACATGGCGGCGGAGGCCTAAAGCGAAAAGGTTTTATAAAACCCAGCTGAAGGCCTAGGACTGGGGCGACGGTGCACGTGCCCACAGAGAGGGCTCTGAGTGCCGCCTCTGGCACCCGTGCCATGGGTTCGCCAATGCTGGTCTAAGGTGACCAGGATTAACAATAACACAAGTTATTGTTGTTGTTAGTTGCAAAGTCATGTCCGACCTATCGCGACCCCATGGACAATCCTGTCCTTCTGGAGTCCATTTAAGCTCACGCCTCCTGCTTCAGTGACTCCATCCAGCCACCTCATTCTCTGTCGTCCCCTTCTTCTCTTGCCCTCAATCTTTCCCAGCATTAGGCCCTTCTCCAGTGTGTCCTTCCTTCTCATTTGGTGGCCAAAGTACTTGAGTTTCAACTTCAGGATCTGGCCTTCTAAAGAGCAGTCAGGGTTGATCTCCTCTAGGACTGGCCGGTCTGATCACCTTGCAGTCCAGGGGACTTGCAGGAGTCTTCTCTGGCACCATAGTTCAAAGGCCTCCATTCTTTGGCGCTCAGCCTTTCTTATGGTCCAACTTTCACAGACATACATTGCAACTGGGAAGACCATGACCTTGACTATACACACTTTTGTTGGCAGGGTGACGTCTCTGCTTTTTAGTATGCTGTCTAGATTTGCCATAGCTTTCCTCCCCAGGAGCAAGCCTCTTTTAATTTCTTGGCTGCAGTCCCCATCTAAGGTGATCTTGGAGCCCGGGATGTTTTTTTTTTTTTCTCCAAAAAGGCAACTGGCCTTTCTTGGTGTTTTTCTTTGAAAACATTTCACTTCTCTCATCCAAAGCTGAAGAAACTTCTTGGATGAGAAATGAAATGTTTTCAAAGAAAAAAAAAATCAAGAGAGTCCAGTTGCCTTTTGAAAAAGAAAAGACCTGGATGATTGAGCATCTCCATAGACACCGTTCTGATGACTCTTTCAAATTCAGAGTCTTTCCAGGGACTTGAGAAGAGCATTCCAGAAGTCAGGATCTTCTGACTTCAAAATATTCTGCGCCAGTCTGTACAGAATCTCCGTAGACATACGCTATTAGTAAAATGAGTGGGAGAGTTAAATGACAAGGGGATGGATGGAAGTTCTAGGCCAGGAGAAGACGGGGTCAAGGGCCATGCATGACTGATGGCTCAGCGTTAGCGGCTCTCGAAACGTGACACAGGTAAGGCATGCGTGTTCTACTATACCTAAGATGGGAGCACTGGCGCTTCGGCTGCGATCTTCAAGCATCCGAAGAATGCATATAACCAGATGCACAAGAATATATCAAGGGCAACAAGATAAGACATATAAAAATTTAACACCTTCAAGACAGGGGGTTAACAATACCAAAAAAGAAAAAAAAAGACCCAATGCATGCTCGACACAGAGAACTAGTGGATTATATCAGAAAGTTCAAACATTCACTTACTCACACCAAGCAAGACAACTGCTGTTACTACTTAAGACATTTATGTGGCTTTACAGTGAGTAAGGTCTCTTAAATAAGGTAGTTCTCGACATACATAGTTGTTAAGTGAACACAGCGGTCATTAAGTGAAATAAGAGCCAGCTTTTGGCGAAACCCATTGTAAACAAAAGTCACGGGAGGCTGCAACTACGTAGATGTGGTTGTGTTGCTGAGTCATGTAGTTGCAGAGAGGTTGGCTAGACTCTGCTTGTGACTACGTAGGGATTCTAGGCTGATTCTCTTTTTCACTCCACCCCCTGGTTCTGCCACTCCTTCCCCTACATCTCCAATTTCTACTTTACTTAAACCTAAAAATGTCACATGAATCTAGAGTCCAAGTATACACACACACACACACACACACACACACACACACACACACACACACACACACACTTGGGAGTCCAAGTATATGTATGTATGTATGTATGTGTATGTATGTATGTATGTATATGTACTTTTTTCTATAGTGGAAAGATGGCGTGATCCACAGCTATTGGCCTAAACCAGTGATGGCGAACCTTTTAGAGACCGAGTGCCCAAACTGCAACCCAAAACCCACTTACGCATGATCGGGTGCCGAGTGGGTGTGGCCCATTGGGTGGGTGTGGCACATTGGGTGGGCGTGGCTGTGGTGGTAACAGCAGACTGGGTGGGACTAAAAAGTTCAATCAATCAATTCCAACTTTGCAAGATCTTTTCTTTCCCGCGAGAAGTTGAAATTGACTGATTGATTGAACCTTTTTTTTTGTACATGGCGGCGGAGACCTAAAGCGAAAAGGTTTCATAAAACGTAGCTGAAGGCCTAGGACTGGGGCGACGGCGCGCGTGCCCACAGAGAGGGCTCTGAGTGCCGCCTCTGGCACCCATGCCATAGGTTCGCCAACACTGGCCTAAACACACAGGCATGAAGACCTATCCTCACATAGCAAAGTTCGCCTTAAGTACCTAAAACCAATTAATTACTAAAATTAATCACCAAACACAATGTGCATTTCCTGTTATTTGGCCATACTTTCCCAGAAACCCAAGGATCCACAGTAGTCAGAATTTTGTGGATACCGAATGAAATATTTGGTGTGATTTGCTTTGGCTACCCAATGTCTCTTTCTGCATTTTGCAAATGGAAAATACCGTAATCCGAGTGGACTATTTCATCTCCTTCTGCCTATTAGGTACAGGCAGTTGAATGCTACTGGACCTACCCAAGTTAGGAGCGCTTGCCGTTCTTTTGTTACTTTTGATCTTGAAGAAGCCTCGGCCGAAGGAAGACCTGGCTTTGCGAGACCCAAAAGCATCTTCTTCACCCAGAGACTTGCAAGGAAGTGTCACATATTTGCTATTCTCCACTGGCGATTTATTCTGATTGGTTAAAAAACAGAACAAGTCAAGTTTGCAGTAACATTCAGAGATGTCGCTGGACCCAAGTGCATTGAAGTCGGAAAGATCAAATATCAAATGAAGACAGCATGCTCAAAATGTAGGCGAATGCTGTGATTACACAAGAGGCATCTTATTCTGAAGTTCTCAGGAACTTTAAAGACATACCCGGTATATTTTCTAAAGGATTCTAAAGGCTGTCACCTCATGAAGTTTGGATAGGAGAGATGCAGCAGCCATGACATATTCTCTGTTACCTCTAAAGCGGGAAATTCTAGCTTAATGGCGGCTAGGAAAACATGGTAAGATCTGATTTATGGTCCATTTTAATAGAGAGATGTTTAATTTACTCTCAGCTGTTGTTGCTGCTGCTGCTGTTGTTGTTATTGATGTTGTTGTTGTTGTTATTAAGACCAGGGGTCTTCAAACTTAGCCCTTTCATAACCTGTGGACTTCAACTTCCAGAATTCCTCAGCCAGGCACGCTGGCTGAGGAATTCTGGGAGTTGAAGTCCACAAGTCATAAAAGGGCCAAGTTTGAAGACCCCTGCTTGTGGACTTCAACTCCCAGAATTCCTCAGCCAGGCACGCTGGCTGAGGAATTCTGGGAGTTGAAGTCCACAAGTCATAAAAGGGCCAAGTTTGAAGACCCCTGATTAAGACCGTTGCAACTGTATTTTCATCCCAAATACAATTCTCGTTTAGTTTTTACATTTCTCTGAATTTTGTAATGCGTGAACATTTGCAAACTCTGTAAACTGGTGAGAAACCACAAATGAGAATATTGTTCAACAATAAAGGAATATGATAGGTAGAAAAACAGCCAGCTCTGCCTATCCCATTACCTCTTCTTTCTTGTCTCTGGAGTCTTTATCCTGTGGGGAAGAATTGGGCATATTAAATATATTACATAAATTTCACTGAATCACTGATGAATTATTAATGTTAATTAAAACATGTTCAAGTCATCTATGACACACAACTGAATAAAACACCCTGATTATCTTATAAAATAATCTGTTTTATCGTGTTTAGAACCTTTAGATGTTGATTTTTTAAAAAAAGACAATGAAAAGCTTTTTGTATAAAAATGGTAAACACTATTTTTTTTTCAAAATAAACCTAGCTAGAATGACATACAGATGTATTTCCATGATGTGTGTATGATTGGAAAAGTTTAATCTCTCTCTCTGATTTGCTATCGCATAAATGAAGCTTCCAGCACATAAATGATTTTTAAGTAATTAATATTCACAGGCAATCCAAAGCCCAGATATACAGATTAAGGGCTGAAAAGAACAGTATAAGTTAATATTAACAGATCAATCATTAATAAGAATATGTGCATGTGTCTGTGTTGTGTGTATATGTGTGTTTAAAAAAGGTAGGATGTTTTATAGATGGCATTTGGATCCGAAAAAATTATCATGTATGTACCCTAATTTACAACCTAAATGTTGGAGATGTGAATGTATGGACGCTACTTATTTTCATGTATGGTGGACTTGTAAAAAAATCAAGGCTTTTTGGATAAAAATTTGGTGGATACTTCAAAATATTCTGAAAAAACGTATTGAATTTTCACCACAGCTATTTTTATTGGGTATTACAAAAGATTTTACCACCATAGAGATGAACTTGATTTTGAACTTGATTACAGCAGCGAGACTGTTGGTGGGACAATATTGGAAGAAGGCAGAATTACCACCTATTGAAGAATGGACTTTGAAAGTTATAAATTTGGCGGAAATGGCCAAAATATCTGCATATTTGAAAGACTATTCGAATGAAAAATATATGTTAGAATGGAAAAAATGGATAGACTACATTCAAGGGAAATATCAATCTAAGAAATTGTATTTAGCATATAGTTAAATTTTTATTAGGATTTATATAATAATTTTGTTTAATATAGTGGGTTTTTTCCTTTTTTCTTTACCCTGTATTCACTCTGGGAAGTGGGAGGGGTAGGTTGGGGGGGGTTATAATAATGTACTCAACTGTAATATTTGCAATATATAAGAAAGAAATATTTAATGATAAAAGAGGGGTTGCTCGGGCAGTACCTCTGTACTACATCTGGAGGGGGTTGTGAGGGAGGAGTGAAAGGGGGAAGGAAGTAGGATGGCTGGAGGAGAGGAGGGTGGAGAGAGGGAGGGGGAGAGGTGAGGAGGAGGGAAGTAGGAGATAGGGAGGAGGAAGGGGATGTGGTGGGGGGGGTGCTGCAGAGCAACACCCATAGTTAAGTATTGTATAAAAGAATGTATGTTGGTTTTTTTATTTAGTGTGGGACAAAGTTGAAAAAGAATGTATTAAGTTGAGTTGTAATTTAGTTTTTTCTTTTTGTTGTTTAAAATTATAAAATCAATAAAAAAAATTTTTTAAAAAAAGGTAGGATTACGCACCTCTGAGGCTTCTTTCTTCAAGTTTCCAAGACTGCTAGATTTTTGTAGAGCTGAGCTTTTGGAACAAATTATAAGAAAAGTAAGCAAGCAAAAATTGACTCTTGGGTCTCGTGCATTAATTCAATGAGCAAGGTAAACATGAAAACAATTTACATCATCATTTTTTAAATAAGGAGTGCAAGAAAAGCGAACAACGTAAGACTTAGTTATCAAATTGAGGAAGTTCTCCAATTGATATGTCATTGAAGGAGAGAACTAGGAATCTCAAGAAAATCCAATGGTTTTTCCACATCTTACTTGTTAAAAACCTAGCCCTTAACAGTGACATGATTTTTTTCCCAGTAGAGGAAAAAAACTGGTTAGAATAATTAAAGGAAAGGTCTGATATGCATGGGGCATAGTCAAGAAACTACAGATTAATCAGTCTTCAAACTGGTTGGGCTGTTGTTCCAAGTTTGGAAATACTTCCTGAATAACCAGGACACCTTTAGAATGTTTTTGGTAAGTTTAGATCCATTGTTTTAAACCATGTTTGAATTCCAAACATGTGGGATGGAATGTCTTAAATTCCAAATGTTTTCCACACAACTACAAATAAATAAATAAAACGTTGTCCCTAATGTGAGCTATGTGCACATCCACAAATGAGACATGGTATGGATGGAAGAGACTATTGTGCTGGAGCCCATCCTGAGGGAACTTTTCTCTAGCAGATTGAATCCTGCAACATTATCCGGGGACACATATATTTTGCCTTCATTTGTGAACATCATCAGTGCCTGATTAACTGCCACAAAACCACCAAACTTTAAGGACCCCAAAGAGACATGGGTTTGTCAAAACATTTTTCTAAGATAATGCCTGTGCTTACATGAAACATTGCTCAGGATTCACAGTCCTGTACAACTGGCAATGAGTTGCTACTATACAGAACAACAGAAACATTTCACTTGGCGCTTTTTGATTATATTATTTTAGCTCAAATAAGAAGCCCAGTGAGGGTGATCAAATAGGGCACGGAATCGCCTGATAAATTCCAATTTAATAGTTCCTGGAGATTCAATTTCCTTCTGAAATTAATTGATGTTATGGGGCTAAAAATTAAAAAAGGCAAATAAATGTGTTCAAAAGTATGAAGAATCATATAATTGAATCCATTATCCTCAAGCTGTCAGAACAGAAAACTTTGCAAGTGCACATTAGCTCCGAAAATTCATTCTCCTGCAATTTTTCAAACTACGTTTCCAAAACCAGACATACAAAAGATCAAACTGCATGCCTTTTCTTCGTGATTTAAATAACAATATGCAACGAATAAAGCCCGACAGGGTTCCAATCATGCAGATAATAAGCATGCTGCCTTTATTTCATTTAGTTTTAGTTTTAGTTTTAGTTTTCAGATTCAGTTTCCAAAACTGATTTGCCACACAGGCAAAGGAACAGTTGCTTGAAAAGTCATGCTTCGGTAATAACGAAGAGAAATTATTCTCCTAGAATCGTATCTTTGCAAAAGAGACTTTAAAAACACAACGCTTTTCTAAGGTAAAACGTTTTATCTTTTTTTCCCCTAAATTTGAGAACTGGCTTGGTGTAGTGGTTATAAGACTCTGAATTTCTAGTCTTGCAATTAGGCACAAAACCAGCTGAGTGATTTTGGTTAATCCCTCTCAACCCTTAGGAAGAAAGGTAAGGACAGACCGCTTCTGAAAAAAGTGTTGCTAAGAAAAATTGCAAGGGCTGGTCTGGAGTCCAGGAATCAAGTGTGTCTCAAAGACACCAAACATAAAATCAACTTTATCTCAAGGGGTCCAAAACTGAAAGGAGTTCTCCTCCCCTAAAAGACATATCAGAAGATCCTTTTAAAAGGTTGGAAGACTTCTGATAAGATCAGAGTATCTTGGTCTGGTTTCAAAACCAGATTCCGGGATAGGAGCATCTTCGTTTCAAAACATGTCTTCCTCTCTCTACAATACACTTAAAGATAATTTGATAAACTCTTTCTAAAACAAGTCCATGGGACTTCAATGTCTGTGTCTGCTTCCCAAGCTCCTTCTCCAAACACCACTGAAATACAGGTGGTCCTTGACCAAAAACCACAATTAAGTCCAAAATTTCTCTTGCTAAGTGAGTCATTTTAGGATTTTTTTCTGGCCACGGTTAAATGAATCACTGCAAGTTTTTAAGTTAGTCACACAGTTGTTGAAATCTGACTTCCCCCATTGACTTTGCTTGTCAGAAAGTTGCCAAGGGGGATCACATGACCCCGGGACGCTGCAACTGTCGTAAATATGAGTCAGTTACCAACTGTCTGAATTTTGATCACGTGATTATGGGGATGCTACAATAGTCGTAAGTGTGAAAAAGGGTCATAAGTCACTCTTTTTTCCAGTGCTGTTGTAACTTTGAGTGCTCACTAAATGAACTGTGTAAGTCAGCGGTTCTCAACCTGTGGGTCGCGACCTCATTTGGGGTCGAATGACCATTTCACGGGGGTCGCCAAGCACCGCAGTCCACCATTTTTTGGGGGGTCAGCCATTTTTTCCCTATCGCGATGCGGGCCATCGCGCCGCGCATACGCAATGCGCGGTGCGGGCCCGCCTTTTTTTTTTTTTTTTTTTTTGCGCGATGCGGGCCAGGGTCAAGCCCCGGAAAAGGTTGAGAACCGCTGGTGTAAGTCAAGGACTAGCTGCACTTTTAGTAATCACAGAGTATCAAGAAGCAGACTTCAGAGTTTGTTACTGCATCCCCTTCTCAGCCTACCATTTCTGCTTGATTAAGCTTGAATATTGTCTCACGTATGCGCTGCCGAATAATTATTGTGTTAGAAATGTAATTACCAAAAAGAGGCACCTCCATTCAGCAAAGCATTTAAGTTAACTTCATTAATTGAAGCACAGGTGCTCATGATTAATTTAGGAGCACTGGAACTCAAATCTCTTTTGCCTTGCCAAAAAGCTAGCCAGAAATAGTTTGGGAAGGTATTACAAAATTCGATAAATCCCTGGTGCTATACAACTTGCTTGGAGATGCTTCAGGCTGTAACAGAAAAGGAAAACTAAACTAGAGTAACTGAAAGAGCCGCAGGGAAATACGAGCGTGGGGGGCAGAGGGAACAGCAGTAGCCACCGGGAAGGGTCAAAAAAATCAAAATGGCAGCCACTCTTTTGATCCCATCCTCTCTGTGGACCCCCCTATCAACAACACGAAGGCACTTCTGTAAAACAGTTTAATAGTTTTTGGGTTTGGATGTGCCAAGATTTACATTTTTATATGATACTTACATTTTTGTATCACTTAGCTGGGTTTCTAAAGAAACCACCGCTGGGTGTTTTTCACTGCAAGAAGAAAAAAAAGAAAGAAAATAAAGAGAGCCTTACAAATATTGCCTAATCTAATAAATAGCATTATTACCAATCAAAGTACTGTTTCTGATAGAAGCATTATTTCTTGCAGAAAGAACATAAATGTAGTCAGGTCTTGCCGACTACAAATTAAATTTGACAGCAATCTATGGATTGCATTGATATAAAATTTCCATAGGGATTTTTGAGGGAAATTAGGAGAAGCCCATAAAATATAGTAGGGAGAAAAAATCTCTGGCTAAATGCTACTCAATTTTGTCCAATTCCCCCCCCATTTGAATTCTTGATGTTTTTGCTCTCAGTGTCAAAATATTGTCCTTCTAAGATCTAGACAAGCCTATCAAAAGCATTGGGTTTGGTTTAGGACTCAGCAGGATAATAATAATCATACTTATTCAAAAATTACTTGACATCTGCCACCTTAGCCTGTCAGTTACTGGAAATAGCAAACATTAGCAAATTTGACATTTATGTGCTCCAAAAACTAACTCCATATTATGTTTATTTGGTCAAGATCTCACTTTATGAACAAAGTCTATCGATCCTAAATTTATTGGGTTCAATTTTTTTTCATGAAAAACCAAGTGACTTTTGCATAAAGTGTCTCTACCTGTTTTCACATGCAATTTCTATCCTGGATGGGATGTTTCCTTTATCAGTCTGTTCTTCTGAATGTCTGAATGACTGTGAAAAAGAAGGAAGGGAAACTTGCAAGACACTAGTGTGGAGCTGGATGGAAGTCTACAAGAGAAGAACATTATATTTTGCATTAAGAGACAATAGACACCCATTTATTAGCCAAACTACAGAAGCACAACACAAGCTCCATAACCTGAACCCTTCAAATGATCTTCTTTAGGGTGTTTATATAATTTGAAGTATTTAATGTTTTGAAATGTCCTAAATCTGAAAATCTGCATTCACAGCATTGTAAACAGTATTCATTCCTGGATTTTAAAAAAACTTTCCAAGAAAAAAAAAATCTAAAAAAAAATATAATACTAAGGATCCAAAATTAAATTAGACAAAGCACTTGTATATGCATGGAAAGATGATTATTTTTTAATTGCTCATGCACTTTAAACAATCCCATCTTGATTCTAAAACTAAATTTCAAACACAGCTTGTCACGTCTATTTCACTCTTTTCTAAAACAATCCAGGTTACCCAATTCCACATTCAATAATATAATACAGCGGTTCTCAACCTGTGGGTCGCGATCCCATTTGGGGTCAAACAACCGTTTCACGGGGGTCGCCAAACACGGCAGTCCGCCATTTTTCCCCCCATTTTTTCCCCCATTTCCCCTCAGCCGTCGCGAGTGCGCCGCGCATGCGCGGTTAGAGCCGTCGCGCGCACCGCACACGCACGATTTGGTCCGTTGCACCATGCATGCGCGGTTCGGGCCGTCGCACGCGCGCCGCGCATGCACGATTCGGCCCGTCGCGCCGTGCATGTGCGGTTAGGGCCGTCGCGCGCAACGCGCATGCGCGATTTGGTCCGCCGCGCATGCACAGTTCTGGCCGTCGCGCGCGCGCCGCGCATGCACAATTCGGCCTGTCACGCCGTGCATGTGCGGTTTGGGCCATTGCGCGGACGCCGCGCATGCGCGGTTCCACCCGTCGCACCGCACATGCGCAATTCGGCCCGTCACGCCACACATGGGCGGCGCAGGTCGGGGTCGCGCCGCGCATGGGCGGTGCAGGTGGGGTCTTGGCCTGAAAAAGGTTGAGAACCGCTGATATAATAGGATACAAATGGCTGATAACCTTGTAATACTTATATAGAGCACAACCAGACTTTGCAAAAACAGCAGATAACTGTGGAGCTGTGGACTTTTGTCCCTTCTTGATATCTAACTTGGTCTTCAACTTTCAGGACCATACGCAAGAGAAACTGTGGCAAGAGCCAGAAGAACAAATGTCTATGGAGAATCTCAAGTCATCCAGATCATGGTTGTCCCAAAGGTGCTGTTTCAAGAAGCAACTGGACTTTCTTGTTTTTCACTGAAGATGTTTCGCTTCTCATCCAAGAAGCTTCTTCAGCTCTGACTGGATGGTGAGGAACCAAGTCAGAGCTGAAGAAGCTTCTTGGATGAGAAGTGAAACGTCTTCAAAGAAAAACTCAAGAAAGTCCAGTTTGCCTCTTGAAAAAGCACCTTTGAGATAGAACAAATAAAACATAAAACAAGTTATGAGAAAGGCTTTAAGGTTCTAATGCTATCATGACTGTGAATATTATTCCTTACTGGTGAAAGCTTCATGGCTGCTAAGTACTGTCTAATCTAGTGGACAGCTCAATAACTTCACACCCTAAAAGGGGACTGAAGGCTAAAACATATAAGGAACAGTTGCTGGAATTGGGTATGTTTAGTTCAGGGATAGGCCACCTTGGCTCTTTTATGACTCGAGGACTTCAACTCCCAGAATTCCTGAGCCAGCCATGCTGAGGGGAAAGGGAGAGGTTTCCATGCTGAGCCATGCTGGCTCAGGAATTCTGGGAGTTGAAGTCCACGAGTCAGAAAGCGGCCTAGGCCTAGGCCAGAGGTAGGCAACACTGGCTCTTTTATGACTGGTGGACTTCCAGAATTCCTGAGCCAGCCATGCTGAGGGGAAAGGGAGAGGTTTCCAAGCTGAGCCATGCTGGCTCAGGAATTCTGGGAGTTGAAGTCCACGAGTCAGAAAGCGGCCTAGGCCTAGGCCAGAGGTAGGCAACCTTGGCTCTTTTATGACTCGTGGACTTCAACTCCCAGAATTCCTGAGCCGGCCATGCTGAGGGGAAAGGGAGAGGTTTCCAAGCTGTGCCATGCTGGCTCAGGAATTCTGGGAGTTGAAGTCCACGAGTAATAAAAGAGCCAAGGTTGCCTACCCCTGGTCTAGTTTAACCAAGAGGAGGACGAGGGAGGACATGATAGCAGTCTTCCAATATCTCAGGGGCTGCCCCAAAGAAGAGGGAGTCAAGCTATTCTCCAAAGCGCCTGAAGGCAGGACAAGAAGCAACGGATGAAAACTCATCAAGGAGAGAAGCAACCTAGAACTAAGGAGAAACTTCCTGACAGTTAGAACAATTAACCAGTGGAACAACCTGCCTCCAGAAGCTGTGAATGCTCCAACACTGGAAGTTTTTAAGAAGAGACTGGACAGCCATTTGTCTGAAATGGTATAGGGTTTCCTGCCTGAGCAGGGGGTTGGACTCGATGACCTCCAAGGTCCCTTCCAACGTTGTTGTTGTTATTAGTAGTACTAGTAGTATTATTATGGCAGGGATATCAATTCAATTTCCCAGAACGTCTCAGAACTTTCAATCAATCAATCAAAGAAGCAAGAAGAGAAGCAATCTAGAACTAAGGAGAAATTTCCTAACAGTGATTACCAACCAACCAGTGGAACACCTTGCCTCCAGAAAGCTCCACCACTGGACGTTTTTAAGAAGAGCCCGGTCAGCCATTTGTCTGGAACGGTACCGGCTCTCCTGCTTGAGCAAGGGGTTGGACTAGAAGACCTCCAAGGTCCCTTCCAACTCTTGTTATTCCGTTAGAAGGCTAACGGAGGGGAAAACTGAAATACCTCTTCAGAACTTCTTGTCCTCAAGTCTTCGTGATTCGGAGAACTTGAGAGCGGTGTAGAAGATGGAGTTTTCTCCCCTTCGCTTAGAGTCTGCGGTTCTAACAAGATTGAGGAAACCGATCCTGGACTCCCAGAGTCCTCATATTCATCATCCTTGCCTAAGAGTAGAAAAATCAGAAATTTATAGATCAAGTATCTTCTTTGGCAGGGGTGTCAAACTCAATTTCACTGAGGGCCACATCAGCACTGCGGTTGCCCTTGGGGGGCCGGGTGGGTGTGGCCAGAGTGGGTGCAGCCTACTGGGTGGGCGTGGATGGAGTGGGTGTGGTCTACTGGGTGGGCGTGGCCAGTTCTACATCATTCGCGCCAAGGGTGCCTGTGGGGGCCTGGGCAGCAGTGGGACAGATCTGAGGGTCTCTGGTAGAAGGGGGTGGCACCGGGGCAAGTGCCAAGGCATGGTCCACCAGGGCAAGTGCCAAGATGGCCACCACAAAATTGTACATTGGCTCCTGGCTGGCCTGGGCCAGGGCCAAGGCAGGGGGGACGTTCCCTCACTGTTTCCAGGATGGCTTCGCAGGCCACATGAAACCACTTCGTGGGCCGCATCCGGCCCCCGAGCCTTGTGTTTGACATGTCTGTTCTTTGGGATCACGGTTTGTTGCTCTGCAAGTAGTCAAACCAAACCAGTGGTGGGATTCAAATATGTGAAGAACCGGTTCTCTGTGTGGATGCCGCTTCCGGAAGTCCATTCTGGGCCTGGGCAACAAAAAATTAGCTACCGGTTCTTCCGAAGTAGTGCAAACCGGCTGAATCCCACCACTGAACCAAACTCTTAAGAGCTGCTCTTACCCATGAAGAGGCTTTTTTTAAAAATATATATATATTCTGTTAAAAAGAAAAGTTCTGGTCTCTATTCTTTATTAAGAAAGACTGCTGAAGAATTCTGAATTAAACTGTAAGGATGCATTTCCTGATCTGAAAGTACAGAGTATGTTCTGCTGTGCCCTAACAGAACAATTCTTGTATTTTGGAAGTCAGAAATTAACCCTACAACCCGGGACTTAACCAAGTGTGGTAAACCATGTTTCATTGGAGAGATAAGTGGCAAAAACAAGAAATACAGGGGCAAAATGGCATTTTAATTTCAAATTAGAATAAATCATCAATAAAAATAAAAATAAAAAAATTATAAACCTTGGGTACAATTCCCAAACAACTGGCGTACCATTTGAACACCCTTGGCCTTCACAAATTCAACATCTGCCAATTGCAAAAGGCAGCTTTACTAAGATCAGCTTACATCCTACAAAAACATCTGTAATACCATAGAACATCAACATCTACCTATCTCAGGTCCTTGGGAAGGACTCGATAGGCAAAAATGCCCAATCCAATCTGAACATCTGGCTGACTGTAGTACAAACCAGAATTTATAAGCAATAATAAGTAACGAATAAATAACTAACAAAATAACTAAAATAGTAAATAAATAAATATATTAGAAAAAGCCACAGAAACAAGAGCTAGCCATGGAGTTATACAAATTGTCTCCATGCTCAAGGCTTACTCCTTACTCCTATCAGCATTGTTAATCTAAAATCTTTTACAGGGGTCTGTGAAAAATGAAAACTAAAAACTGCTAAAGCTCCCTTCAGGACCCAACTTATGGAAAACGTCGATTGCGCCCTTTCTTAGATCAAGAATCCTTCAGACCACGGGTAGGCAACCTTGGCTCTTTTATGACTCGTGGACTTCAACTCCCAGAATTCCTAAGCCAGTCGTGCTGAGGGGAAAGGGAGAGGTTTCCAAGCTGAGCGGTGCTGGCTCAGGAATTCTGGGAGTTGAAGTCCACGAGTCAGAAAGTGGCCTAGGCCAGAGGTAGGCAACCTTGGCTCCTTTATGACTCGTGGACTTCAACTCCCAGAATTCCTCAGCCAGCCATGCTGAGGGGAAAGGAAGAGGTTTCCAAGCTGAGCCATGCTGGCTCAGGAATTCTGGGAGTTGAAGTCCACGAGTCATAAAGCGGCCTAGGCCTAGGCCAGAGGTAGGCAACCTTGGCTCTCTTATGACTCATGGACTTCAACTCCCAGAATTCCTCAGCCAGCCATGCTGAGGGGAAAGGAAGAGGTTTCCAAGCTGAGCCATGCTGGCTCAGGAATTCTGGGAGTTGAAGTCCACGAGTCATAAAGCAGCCTAGGCCTAGGCCAGAGGTAGGCAACCTTGGCTCTCTTATGACTCATGGACTTCAACTCCCAGAATTCCTGAGCCAGCCACGCTGAGGGGAAAGGGAAAGGTTTCCATGCTGAGCCATGCTGGCTTAGGAATTCTGGGAGTTGAAGTTCATGAGTCAGAAAGTGGCCTAGGCCTAGGCCAGAGGTAGGCAGCCTTGGCTCTTTTATGACTCGTGGACTTCAACTCCCAGAATTCCTGAGCCAGCCATGCTGAGGGGAAAGGGGGAGGTTTCCAAGCTGAGCCATGCTGGCTCAGGAATTCTGGGAGTTGAAGTCCATGAGTCATAAAAAAGCCAAGGTTGCCTACCCCTGCTTCAGACAGTCCCTCGTGCTCTGTCCCCTTGTGGATTGACCACTGCAGTATGCTCTACGTGGGGCTGCTTTTGAAGACCATCTAGAAGCTTCAGTGAGTGCATAATACAGGGGTGTAGGCACTGGGGGACCCCAGTGTGCCCAGGTATCCCTTTCCCTTTAGGTTCCCTTCCCAGTTTATTTTCTTCGCCATCCCTGTTCTGCTCTACTGCTTTTTCTTTTTTTTAAAAAAGTCTTCTTTCTTATTAAATGATTTAACAACTGCAAACTGCCCAGAGCTGCTGGAAATTAGGTGGCACATAAATTTAGTACAATATTGCATTATCCGTTATGCCGAGATGCCAACTGGTAACAAGAGAAACCCTAATTATAGAGGTGGCCTTTTCTGTTCATCTATTTCTATCTTTTGTGAATTCTGACCGTGGCCGCTATAAAAAAAACAAAACAAAACAGGCCAGTTAGCAAAATGTGATTCTATACCTTTCTTCCCTTGAGCCAAAATCACCATATCCTGCACCTTCTTGTAGCGATTAAGGGACTGATGGAGATCCTCAATCTTCCGATCCTAAAACAGAGAAAACCCCTCTGTTTGAGTGACTTAAAACATAGAACAATAAGGCTGAAAGGACCCTGGAGGTCTTCTAGTCTCACCCCCTGCTCAAGCAGGAGACTCTGCTTGAACATCAAACTCATTTAGAAACAATACACCCACTTAACACAGTTATAATTCAGCAGTACGGTTGCACAACACTCTGAACTGAAGGATGTAAACACAACTTCCGTCTGTGACACCTGAAGGCTTCTGTGTCTTTTTCCAGGATAGAATGCGAAGGAAATTGGGGCTGATCCCTTTGTGCTTTGAAGCACTGGGTGGTGTCTCATTCTGAAGCACTGCAAACTCCAGAATCTTAAATGAGGGGGCCTTGGTGCTCTCTGAGCTTGGTTGTTTTCTTGCAGACATTTCATGACCCAAGTAGGTAACATCATCAGTCCTAGAAGGGAGTGGGTCTAATATCTGGCTTGTATGTCCAATGAACTTGCTACCTTTAAAGAAGGAAGGGTATCTCACTCTCCTTTATTTGAATTCCAGTGAAAGTCTCTACCTATCCAGGAACTCTGCTTTGTCAATGTTCTTGCTTGCAAGGCAATCTCATTTACCTGCAAGTAATCATATATCACATCCTCCTTCAGTGTTTCCCACTAACTGCAAACAGAACAAGGACGTCACTTTTAAACGGGCGCCATCAGCTCAATCCGCCTTCTGTTTATTTACCAAAATCAAAATCAGAAAAGTGTTTTCATATCTACCTTTTCTTCATTCGCCGCCAATAAAGATTCCACGGCCTTCTTCATCTTTTGGACCTCAACATCTAAAAGGTAAAAGCTACCGCTTACAAAAATGTGGAAGGATAGAAGGAACACCATCTCTTGACCAACTCTACAGTTTAGCATGGAGCAGGAGGAAATACAAATGGACTTCCTTTCAATTAAATCCAAAATTTGAGCAGGAAGAAATCAAATTAGTGTTTCTGGAGCAAGGGGCATGTGGTGATTCATGCTAGTTGAAGATTAAAGTAACCATCATTCCTTGCACACTTACACTACTGAGAGCATTCAAAGACACTGCAATCCAGCTTGTTAAGTTGAAGTTCAACATGAAACCACGGTGCTAACCAGGTTGACAAATTTTAAGTCAGGGACGATGTGTGAAGGACACAAAAGCAAAGTGAAGTGGGAATTCTAAACTAAAGACTTTCCGATTGTTGACTCACTCTTACCAACTACGCAACTGTAGCTCTGCAAAAATACAAGGGAATGCTCAATCTTCTTAATTTATCAGGAATGTTAGAAATCTCCAAAGATTAAAACATTCCCAATAGTTTGAAACAACAATGACTCTTCTGTAACATCAGCAGCCACATAAAAGGAAACTGAACAGCTGAAGAAATGTAAAAAAGGAAAATAACAGTAAAAGACAAGGCAATGAATGGTGTCAATTGATTAGAAGCGATTGTGAAATAAGATATTTGTGATAAAAGGCTGGATATATCTGTTGTGGTCAAAAGTCATGCCGATATGTGTCACTTCAGCTTAAGTTTCACACACAAAAAAAGGGTGGGGGGGTTGAAGACAGTACCGGTGACCTAACCAGATGCCAGCTGAACATATTTTTGTGAATTGTGATAAATAAAATCGATTAGTCTTGTGAGAATGGAATTCATCAAAGTTATTTGTTGCTCTCAGATCCACTCAATCAATTCAGCTGAACTGAAATAGAGACTTTTGTATTACATACTCAAGAGTGTTCCCAACTGTAAACCAAGGACTGGAATTATTGCATTAGAAGCCCACCACTTCTTTTAAAGGGAAAATACAGGGAATCTCGACTTACAATAGTTCATTTAGTGAGTGTTCGAAGTTACAACTTAGGACCATTTTTCACACTTAGGGCCACTGCAGCATGCTCATGATCACCTGATCAAAATTTGAATGCTGGTCAACTGGCTGGTACTTACGACAGCTGCAATGTCCCAGATTCACGTGAGAACTTCTGTCAAGCAAAGTCAAGAAGCCAGATTCCCTAAACAATTGTGTTACTAAATTAACAGCTGCAGCAATTCACCTAACAGCTGTGGTAAGAAACGTTACGAAAGGGGGTCAAAATTCACTTCATGGCTGTCTCACTTAGCAACAGAAATTTTGGGCTCCATTGAGGTCGTAAGTCGAGGATCACCTGTAGAGCATTTAAAACACAAGGGTTCCCCTTACAGTTTCTCTCGGATATTCACTGAACGAGAGATGAAGAGTGAAGGTGAAGTGTTGAGGGTTAATATGATTTTAACATGATACATGCAGGAAGTGCTACTGGGGAAAACAATGTATGACATGTGTTTGGGAGAGGACACCAAAAGAAAAAAAAAACCTTACTTTTGTCTTTCAGCTTCTTTTTACAATTGTCATCTGTGCAGGAAGACCCACGAGATTGAAAAATTAGATTCCGAGCGTTAAAAGCATGTGCAAGACAAACCATGCCCAAACTCCCTGTATTTATTTACAAATATAAATCTAGAACTTCCGGGCGGTTCATTTAGCAAGCCTATTCCAAGCTTCACACCCCTAACAACCTTGTGAAGTTGGGCTGAGAGTACGTAACTGGTAAAATCGCTTCCTAAATTTCCATGGCTGAGATTGACCTGATTTTAAATTTTCTGCAACTTAACCTCTTAACATCTAAAGCCTGATGCGATTCTTTATTTGTGGTTCACACACAAGGCCACTGTAAATGATCTGCATCATGGCTTTAGGCTAAGCCATCAAATATAAAGCCTTCCCAATAATATAGATGTCTTTATTAAAGAAGGACTAGGGGTGACATGATAGCAGTTTTCCAGTATCTCAGGGGCTGCCCCAGAGAAAAGGGAGTCAAGCTATTCTCCAAAGCACCTGAAGGCAGGACAAGAAGCAACGGATGGAAACTAACCAAGGAGAGAAGCAACCTAGAACTAAGGAGAAACTTCCTGACAGTGAGAACAATTAACCAGTGGAACAACCTGCCTCCAGAAGCAGTGAATGCTTTAACACTGGAGGTTTTTAAGAAGAGACAGGGCAGCCATTCGTCTGAAATGGTATAGGGTTTCCTGCCTGAGCAGGAGGTTGGACTAGATGACCTCCAAGGTCCCTTCCAACTTTTATTATTATTATTATTATATTTGTTGTTGTTATTGTTAATAATAATAATAATAATATTAAAAAGATTATTTATTAATTTATAGCTATTTGGTTATTTTAAAATTTAAATTAAGCTAATAAAACTAGTGATAGTAAGTGTTAAATAACTAATACTATTTATTAATTTAAAAGTTTTTTTTAAAAAAAACAACAACAAATACACCCTCCTTATTCCCGGCTGGATAAATTGCAGCAAGGATTGCAATTCTGTAAGCTGTCTACAATCACAAGTTGACTTGAATGGCATCTAAACTCAGTGAATAAATTAGCTGTTATTTATTAAACTCGTGACTCTCCCACCTTCAGGAAGAAGAAAAAACAGCTTACAACGCCATAAATAAAAACTTGTGGACTCTTTCTTTATTTTAAGAAGTCCATGCTTGTTTAGTTTTATTAAAGCTGTACATTTAGCTGTTCCTTGTTCTGAAAACCTTTTAGCAATCTTCAGCACAAGCATCTCATGCTTGCTGATGTTAATGTGGAAGGGTAAATGCTTGGCTTTTGGGATGTGTGTTTTAAAAGAAAATTCTGCCTGCCAAAACTCACCTACTTAAAGAATGTCCGGAGTAAATTTGCTACTCCTAATGACTTACTTGTAGGGTGTAGAGGGAGAGGCAAATACAGTTTCTGCCTTCTTTAAAAAAAAGTAAGTAACCATCTAAGCCCAACGTTTCTCAACCTTAGCAAGTTTAAGATCTGTGGGCTTCAACTTCAACTGTGTGAAATCCCACAATCCTCCAGCCAGCATCACAAAAGCGGTGTTTACCGTTTTGGCCTCACCTTTGCTATTTAGGTCAATGTCGCCTTTCCCCTGAAGGGCCAGTTTTTCTTGCAATCGTTTTATTTCCGATTCCTTCTGTTCTAATTTCTCTTTTAAAGACAATAGTTCTTCCTGGAGCAGACAGGGGAAAAAATGAAAATCAATATATTTGGCTTTCACTTTTAAAAAAAGACAGCTTTAAACCGAAGTTGGCTGTTTAAAGTAGAGATGGCGTTCATTTATTTTTAAATAATCATATCAGATTTGGCCAAAAGGGGATCACATGGCCCCGGACACTTTGACCGTCATAAACATGAGTCATTTGCCAAACATGTGGATTTTGATCATGCAACAATGGGAATGTTGCAACAGTTATAAGTCACTTCAAAGGGTAATTAAACAAATGATTGTAAATTGAAGTTTACCTGTGCAAATATAAAATATAAAAATAATCTCTCTTCCGTCCATCTCTGATTTAAACATTGAATATGTTTAAGCCATAAAGCCACAAAGCCATCCATCTCTGATTTAAACATTTAATATCCTGGGTTGAACTGAAATGTGATCTTAAAAGGATCTTCATTACCATTTAGTCATGCATGACACACTTCCCCCAACAATTAGGTATACAATACTGACAGCACAATTCTACACTCGCCTGCTTTCAATGGAAGCGACTCCAGATTGAAAGTTAAAATGACATCTTTCACAACACAAAATGCTTCGGCATGCTTTTAATGCTTAAAATCATAAAAACAGTGCATATGTAGGAATGTAACTATGTGCTCCGTACATTTGTTCGTGGGGAAAATACAGACATGGATAAAAGAATTAACTATGATAGTATATGGGGATACCCCACAAATATAAATATCTTGCTCAGATTATAAATAGTTTTTGATTTGTTTGTTTGTTCGTTTGTTTTTAAGGAAACTCAAATTAACATACACCATCATAAAATGTTTAAATAGGAAGGAAAGAATTGTAAAAGTTTAGAACTGTGTTTCAGGATTAAGATTCAAATAATAGAACATTAATCTTCATATGGATGGCCCTGGTAAGGAATAATTCATTCTCACATACAACCCGAATGAATCTATCATGTTGGGACTCCTAACTCCGTAATGCCTCTCAGATTCATTAGTCACTTTCCCCAAAAAATAATTGGCTAAAATATCAGAGAATGGATGGAATTTTATCCTTAGGCATGGTTCCAGATTATCTTTCTGAGAACGACTGATTTTTGTAAAAAAATTCCTGGATGCCAGCAGTTGAAACTCAGGGGTCAGGGGATTAAAAAAAAAAAATCAAGCCAAAATCAAAAACAGTGGGCAGGCTGAGACCCAGAGTGGAATTTTACTCTTAAAAATTGTTCTGGATTCTGGATCACAGAGAAAGGTATGTGTTCTTGTACAGTTGTGTACCATGTAGTGGAGAGTGAGACAGCGTATATATTGTATACAAAGGGAGCATCCAGGGGTAGGCAACTTGGCTCTTTTATGACTCGTGGACTTCAACTCCCAGAATTCCTGAGCCAACATGGGGGAAACTTTGGTCCCTTCATGACTCGTGGACTTCAACTCCCAGAATTCCTGAGCCAGCATGGCTCAGCATGGAAACCTCTCCCTTTCCCCTCAGCGCGGCTGGCTCAGGAATTCTGGGAGTTGAAGTCCACGAGTCATAAAAGAGCCAAGGTTGCCTACCCCTGGGAGGATCAATCAGTTTTACAAAAGGTCTAACTGATTTTATCAAACATTGATTTTAATCAGCAATTATTCAATATTTTTCCTCCTGACCCTGTTCTTTGTTACAACATCTGGAAGGTATATTCGCATGCATGTTCACCCACATTTACAAGCATGTCATGAACACACGTAGAGTAGGGAAGGAGAAAGCCCTAGGATTTGGCTTTTAGATGGAATAGTTAAAGTAGGTTGAGAAAATGGAGCACTGGGCCTTTTACAGGATTTTCATCTGACCTTCCTCAATATATCCTAGGGCGGGGGTAGGCAACCTTGGCTCCTTTATGACTCGTGGACTTCAACTCCCAGAATTCCTGAGCCAGCCATGCTGAGGGGAAAGGGAGAGTTTCCAAGCTGAGCCGTGCTGGCTCAGGAATTCTGGGAGTTGAAGTCCACGAGTCATAAAGCGGCCTAGGCCTAGGCCAGGGGTAGGCAACCTTGGCTCTTTTATGACTCGCGGACTTCAACTCCCAGAATTCCTGAGCCAGCATGGCTCAGCTTGGAAACTCTCCCTTTCCCCTCAGCATGGCTGGCTCAGGAATTCTGGGAGTTGAAGTCCACGAGTCATAAAAGAGCCAAGGTTGCCTACCCCTGTCCTAGGGGATTGCAATGCAGGAAAGACGATTTTTGTTTGTGCATGTGTGCTTGTGTATATAGACAAATACATACAAGCGTACACAAACACACGCATACACACATATACTGTATACTTCCTAGCCCCCCTTTTTATAAAATTAAAATTCTAGAGGGATCTGGTGACCCAATTTAATTTTTTTTTAATGCAGATAGGCCAAAAATCAAGGAATCTTCTCTGCAACAGAAGCATACTTGTCAACGAAAATATAACAGGTTAACACAGCCTGAAATCCAAAATGGGATGCCTAAGATTGTGTTTCTTTTTAAGCTCAGCTTAATGTGGTGAACGCATTTCAAGAAAGAAACCGGCAACTGATGGTTTTCTGCGTTATGCTAAATCAATTTTTTTAATAGAAACAGAGATATTTTAGAAACACACGGAGAGATATTTTAGTTTAGCTGGAGACATAAAGTGGAGGGATTTACATAGGAACAGGAGGGGAAAAAAATTCATACATGCATTGCACCAACAAAAAAGAAGTTTAAAAATACAGACAAACAAGATGGCAAAGAGAGTTTACGAAAGCCGTGGAAAATAAATGATTCAAAAACCACCAATCTACCAGACCTTCAGCATTTGGCATTTTTGCTCCATCCGCTGTTTTTCATACTGCATCTGGCCCACTTTGATTTTCATGCTAGAAAGTTTGGCCATTAAAGACTGGCAAGAAGGACAGAGGATTGAAAGAGAAGTAAAGATGTAGGAAGGGAAAAGGCTAAATAATAATAATAATAAACAGGACTACGTTCAAAGCAAAAGAGCTGACTTTCAATGAAAAATACGCCTATCAAAAGACACCAAACCTTTGAAGCAGAAGACCTTATATTAGCTGTTCAGTATGAAGGACAGATCTAACAGGAATTGTGCAATGCAACTGGTCGATTGGGTTTAGCTGTGCTCTGGGTTTGATCACCAAAGCTTGTGCTTTGGACTATGTGAGAAGGTGAATCTTCCATCTGTCTTCAACTTCTGAAAGCAGTCGTTTTTCTCTTGGATCCAGTCCCATTAATAATGATTAATGATTGTCCCTCAAGCTAGAAGGACACCATAGAACAGTGATAGCGAACCTTTTAGAGACCAAGTGCCCAAACTGCAACCCAAAACCCACTTATGCATTGTAGGGTGTCGGGTGGGTGCGGCCCATTGGGTGGGTGTGGCCCATTGGGTGGGCGTGGCTGTGGTGGTAACAGCAGACTGGGTGGGACTAAAATGTTCAATTAATCAATTCCAACTTTGCAAGATCTTTTTTCCCCCGCGAGAAGTTGAAATTGACTGATTGATTGAACCTTTTTTTTTTTTTGCACACGGCGGAGGCCTAAAGCGAAAAGGTTTTATAATGCCCAGCTAAAGGCCTACCGGTAGGACTGGGGTGACGGCGCATGTGCCCACAGAGAGGGCTCTGAGTGCCGCCTCTGGCACCCGTGCCATAGGTTCGCCACCACTGTCATAGAACAAAAACAGATGATTTTCCATTCAGAGTTTCTACGAACCTTGGCCCATGACCTTGCCAAACTTACACCTCTCCAAAAATGTAAGCACAGGCAGAAGTAAATAACCTATCATAGAGACATAGGACTTGGTGACAAAGAGCTTTTTTTTTTAAAAAAAAAAAAAGGCAATGATCTTTCTTCAGACATCCACCAACCTAAATAAGAGTTTCTTTGGGACAAGACATAATATTCTGACTTTGGAATTATTACGAGGAAGATATTCTAAAATTCCATTTGCGAATTATGTTTGCCCATTAAAACTGGAGATGATGAAAAACTGTCCAACACAGTAATTTTCTGTAGCTTCTATAGAGCTTTGCCATTCCTGTAACCTGCTCCTTTTACATCAATACCTATAGCAATCTGACAATACTTCTAGTTTCGTCCTTTTTTTGCGGATGGTAAATCAATTAGATTATGGCCAAATATTAAGCAGCATCTGTAAAAATTAGGCATCGCTTGATAAAGTCTCCCACAATTAGAACATACCTTTTATATCAACTATCACGATTATTTATATTACTCTACTTTTATTTATTTTTACATTGTGATCAGTTATACCTTCAATCTTCAACTGCCAGAATTCCATCCAGAGCCAGCATGGGGGAACGATGGCTTCTTTATGACTGGGGGACTTCAATTCCAAGAATTTCTGAGCCAGCATGGGAGAACTATGGTCCCTTTATGACTGGGGGACTTCAATTCCCAGAATTCCTGAGCCAGCATGGGGAAACAATGATCCCTTTATGACTGGTGGACTTCAACTCCCAGAATTCCTCAGGAATTCTGGGAATTGAAGTCCCCAAGTCTTAAAATGGCCATCGTTCCCCACCCCTGATGTACACAGATACTATATTTGTGCTCCTACATACACAAAGCACAATTCTGGAGTCAAATCTAAGTAATCCTCAACCCCATTGTTGGCCTTTCCTAAACAGTTCTAGAAACTAACTTTTCATATGGTTCTCCAATGTAATCTTCCAATTAGAATGAAATTATATACCCAATGAACATCTAACTTTGTCTTTCAAAAGAAGGTACCTAACCATCTTCTTTTTCTACACCAGCAAGATAATTAGACATTTTAAAGAAAGCGTGCACTAATTTCTTCTTCGCAGGTGTGACATCTGGTCTTTCATTTTGTGAATTACACCCTTAAGGGATAGCGTAAAAAATACAGAAAGAGAAGCCAGCATTTCTATGAAGATAGTCGAGTTAGGGGTTTCTCCAATTCCTCAATCTTTCTTCTTTCCGTGATGCAAAGAAAGAAATATTACTAGCCCTTCATAAAGACAGTTTCATAGAAACAGCTCCTAACCCAGCAGTTCTCAACCTGTGGGTCGTGACCCCATTTGGGGTCGAACGACCATTTCACGGGGGTCGCCAAACAACGCAGTCTGCCATTTTTCCCCCCTTTTCCTTAGCTGTGCTACTCCCTCTTATTCTATTGGCTTTTGAAAGCCAATAGAATAGACTCTCTTGAATAGAGTCTAATTCTATTGGCTTTCAAAAGCCAATAGGAATTGTCCAGGCTGTCTCTGCTCCGCTGAGCCCGCCAAAAGTCCCAGTCTGCAAACGGTGCTGCAAGTTGTCTGCAGCAAAGGCGAGCTGTGTAGAAGTTTCCACCCCTCCCTGCTGAGCAACTACTAAAAGTGTAAGTAAAAGGGCCAGGGGTGGGAGGTGGGAGGCCGGCGGGCGCAGGGAGGGTTGCTGGCGCGTGTGGGGCCCGGCGGTTGCCTTATCTCCCTTGGGCTGGGCCAGCTGGTTGCTGCCCCTTGCCAGCTACGCCTCAGCCAGCGCAGGGGGGGGCACCATGCATGCATGGCGCTCCCGGGCAGGGAAAGTCCTCGAATTACGACTGGTTGGGAAGTCCTCGACTTACGACCGGTTGGGTAGTCCTCGACTTACGACCGGTTGGGGGTCACGGCATTAAAAAGGTTGAGAACCACTATCCTAACCATTACCTATTTCTACCACCTGAAACACAAGCTTAAGTTAATCACATACTGGCGACCATACCCACGAACCAACTTTAAGTAGAAAAGAGACACGAATATAGATACATCAGTCATGAGGTATAGACTGCTGAAGATGTGTTTCTTTATCTGGAACATGGACTTACTTTGGTAGACTTAAGCTTTTTCTCATATTGAAGTCTTTCCCTGTCCATATCTCCTACTTTTAGGCGCAAATCATTAACCTCCTGCATCAAATCCTGTTTTGAAGTAAAAGAAATGAACAAAGAAGATTTGAAAGTCATGAAAACGAGTAGGAAAAGGCACTAGACACAGCTGAGCTACTTCTTCTATCTTCAAGAGGCAGTTTTAAAATGACATCAGCCCTGCTGGTGCAGTGGTTAGAGTGCAGTATTGCAGGCAAACTCTGCCCACTGCCAGCAGTTCGATCCTGACCGGCGCAAGGTTGACTTAGCTTTCCATCCTTCCGAGGTCGGTAAAATGAGGACGCCGATTGTTGAGGGCGACACGCTCATTCTATGAACCTCATAGAGCAGGGGTAGGCAACCTTGGCTCTTTTATGACTCGTGGACTTCAACTCCCAGAATTCCTGAGCCAGCACGGCTCAGCTTGGAAGCCTCTTCCTTTCCCCTCAGCGTGGCTGGCTCAGGAATTCTGGGAGTTGAAGTCCACGAGTCATAAAAGAGCCAAGGTTGCCTACCTCTGGCCTAGGCCTAGGCCGCTTTATGGCTCGTGGACTTCAACTCCCAGAATTCCTGAGCCAGCACGGCTCAGCTTGGAAGCCTCTCCCTTTCCCCTCAGCGTGGCTGGCTCAGGAATTCTGGGAGTTGAAGTCCACAAGTCATAAAAGAGCCAAGGTTGCCTACCTCTGGCCTAGGTAGGCCTAGGCCGCTTTCTGACTCATGGACTTCAACTCCCAGAATTCCTGAGCCAGCATAGCTCAGCTTGGAAACCTCTCCCTTTCCCCTCAGCGTGGCTGGCTCAGGAATTCTGGGAGTTGAAGTCCACCAGTCATAAAAGAGCCAAGGCTGCCTACCTCTGGCCTAGGTAGGCCTAGGCCGCTTTCTGACTCATGGACTTCAACTCCCAGAATTCCTGAGCCAGCACGGCTCAGCTTGGAAGCCTCTCCCTTTCCCCTCAGCGTGGCTGGCTCAGGAATTCTGGGAGTTGAAGTCCACGAGTCATAAAAGAGCCAAGGTTGCATACGCCTGTCCTAGAGAGTGCTGTAAAGCACTATGGAGTGCTACGTTAAGTCTAGGTGCCAGTGCTATTGCTGTTTAGAAAAAGGTGGACGCCAATGAGATGGAAATATCTAAGCACGCCAACTATCTGGGAACTATACAATGAAGGAAGAGCATTCCCCCAAACTCACTGCAGAAAGCCAAATACCACATCCCAGAGTATTAAAGCAGCTACATCCTCTAAGGCACTCAAAGCAGCTGCCTCAAAGGACATCCCTTTGATCTTGACTTTAATAGGGACGTTGAAGGAGAAACTCCATGCAGTTTCTTAGTAAAAATAATGAAGTAATTTGCCATGGCATTTTCCCGGGGTTTTTTTTTTTTCAACTTCCCAGTGTAAGCCCACAGTCCAATTTTCTCCCATTGTCTCGCATTCAAATATTAACCATATCTGGCCTTATTTAGCTTTTCAAAAGCAGCCAAGGCTGAGCTACTCTGGGGTCCTTGGTGCTCTCTGAGCTTGATCGTTTTCTTGCAGACATTTCATTGCCCAACTAGGTAACATCATCAGTGCTGGAAGGGAGGGGAATTGGTCTTATTTTTATATAGGGAGGAACTACGAATGTAAACAAACAAGCTAAGAATCATCAACAGCCTAATGAAGAAACCACCAAGATTACTTCCATCAACATCGATAGGGCAAGGTAGTAGTATATAAACAGAGAGCAAGCCCTACTCCCTTCTAGCACTGATGATGTTACCTAGGTGGGTCATGAAATGTCTGCAAGAAAACCACGAAGCTCAGAGAGCAGCAACAACCAGCAATAATTCGACTCTGAGCTACATTTATTCTCTTCTATGAGATACAATCACCTGCCTAAATTTTACGTAGTAAAAGTCTGCTGATCACATCAAATCTTACTTCCAAAAGAAGGACTTGCCATTAGAAGACACCAGCTCAGAGATGAGAACAGTTAAAATATGAGCATTCAAAGAGAATAATTCCAGATTTTTTTTTCTTACCCCAGATTTCCCACATACAGCAACCGCAGATCAAAAATTAAAACTGCAAAACTTTTGGCTCCCTTAAATGTCATTGAAAAACTGCATTAAAAATAGGCATCTCACAGAGATATTCACATTAAATCTCCCTCCCTCTCTCCCTCTCTCTTTCCTCTCCCTCTTTCTCTCCCTCTCTCTTTCTCTCTCTCTCTTTCCTCTCCCTCTCTCTTTCTCCTTCTTTCTCTTTCCTTTCCTTTCTCTTTCCTCTCCCTCTTTCCTCTCTCCCTTTCCTCGCCCTCTTTCCTCTCTCCCTCTCTTGTTCTCTCTTTCCTCTCCCTCTCTTTCCTCTCTCCCTCTCTTGTTCTCTTTCCTCTCCCTCTCTCTTTCCCTCTTTCTCTCTCTCTCTTTCCTCTCCCTCTTTCTCTCCCTCTCTCTTTCTCCTTCTTTCTCTTTCCTTTCCTTTCTCTTTCCTCTCCCTCTTTCCTCTCTCCCTTTCCTCGCCCTCTCTTTCCTCTCTCCCTCTCTTGTTCTCTCTTTCCTCTCCCTCTCTTTCCTCTCTCCCTCTCTTGTTCTCTTTCCTCTCCCTCTCTCTTTCCCTCTTTCTCTCTCTCTCTTTCCTCTCCCTCTTTCTCTCCCTCTCTCTTTCTCCTTCTTTCTCTTTCCTTTCCTTTCTCTTTCCTCTCCCTCTTTCCTCTCTCCCTTTCCTCGCCCTCTCTTTCCTCTCTCCCTCTCTTGTTCTCTTTCCTCTCCCTCTCTTTCCTCTCTCCCTCTCTTGTTCTCTTTCCTCTCCCTCTCTCTTTCCCTCTTTCCTCTCCCTCCTTTCTCCTTCTTTCTCTTTCCTCTCCCTTTCCTCTCTCCCTCTTTCTCCTTCTTTCTCCTTCTTTCATTCATCTTTCCTTTCTCTCTCTTTCCTCTCCCTCTCTCTTTCCTCTCCCTCTCTTTCCTCTCTCCCTCTCTCTTGTTCTCTTTCCTCTCCCTCTCTCTTTCCTCTCTCTCTTGTTCTCTCTTTCCTCGCCCTCTCTTTCCTCTCTCCCTCTCTTGTTCTCTTTCCTCTCCCTCTCTCTTTCCTCTCTCCCTCTCTTGTTCTCTTTCCTCTCCCTCTCTCTTTCCCTCTTTCCTCTCCCTCCTTTCTCTTTCTTTCTCTTTCCTCTCCCTTTCCTCTCTCCCTCTTTCTCCTTCTTTCATTCATCGTTCCTTTCTCTCTCTTTCCTCTCCCTCTCTCTTTCCTCTCCCTCTTTCCTCTCTCCCTCTCTTGTTCTCTCTTTCCTCTCCCTCTCTCTCTTTCCTCTCTCCCTCTCTTGTTCTCTTTCCTCTCCCTCTCTCTTTCCTCTCTCTCTCTTGTTCTCTCTTTCCTCTCCCTCTCTCTTTCCCTCTTTCCTCTCCCTCCTCTTTCTCGCTTTCTCTTTCCTCTCTTTCCTCTCCCCCCTCTCTCTTTCTCTCTCCCTCTTTCTCTCTCTCTCTCCCTCCGTCTCCCTCTCCCTCTCTCTCAGGTGACCACATCATTTCCTTTTTATTTCTCCTAGACATAAACTTCCTCTTAGCATCAGTTTTGGAAAATGAAAAACAAAAATGAGGAAAGAAGCGACGCTTTCCTGTGTTTTCAGGCAACAAAAGTATTCTTGCTATTTCCTACCAGGATTGTGAAACTGTTTGATTTTAAAACCTCTGCATGCCAAACTTTTCAAACAAGGGCCTTTACGCATAATTCCCACATTCTTGGTAGCCACAACTTGACATAATGGAAGGAATTTGGGTGGCCATTAAAATAATCATCCCAGATGTTCTCCTTTTCACTTGTAAGTAGGAACACTTAGGACTGCATGTGCTACTCTGTGTAACACGTTCTCACTGAGTTTCAACTTTCTCCATCGCTACGCGCGGTTCTTGACTTACAACCTTTCATATAGTGCCCATTCGAAGTTACAACAACGGCACTGAAAAAGTGACTTATGGCCGTTTTTCACACTTACGACCGTTGCAGCATCCCCCTGGTCAAAATTCAGAGGCTTGGCAACTGACTCGTATTTACGACGGTTGCAGTGTCCCGGGGTCAAGTGACCACCTTTTGACAAGAAAAGTCAGTGGGGAAGTCAGATTCACTTAACAGTTTAACAACTGCGGTGTCTCACTTAACAAGTGTGGCAAAAAGGTCGTAAAATGGGGCAAGACTCACTTCACAAATGCCTTGCTTAGCCAACAGAAATGTTGGGCTCAGTTGTAGTCATAAGTCAAAGACTACCTGTGCTCCACCTCACTGAAGACCTCCTGTGAGTTGAGAGGAAAAAATCCCTGCGGCAACCAGGTCACATCCAGTTTCCAGGTGGAAAGAAACAACACAACACGATTTTTTTTTCAACAGTCAGTTACTAGCCATGCTGAACCTGGCTTGACTCACATCTGCATCTCTGAACTGGTCTTCACAATCCACCCTGTCCTTTCCCACTGCGGTCAGCTTAAGCTTCAGGTTGGAGACCTCAGCCATGAGATCCAACTTCTGAGTTTCAAGAGATGTTCTGCTTAAGAGCTCCTGTTAAAAAATGAAAAAGAGAATCCATGCTTTAAAGGAGGGAAGAGAAAGATGGGGTGTCTTTAAAGGTCCTATCAAATGAAGAGGGAGAAAGGGGAGGAGGGGGAGAAGGAGAAGAAGGAAGAAGGAGGGAGGAGGAGGAGGAGGAGAAGAAGGAGGAGGAGGAGGGGGGAAGGGGGAGGAGGAGGAGGACGACTACGGGGTCCTGGGTGCTCTCTGGGCTCCGTTGTTTTCTTGCAGACATTGCATGACCTAACTAGGCGCACCTGATGATGCTACCTAGTTTGGTCATGAAATGTCTGCAACAAAAAAAAACAAGCTCAGAGAGCATCAAGGACCCCTCTGTGGATATGTGGGCCAGCATGTGCTGTGTGCGTCAAAAACAGAGGGGAGATTCCACCAAACTTACAGGACCGTCTTCTGCCACATACTTCCCTACAACCGGTGAGAGCGCACAGGGTCGGCCTCCTCCGGGTCCCGTCAGCGAAACAATGTCGTCTGGCGGGCCCTAGGGGGAGGGCCTTCTCTGTTGTGGCGCCCGCCCTCTGGAACCAACTGCCTCCTGAAGTCCGCGTTTCTCCCACGCTCCCGGCCTTCCGTAAAAATCTTAAAACTTATCTTTGCCGGCAGGCCTGGGGATGATTGTGGATCGAATGATGAATATGAGTGGGTGTTACTTTGTATTTTAGATTTTTGTTTGGACTTGTATTGAAATTGGATGTTTTATATACATGTTGTTAGCCGCTCTGAGTCTCCGGAGAGGAGCGGCATACAAGCCCGAATAAAATAAATAAATAAAATAAATAAATAAATAAACAAAACCCCTAGATTCACAGACAGACGTCGGCGGTACCTGCTGTAACATTTCTTCCGTTGCATTCAGCTTCTCTCTGTTTTCCTCCAGGCACAATTCCAAATCCCTGATCTTCTCTCCCTGAGCATCCACTTGGTCAGTAAGGACACTCACCTGTTCAAAAAAAAAGAATAATAATGAAAACGATGGCGCCACTCAATCTTTGAATATGCCCACCAGAGAATGTGCTTTCTTCACAGTCATTACACACTGATTTGATGTTTTGGGGGAAGGTATTGATAGCAGCTCAAGATTCTTTCACTATCTGACTCATAATTGATACCCTCCACAAATTTGAAGACATCATTGCTTGCTCGAATACAATCAAATCAAATTGATTACAGCCCTAAGAATAACAGAATAACAGGAGTTTGGAAGGGACCTTGGATATTCTCAGTCATCTAAGTCACGGCTGTCCCAAAGGCAGGTTTTTGTTGTTTTGTTGGTTTTTGTTGTTTTTTTTTCAAAAAGCTGAAAGAATGGAATCCTTCCGTTCAGTCAGAACTGAAGAAGCTTCTTGGCGAGGAAGCAAAACGTCTTCGAAGAAAAAAAAGAAATTCCAGTTGCTTTTTGAAAAAGCACCTTTGGGACCAATCCCCTGCTCAAAGACTGGAAACAAACAAAATATTGAATAAAAAAAGTATTACATCTTTCCTTGCTCTAATAGATAGTTTTAGAGTCTCGTTTTTGGTCTAAAGGGACTACAAAGGAGAATTCCCATCCTACATGAATATGTTGTTGTTGTTAGTTGCAAAGTCGTGTCCGACCCATCGCGACCCCATGGACAACGTTCCTCCAGGCCTTCCTGTCCTCTGCCATCTTCTGGAGTCCATTTAAGCTCACGCCTACTGCTTCAGTGACTCCATCCAGCCACCTCCTTCTCTGTCGTCCCCTTCTTCTCTTGCCCTCCATCTTTCCCAGCATCAGGCTCTTCTCCAGTGAGTCCTTCCTTCTCGTTAGGTGGCCAAAGTACTTGAGCTTCAACTTCAGGATCTGGCCTTCTAAAGAGCAGTCGGGGTTGATCTCCTCTAGGACTGACCGGTTGGATCGCCTTGCAGTCCAGGGGACTTGCAGGAGTCTTCTCCAGCACCAGAGTTCAAAGGCCTCCATTCTTTGGCACTCACAAATATAATCGATGTTATTTATGTGTAAAATAGGCTTGAAAGCAATGGAACTCACCGGTCAATATATGACTTTAAAAGCTCAATGTGGAAGGTCTTCTAATCAACAACTTAGGGAGACAGCTCTCTACATTTTTCTTTTCTGCAAGGGCTGTTTAATCTTACCCTCCACTGATAGCAGCCAGAGAGGGGAGCCTCTTTGAATAATGTTTTCAGCAACTCAAGAGTTTCTTTGGTTAATGTATCTAATTCTTGGAGGAAGAAAGAAAGCTATGTGCTGCAAGATAACAGCACTGATTTAAATCTTTAAATTTAAAGTTTACATTTAGTTAATTGTAAACTCATTATAAGGCAAGATGATGAAGCTGAAGACAAGGGTTAACAAGATCCTACTAAGAAATTATGGGATGTTGCATGCTACATGCTAGAACCTCCGAGCGCACGTGCTGCATCAGAGATGAATCAAATGTTGATAACCGATGAAACAACTCATTCTGAACCCATTATATCCGAATTGTACATAAAGTGATTCTATATTTTTTTAAGCTTCTCGTCTCCTCTTTTGGGTGATGTACCTCTGCTTATTTGTGTGCAGAAATAAAAAGATGATGATGATAATAACAATAATAATAATAATAATAATAATAATAATAATAATAATAATAATAATAATAATAATAATAATGTTGGAAGGGACCTTGGAGGTCATCTAGTCCAACCCCCTGCTCAGGCAGGAAACCCTATACCATTTCAGACAAATGGCTGTCCAGTCTCTTCTTAAAAACTTCCAGTGTTGGAGCATTCACCGCTTCTGGAGGCAGGTGGTTCCACTGGTTAATTGTTCTCACTGTCAGGAAGTTTCTCCTTAGTTCCAGGTTGCTTCTCTCCTTGATGAGTTTCCATCCATTGCTTCTTGTCCTGCCTTCCGGCGCTTTGGAGAATAGCTTGACTCCCTCTTCTTTGGGGCAGCCCCTGAGATATTGAAGCACTGTTATCATGTCCCCCCTCGTCCTTCTCTTCATTAAACTAGACATACCCAATTCCAGCGACCGTTCCTTATATGTTTTAGCCTCCAGTCCCCTGATCATCTTTGTTGCTCTTCTCTGCACTCTTTCTAGAGTCTCAACATCTTTTTTACATCGTGGTGACCAAAACTGGATGCAGTATTCCAAGTGCGGCCTTATCAAGGCATTGTAAAGTGGTATTAACACTTCACGTGATCTTGATTCTATCCCTCTGTTAATGCAGCCTAGCACTGTGTTGGCTTTTTTGGCAGCTGCAGCACACAACTGGCTCATATTTAAGTGATTGTCCGCTAGGGCTCCGAGATCCCTCTCACAGTTACTACTATTGAGCAAGGTACCCCCCCATACTATACCTGTACATTTGGTTTTTCGTGCCTAAATGTAGAACCTTACTTTTTTCACCACTGAATTTCATTTTGTTAGATAGCGCCCAGTGTTCAAGTCTGTCCAGATCCTCCTGTATCTTAAGCCTGTCTTCTGGCTTATGACTTTCTGACTTGGGGTCTGTTTGGGCGAAGGGATCTGGAACATCCACAGCTAACATCGTTATCTTTTTCTTAGCCTGTCACTGAATCCCTCATAATCTATAGTTCCTAAGCTTTCTTAACAACCCTTCTAAGATAGTACTGCAAAATCTACTTGAAAAGTGCTGCTTGTACACAACCCCCTATCAAGAACCAAAGCTTTATTAGGCAGAGAGAAAGAAAGAACATGCCAAATTGAAAAAGTACTCACTTGCAGAACAAGAGATTCCTTGTCACTTTCCAGGCGAGTGAGCCGTTCCTGGTAGACATCTCCGTTAGCAGACAAATGTCCATTAATCTGGAAAACAAAAGGAAAAGATTAAATCAGTGATGGTGAACCTTTTAGAGACCGAGTGCCCAAACTGCAACCCAAAACTCACTTATGTATCGTTGGGTGCCGGGTGGGCATGGCCCACTGGGTGGGCGTGGCTGCAGTGGTAATGGCAGACTGGGTGGGACTAAAAAGTTCAATCAATCAATTCCAACTTTGCGAGATCTTTTTTTTCCCCGCGGGAAGTTGAAATTGATTGATTGAACTTTTTTTTTTTTGCACACGGCGGCGGAGGCCTAAAGCGAAAAAGTTTTATAAAACCCAGCTGAAGGCCTAGGACTGGGGTGACGGCACGTGTGCCCACAGAGAGGGCTCTGCGTGCCACCTGTGGCACACGTGCCATAGGTTCGCCACCACGGGATTAGGTTGATGTCAAGTGGCTTTCTCAATCCATTTAAAAGACCACGACAAAGTCAAAAGGAACCACAAAGGTTGAATTCAAGATCCCTTCCCACCCCGTGCCCCATATATTTATTTTCTGTTCACTCTTTTATATCTCACAAAACTCCAAGATGATACCAAAGATGATTAGAGGATTAGAGGCTAAAACATATAAGGAACGGTTGCTGGAATTGGGTATGTCCAGTTTAACGAAGGGGTGACATGATAGCAGTGTTCCAGTATCTTAGGGGTGGCCACAAAAAAGAGGGAGTCAAGCTATTCTCCAAAGCGCCTGAAGGCAGGACAAGAAGCAACGGATGGAAACTCATCAAGGAGAGAAGCAACCTGGAACTAAGGAGAAACTTCCTGACAGTTAGAACAATTAACCAGTGGAACAACCTGCCTCCAGAAGCTGTGAATGCTCCAACACTGGGAAGTTTTTAAGAAGAGACTGGACAACCATTTGTCTAAAATGCTATAGGGTTTCCTTCCTGAGCAGGGGGTTGGACTAGATGACCTCCAAGGTCCCTTCCAACTTTATTATTATTATTATTATTATTATTATTATTATTATTATTAAAGTTGCAGAAATTGGGTATATTTAGTTTAATGAAGAGAAGGACTAGGGGTGACATGATATGGAGGACCATACCTCAACAACAATTTTCCACAGGAGAATGGTTTCATGGTCATGGAAACACAATAGAAGATTTCACTTGAAGATGTACATTCAAGATCAGATCGTATATAATCTTATTTTCCAGTAGATGGCATCTTTGGACTACTGCAAATCGAGCTTCTTATGGAGGACTTTCATGTCACCATCAGAAGAGACAACCACATTCTTTGTTGCTGTAGTTGTCTCTCTCAGTCACGTTCTGCAGGGCTGCCTAGCCACCTAACTACTGGCCTGCGAGCTGATTTTCATTTTTCAATTTTAATGGATGGACAGCGCAAGATTGGAACTGCAAACTGGGCTCAAGCCCATTTTTCTAAACCTTCCTTCCAACAGAGAACTGGATGGCCTACATCATCATTGTTAATATTGTGAGTGACCTTCACAATGTTAATTGGACATCAGCTTACATGATGAATTACTAACGGAAGAGGTGAAAGTAATTATGACAACAGTAGCTGAACTAAAAAGGCTGCAGCTAGCAGATGCTGCTTGCAAGATAGTAAGAAGCAATGCAATCCCACCGGCATTGTCAGTTTAACATCAAAAGTCAGTTACATGAGAAGATAGCAACCCTCTATCTAAATTAATTCTTTCTTTCTTTCTTTCTTTCTTTCTTTCTTTCTCTCTTTCTTTCTTTTTCTCTTTCTCTTTCTTTTCTTTCTTTCTTTCTCTCTTTTTCTTTCTTTTTATTTCTCTTCTTTCTCTTTTTCTTTCTTTCTTTCTCTTTCTCTCTTTCTCTTTCTCTTCTTTTTCTTTTTTCTTTTTTCTTTCTCTCTCTTTCTCTTTCTTTTCTTTCTTTTTCTCTCTTCTTTCTTTTTCTTTCTTTCTCTCTTTTCTTTCTTTCTTTCTCTTTCTCTCTTTCTCTTCTTTCTTTTTCTTTTTTTCTCTTTTTCTTTCTTTCTTTTTCTTTCTTTCTTTCTCTTCTTTCTCTTTCTTTCTTTCTCTCTTCTTTCTTTCTTCTTTCTTTTCTTCTTTCTCTTTTTCTTTCTTTCTCTTTCTCTTTCTCTTTCTTTCTTTCTCTTTCTCTTTCTTTTTCTCTCTCTTTTTCTTCTTTCTTTCTTCTTTCTCTTTCTCTCTCTTTCTCTTTCTTTCTGTTTCTCTCTTTCTTTCTTTCTTTCTTTTTCTTTCTCTCTCTCTTTCTTTCTTCTTTTCTTTCTTTCTCTTTTTCTTTCTTTCTTTCTCTTTCTCTTTCTTTCTCTTTCTCTTTCTTTTTCTCTCTTTCTTTCTCTTCTTTCTTTCTTCTTTCTCTTTCTCTCTCTCTTCTTTCTTTCTCTTTCTTTCTCTTTCTTTTTCTCTCTTTTTTCTCTTTTTCTTTCTCTCTTTTCTTTCTTTCTTTCTTTCTCTTTCTCTTTCTCTTCTTTCTTTTTTCTCTTTTTTTCTCTTTCTTTCTCTTTTTCTTTCTTTCTCTTTTTCTTTCTTTCTCTCTTCTTTCTTTCTTTCTCTCTCTCTCTCTCTCTCTTTCTTTCTTTCTTTCTTCTTAATTATTTCTTAAATTTGCAGGCCACCCATCTTACTAGGCAAAGCAACTCACTCATCACAGATAAAAGTAACAGGGAAGCGCAAAATCTTGTAAAAGACTCAGACACAAATTGCATGGCAACGCCATCAAATTTTGACAAGCATGTCGCATCACATCACACTGCACTTATGTCAGAAGCACTCAGGCACTTCCGGGTTGAAAGGATTAGCGGGTGAGATCACCGTTGCCTGGAGGACCCCAGTTGGGAGCTGGTGCGAAGTACAGGAGCTCAACCTCACCCCACAGCAGCACTTGAGTCTCCACCATGGGCTTGCTAACCTTCAACCCAGAGTTCTAACCGTGCAACCCACCATGTTTCTTTGAGAAGTATGTTAAAGTATGTTTAAAAAAATCCTGGGATCTTTTTAGGCTAGCCCAGGGGTACGCAAGCTTGGCTCTTTTATGACTCGTGGACTTCAACTCCCAGAATTCCTGACCCAGCCACGCTGAAGGGAAAGGGAGAAGTTTCCAAGCTGAGCCATGCTGGCTCAGGAATTCTGGGAGTTGAAGTCCACGAATCACAAAAGAGCCAAGGTTGCCTACCCCTAGGCTAGGCCCACCATTTCTTTTTTTCACTATAATTTAATATTACCCATTTGTTTGTCTCACCATTTGGTTTTGCAGCCATTCCATTAAAATCTCTGCTGTCGAATCGGGCACCTGGCACCGCAATCCTTCTTTTTCATCTATTTCCATCATCTCCAACAAACCCCGAAGGTCTTCCACCAGATGCAGAACTCGCAAGCTTCCCATGAATGGAGACGTTGGGGATTGGCAATCAAACAAGCCATTGGAGTATTCCAGTGCTTTGGACCCTGGAGAACAAGAACAAGGGTGAGAATAAGAAGGCTAAAACGTATGAAGAACGGCTGTGGGACTTGGGTTTGGCTAGTCTAAAGAAAAGAAGAAACAGGGGAGACATGATAGCAGTGCTCCAGTATCTGAAGGGCTGCCACAAAGAAGAAGAGGGGGTCACGTTGTTCTCCAAAGCACTGGAGGGAAGGACGAGAAACAATGGTTAAAAACTGATCACAGAGAGAAGCAACCTGGAATTAAGGAGAAACTTCCTGACAGTTAGAACAATTAATAGGTGGAACAACTTGCCTCCAGAAGCGGTGAATGCTCCAACACTGGACGTTTTTAAGAAGAGATTGGACAACTATTTGTCTGAAATGGTATAAGGTTTCCTGCCTGAGCAGGGGGTTGGACTAGATGACCTCCAAGGTCCCTTCCAACTCTGTTATTCTGTTCTGTTCTGTTCTATTCCTTATTCTATTCCTTATTCTATTCTGCTCTATTCTGTATTCTACTCTGTTCTATTCTACATTCTGTTCTATTCTATTCTAATTCTATATTCTACTACATTCTGCATTGTATTCTATTCTATTCTGTTCTATTCTACATTCTATTCTACATTCTATTCTATTCTATTCTATTCTGTTCTGTTCTATATTCTATTCTATTCTGTTCTATATTCTATTCTTTTCTACTCTACTATTCTATTCTATTCTATTCTATTCTATTCTGTTCTATATTCTATTCTGTTCTACTCTACTCTACTTCTATTCTATTCTATTCTATTCTATTCTATTCTATTCTATTCTATTCTATTCTATTCTATTCTATTCTATTCTGATGCGTGAGTGATATTCTACTTTATTTATGGAGTTTTCAATGCACAGTTGGCTCCTTGGACAAAAGGACACTAGCAGGATACAGACCAAGAACCATGCTAACTTACTACTTTAATTGGGATTTTTTAAAAAAAAAAATTTATTACCTTGCTATCAAATCTTTACAACCTGTGCTGTCCTCAGATCTGATAAGAAAGCGGCAAATGACGGAATTGACAGATTGAAAACAGAAAAGGATTTTTTTTAAAAAAATGGGATAAGATGAAACTCTGGAAGATCATCAGCCAGGCTGTCAAAAAAAACTCAAACTTGACAACTGACTGATATCCAAAGCCACCGTAAACACTCAGAATGTACTACCACTACCGAATATCAATTACCAGGAATTACCTTGGACTGAAAGAGCAGAATGAATATAAATGCCTCGGGGTAAAATAGTTCCAACATAATGAAAGCAAGGGAGTTGAGTTTGATTTCTTTCCTAGATCAGCAGATCCCCCGATAAAGGTGGTCCTCGACTTACGACCACAATTGAGTCCCGCATCTCTGTCGCTAAACGAGAAATTTATTGTGAATTTTGCCCCCCCCCCTTTACGACCTCTCTTGCCCCAATTGTTAAGTGAATCACTGCAGTCATTAAGTTAGTGACAGGGTTAAGTGAAACTGTCTTCCCCATTGACTTTGCTTGTCAGAAGGTCACAAAAGGGGATTACATGACCCTGGGACACTGCAACCATCGTAAGTATGAGTCAGTTGCTAAATGTCTGAATTTGGATCCTATAACCACGGGAATGTTGCAACGGTCGTAAGTGAGAAAAACGGTCATAAGTTCCTTTTTTCAGTGCCTTTGTTCACTAAACAAACTGTTTTAAGTCAAAAGACTACCTGTACTGGATCAGTCCCTATAGAGCGGGATTCTTCAAACTTGGCCACTTTAAGACTTGTGGACTTCAATTCCCAGAATACCCCAGACAGCATGGGGTGGCTGGCTGAGGAATTCTGGGAATTGAAGTCCACAAAGTCTTAACGTT
This sequence comes from Bothrops alternatus, assembly GCA_034064705.1. NCBI lineage: Eukaryota > Metazoa > Chordata > Lepidosauria > Squamata > Viperidae > Bothrops > Bothrops alternatus. Next base: position 151,195 of record JARGCV010000616.1, read on the forward strand.
TCCAAGTCTGAAGACCCGCCTGCCCTCAACCATAAGGTTTCTTCTTCTTCTTCTTCTTCTTCTTCTTCTTCTTCTTCTTCTTCTTCTTCTTCTTCTTCTTCTTCTTCTTCTTCTTCTTCTTCTTCTTCTTCTTCTTCTTCTTCTTCTTCTTCTTCTTCTTCTTCTTCTTCTTCTTCTTCTTCTTCTTCTTCTTCTTCTTCTTCTTCTTCTTCTTCTTCTTCTTCCTCTTCCTCTTCCTCTTCCTCTTCTTCTTCTTCTTCTGCCATATCCGTTATCAGACATTGGTGATCATGTTGGCGATCCTGTTTTTATCAGCAGCCACACGAAAAAGTGCTGCTGGGTTTTGTCCAAACCAGTCCCTTAGATTTTGAAGCCACTATGTTCTTCTTCTGCCTGGACCTCGTTTGCCTTCCATCTTTCCCTGGAGGATTAAATGTAGTATGCCGTATTTTTCTGGGCGTCGTATCAGATATATCACATGTGTCAGTCCTAAGGTCCAGCTGGCAGGAGGAGTATCTCCGGCGTCTGGCTCCTCGGAGGAAGGCACCCGCAGCGTCTGGCGGCCATGCTGACTTCCTGCTGCCAGCAAAGAGCTAAGCCGCCTCCCAGCTGCTTCTGAGGAACCGGGCCAATTCTCGGGTGCTGGGCGGCGCCTGCCACTTCCACCGACCCCCAGCTGGCAGGCGCACACCGACCCGACTACCAGCTGGCCATCGGGAGCCGGGGTGTTCTCGCGGCCTCGCCAGTCCTCCACCAACACGCAGACGCTGGCCCGACTCCCAGCTGACTGTCGGGAGCCGGGTTGATCCTCGCGGCCTTGCCTATCCTCCACCGACCCGCAGACGCTGACCCGACTCCCAGCTGACTGTCAGGAGCTGGGCACTTCGCAGGGCGTTGGTCGGCTGCTGGCTGCGTGCTCCCCGTCTCCCGGCCCATGGCAAGCCCAGAGGCTTAACAACATGTCCAAAATATTCTAATTTTCGTTTTTTAATTGTTTTGATGATTTCCCTTGGCTTTCCCAGGCGGCTGATCATCTCATTTCTAATCTTGTCAGCCCAGCTTATACGTAACAGCCGCCTGTCAATCCACATTTCAAATGCTTCTAGTCTCTTCGGGTGGCCTTCTGTCAGAGACCCACTCTGTACTCCATAGAGCAGGATAGAAAAAATATAGCATCTGACAAGCCTGAGGTAAAATGTAGAGATAAAGAAGGTGGTGGTGGACATTCTTCTACCTGCAATGATGCCATCCATCTGCTCCAAAGCTGCGGCCAGCATTTCACTCGCATCACCCATCATGGTCATCCTTCTGTAGGGTAGCCACCACTAATATACCTAGAACAACGAGGCAACAAAGAGTTAGGTTGGATCTGCACATTTCAGAAGCCAATCTGAAACAATCTGCAAATTCAGTTCAGCATTGGTTGAACATCAAGGGTTAGAGACTATTAGAGACCATTTTCCCATAAGGCACACAATCCAGGTTTGCTCCAACCTAGCTTGGGCTGTAGGGAAATGAAACCCCGGAGTGATGGGAGTGTGTATGTATGTCAAAAGAAGGAACTGCATTCCTGGTGGGAAACTTCTTTTCCCAAACTCATGCCAAGTTGTTATCTGTCTGGTTTGTGGAACATCTGTTTCCTTCCAGAACTAGCAGATGTCAAAATCATTCTCGGGGAAAACGAAAACACTTAACAACAAAATTAACAAGCCACGTTCTGTGCCTCCGATATAGTGAGCTGTACCTCACAAAAGGGTAGGCCAGAGGTAGGCAACCTTGGCTCTTTTATGACTCGTGGACTTCAACTCCCAGAATTCCTGAGCCAGCCAAGCTGGACATTCTTACTTCCCCCCCCCCTTTCTGCAAATCAACTTCTAGAAAGCTTGTCAGAAGGCTGGAAGGAATTCCAGGTCTAATGCGATCACCGTTGCATGCAGATTGTGTAAGAGCTGCAACTGTGATTATCTGCTAACCTTCCCCTACACAAGAGGTGCAATTTGTAACCTGTATCCAACGAAATCTTCCAATCCAGCTGATCACCGGCTAAAATTAATTCATAAAGTGTATGAATTCATACATTATGAATTCAGTAAAACTGATTCCCTAAAGTTATCTCAATCACGCTCTCCGGTTTCCAGGAATTTGGGATTACGTTGCTCTCAAGACCATTGTGAACGTGGTTGCATTTTGCAATTTCTGCTATATTCAGGGCACGTGCAGCGGGGAGAGTTCAAACCACAGTAGCAGATGGCATCCTGCTGAAAGTAGGGGGAATTCTCCAAAAATAGCACCAGATCGAAAAGTCCCCAAGCTGCTTATGTCATATTTCGGATGGAATAATATTCTACGCTGAGTGGATTGCACCTCAATCAATGTTGGGTTGTTTGCTGTGACTGACCTCTTAATGAAATTCAGCTTCTTGGTCTGGCTTGCAACTCTGGCCTCTGGTAAACAGGACCCAGATGCTCAGTTCTTTGAGATCTACCGCGCCTATACTTGCTCCTATTATACAACTAGACATAAAATCTGTTGGGGAAGGATGGTTTTTACCAATGGCTCACAGAGATTCATTTAGGGTCTCTTGCTAGAGCAGGGGGCTGGACTAGAAGACCTCCAAGATCCCTTCCAGCTCTGTTCTGATTGAAGATTCAACCTCTCCTGGAAGGGCCTTCCATAAGCCAACATTCCTAGGAAAATCAACTCCTTTATGATTTCCTTTTTTTTTCCTCTTGCAAATTTTTATTTTATTCTTAAAAAATAATTATTTGGGGAATATGAAAAAGGCAGAATGTATTTCCCCAAAGGAATAATGGAGAAGATCTTTAAAAAGGCAGAAACGTCTCCACACACACACACACACACACACACACACACACACACACACACACACACCCAGCCAGACAACTCAGCAGAAACCAGCTTTTAGAAATGCAGATGTAATAATCCATTTAGGAAGGTTGGAGCCCTCCAGCTAGAAGCTGAAGGGATCAGGAAGACAAAGACCCTTAAAATCTACACACCCCACCCAAACTCTAAGACAGGACATAATAGGATTAACCCACCACCATCAGAATACCAGAAAGGCACACTCAGACTCAGGTCAAGGTTCATGACACAGGAACAACTCCAAACAAAAGCCCAAGAAGGTATAAAAACCCATTCCCTTCTACATGTGCTCTCTCTTTTTTTTTTCCAGAGCCATCTTTCTGTCTGGCGCTCCTCTTCAATAAACTACAACCTTCTTTCTAACACAGTCTCCATGTTTGTTTATTCCCAGCTTGGACTGGACCCTGATGAAGATTTTTCCTTCAACACACCTATACACGTATTATTCCCCCCAGCTGAATACTGATTGATACATTACTACAATATCAATTTCCTATGCCTTGCAAAACAGGCCCCAAAGATTTTCAAACTACTAAATTAAATCTATTTGCAAATTACTAACGTGTCCTCTGTATACTATGACAAAACAGTTAACAGGAAGCACAATAATGATTTTTTAAAAAGAGAGAAGGTTAAAGTTTCAAAAACCTCTGTTAACAAACTGTTATTGTAACCAGCTCGTAGGTATTTTTCCATGTCATCTTCCATTTCATCCTGGATCAAATATCCACATTTGTTGTTGTCATTTTAATTCCATCTCTTATCACTTGTTATCCGATTAAATGTAACAGGTTCCATCTCCAAAACTGGTCTATCTTCCCAACAAAATCCAGATGTACCGGTAATTAGTTCCCAGTTAAGTGTAATAAATACATTTCCCCATTTCTTTCGATTATCCTAAGGCCAACTTCTGATGTTTTCTTAAAACATGACTTGCCCGGCAAGAAATCTGCTATTTTATTCTACATTTTGTTCACATACATGTGCAAGGGCATGTAAGCATATCCGTGTAAATGTCAGAGAATAATAATATTGCCACCGATCTGAAGAGTTGCCCAAGGCAAATCTTCTCCATTGAACTCTCCTTTTTTGAACCAAGTAAATTTGCAAATACTGGCAAACTAAGGCAAAAGTATCAGGAATCGGATACAGACCAGATTTATGCATTTCAGCAGTATTAAATTTTCCCCGTTGCAGGTGGGAAACTCCTTCTCAACATTTTCTTACAGGCAAACTAAATTATATTTTAACTGAAACGGTCTACAAACAAATGTAAGCATCTTCGTAGGATGTCAAAAGTTCTCTTCCCACGGACTGGAAACAGTGGATAGACTATATCCAAGAGAGACACCAATCAAACAGAATGCAGCTGGCGTTTAGCTGAGGCTCGATGGGAGGAGGGAAGAAGGGTTAACAAATCATATGTTTACAAAAACTAACACCCAATGTTGAATGTATATGTTCTATAACTAATGCCTCTTAACATAAACTTATGACTAATGTTGTTTGCTTTAAAACTGTTAAAGCGGACTGAATCTCTACCTCAGGATATGAAACTTTTACCTCAGGATCTCCGGTTAGGGACTATAAAAGTTTGCACTAGTAATGGGATGAAGTCAATTCAGAAGCGCAAACGAACAATATGCAATAAACTAGATACAGCAGATAGACCATATATAAGAGAAACACCAAACAAACAAAAGGTACTTGGAGTATACTTGAAGAGGGAAGGGAGGAGGGAAGAACGTTTACTAAAACAGATGTTTACAAAGATTAATACCTAATGTTGTATGCTATGTTCTAGGATGATTGTTTAGCAATAGGATCTTTGGTTTAATGTTGACCACATTAATATGGAACCAAATAAGAGAAACACCAATCAAACAAAGTGTAACAGGAGTATAGTTGAGGCTAGACGCGAGGGGTGGAACAAGGCTTACTAACTCAGACATTTTCAATGACTAATACTTAGTATTGTATATCAGGTGCCATGATGATTGCTGCATAATATGTTTTTTTATGTTCAATGTTGATTGTTTTAATAAAAGAATTTTATATTAAAAAAAAAAAAGTTCTCTTCCCCTGGAAGTGCCCGCATTCAATCATCCCATCTGCAGGAAAAGTTAACGATTAAAAAATGAAGAAGGATTGAATTAATGTTATATTGATATTAGGATCTCATTTTTTTTCCTCCTCTGGCTTTCCTTTAGCTCAGCGGTTCTCAACCTGTGGGTCACAGGGGTCGCCAAACAACGCAGTCCGCCATTTCCCCCCCCCCCTTTTCCTTAGCTGTGCTACTCCCTCTTATTCTATTGGCTTTTGAAAGCCAATAGAATAGACTCTCTTGAATAGAGTCTAATTCTATTGGCTTTCAAAAGCCAATAGGAATTGTCCAGGCTGTCTCTGCCCTGCTGAGCCCGCCAAAAGTCCCAGTCTGCAAACGGTGCTGCAAGTTGTCTGCAGCGAAGGCGAGCTGTGTAGAAGTTTCCACCCCTCCCTGCTGAGCAACTACTAAAAATGTAAGTAAAAGAGGGCCAGGGGTGGGAGGTGGGAGGCCGGCGGGCGCAGGGAGGGTTGCTGGCGCGCATCGGGCCCGGCGGTTGCCTTATCTCCCTTGGGCTGGGCCAGCTGGTGGCCCAGCTGGTGGTCGCCCTGCACCGTTGCTGCCCCTTGCCAGCTACGCCTCAGCCAGTGCGGGGGGGGGGCACCACGCATGCACGGCGCTCCCGGGCAGGGAAAGTCCTCGAATTACAACTGGTTGGGAAGTCCTTCCAAGGGTGGGAGGTGGGAGGCCGGCGGGCGCAGGGAGGGTTGCTGGTGCGCGTGGGGCCCGGCGGGTGCCTTACCTCCCTTGGGCTGGGCCAGCGGGTGGCCCAGCTGGTGGCCACCCTGCGTTGTCGCTGCCCCTTGCCAGCTACGCCTCGGCCGCTCCCGAGCAGGGAAATAGTCCTCGACTTACGACCGGTTGGGGGTCGCGGCATTAAAAAGGTTGAGAACCACTGCTTTAGCTTATCCTCTCGTATTTGGTTTCTTTTGATTCAGCTTCTTATTTATACTTATACTACAGCAAGTCCTCCACCTACAATCACAACTGGGCCCAAATTTTGTGCTGTTAAGCGAGACCTTTGCTAAATGAGTTTTGCCCCATTTTCTTAGTGAATCACTGCAGTCGTTAAGATAGTTACATGGTTGTTAAGTGAATCTGGCTTCTCCCAATGACTTTGTTTGTCAGAAGGTCGCAAAAGGGGATCACATGACCCCGGGACGCAGCGACCGTCATAAATATGGGACAGTTGCCAAGCATCTGAATTTTGATCACAGGATGCTGCAAGGGACGCAAGTGTGAAAAATGGCCGTAAGTGGCAGAATGTAGATCATGTGACCTCGATCACGTGACCTTGGGGATGCTGCCATGGTCGTAAGAGTGAAAATTGGTCGTAAGTCACTTTTTAAGTGCTGTTGTAACTCTCAAATGGTCACTAAACAAACTGCTGTAAGTGGAGGATTACCTTTATAGGATACTGTGGGTCGTTTCTTTATATGTTATAGTAACTTATTTAGCTAACCATCTCGGAGTTGCAACTCTGGCAGCACACATAGGGTTAAAACCAACCCCGCTCCTTTCTCCCCCCCCAAAAAAAGAAAGCAAACAGAAAGAAAAATAACATTTTAGTAATGAAACCTGTCTGAAATCATAAGGCAGAGAACTCGCAGAGTCAAGGCTGACCTAACTTTTTTGATTATTGTTTAATAAACTTAAGTCTGCTACTCATCTCAAATACATGGCTCTGGGTTGCTCTCCAAGCCAAAATAAACACAATAGCCAAAATTATAAACAGCATGCCACTGGCATCCAGGAACTAACAAGCACGTCCCAACTTCCAACCCCCACATGCAAGCCAACATCTTCAAGGTGTTACAAAATGCTTGCAGGGACCTTATGAGTTCCAGACGTCAAGAATGGATGTCCTTCATTCACAATAATATGACATTTTAATAACCATGAGTGAGGAAAGCTTTATAGATTAATATATAGTTTGTTGGTAACCTACTTATGAATGGGGATGGGGAAGGGAGGGGAAGAGAAGAAGGAAGGAAGGAAGGAAGGAAGGAAGGAAGGAAGGAAGGAAGGAAGGAAGGAAGGAAGGAAGGAAGGAAGGAAGGAAGGAAGGAAAAAGGGAGGGAGGGAGGAAAAAAGGGAGGGAGGGAGGAAGGAAGGAAAAAAGGGAGGGAGGGAGGAAAAAAGGGAGGGAGGGAGGAAGAAAGGAAAGAAAGAAAGAGAGAGGAAGGAAAGGAAAGGAAAGGAAAGGAAAGGAAAGGAAAGGAAAGGAAAGGAAAGGAAAGGAAAGGGAATGGAAGAGGAAGGAAAAGGAATGGAGGAAGGAAGGAAGGAAGGAAGGAAGAAAGGAAGGAAGGAAGGAAGGAAGGAAGGAAAGAAAGAAAGAAAGAAAGAAAGAAAGAAAGAAAGAAAGAAAGAAAGAAAGAAAGAAAGAAAGAAAGAAAGAGGAAGGGAAAGGAAAGGAAAGGGAATGGAAGAGGAAGAGGAAGAGGAAGAGGAAGAGGAAGGAAAAGGAATGGAAGAAGGAAGGAAGGAGGAAGGGAAAGGAAAGGAAAGAAAGAAAGAAAGAAAGAGGAAGGGAAAGGAAAGGAAAGGAAAGGGAATGGAAGAGGAAGAGGAAGGAAAAGGAATGGAAGAAGGAAGGAAGGAGGAAGGGAAAGGAAAGGAAAGAAAGAGGAAAGGAAAGGAAAGGAAAGGAAAGGAAAGGAAAGGAAAGGAAAGGAAAGGAAAGGAAAGGAAAGGAAAGGAAAGGAAAGGAAAGGAAAGGAAAGGAAAGGAAAGTCTGTAAATTGTTTGAAAACTTTTTGATTTTGAAGTAGGTAAAATGGAGAGGTTAGAAGAGCCCGGTCCTAAACACCAGGCCAGCTATTTCCCAGAACACCTCAACACCTCCATCCTGAGACCAGAACACCTCAACTTTGCAACGCTTTGCACATTTCTAGTGTCAACTATTTTAATTACACAAAAAGCACTAATCCATTCCAAACACAAATTGCTTTTATCTGGCACCATATGAAAGAACATCGCAACCTGCCCATTTGATTCAAGAAGCTTCATATCCAGATTATACCATTTATGTGGAAAGTGATTATCAAAAGCATTTTTTTTAAGGTAGACTAAATACTGCAGTCAGCTCTGCAGGGCTGAGAAAAGATTCTGTACGGAAAAACAGGCAAGAATTTAATACCAAGATCTACTGAATTCAGGTAGGAGCCCTCAACTGACGATCACAACTCATCCCCAAAATTTCTGTTGCTAAGCGAGACAGTGGTTAAGTGAGCTTTGCCCCATTTTACAGGGTTTTTTTTTCATGCCACCGTTGTAAAGTGAATCACTGCAGTTGTTAAGTTAGTAAGACAGTTGTTAAGTGAATCTGGCTTCCCTTTTGACTTTGCTTATGAGAAGGTCACAAAAGGGGATCACGTGAGCCAGGGACTCGGCAACAGACATAAGTACGAGTCAGTTGCCAAGCGTCCAAATTTTTGATCACGTGACCACGGGGAGGCTGCAACGGTCGCAAGTGTGCAAAATGGTCGTAAGCAGCAGAATGCGAGACTCTAAAACAGGGGCGTCAAACTCAATTTCACTGAGGGCCGCATCAGCATTGCGGTTGCCCTCGGGGGGCGGGGTGTGTGGCCAGGGTGGGTGCGGCCTACTGGGTGGGCGTGGATGGAGTGGGTGTGGCCTACTGGGTGGGCGTGGCTAGCTCTGCATCGTTCGCGTCAAGGGGGCCTGTGGGGGCCTGGGCAGGAGTGGGACAGATCTGAGGGTCTCTGGCAGAAGGGGGTGGGACCGGGGCAAGCGCCAAGGCCTGGTCCATCACTTCATTCCTTACAAAGGGTGACCCCTCCCCAGCATGCACCCAGGGGGCGGGGCTGACGCGGCAGGGGCCGGTTCCTCGCTGTTTCCAGACGGCCTTGTGGAGCTAAGACTGAGTGTGTTTCAGCATAGATGGCCACCACAAAATTGTACATTGGCTCCCGGCCGGCCAGGGCCAAGGCAGAGGGGGCCGTTCCCTCACTGTTTCCAGAATGGCTTCGCGGGCCACATGAAACCACTTCGCGGGCCGCATCCACCCCCCCCCGGGCCTTGTGTTTGACATGTCTGCTCTAAAAGAAGAACCCACAACATAGGCTTAACAACCAGAAACCCATTACATTAAAAAGATGCAAGAATAATATAATTTGCACACATAGACACAAATGTGAATTTTCATTCTTATGTTTGCCGGACAGGGGAGGGGAGGGAGGGTTAAAATCCAACTAAGCCTATGCTATTTTCATCTCACACACACACACACACACACACACAAACAGAAGCAGAAACAGAAAACATGCCCTCAGATATATAAATAGAAATCCACACACACACAAAAATACAAACATAGAAGGGCACCCTGGCCGCAGGAAATCTTTAACACAAAATATCGGTCTCGCCCTTGAGTGCATCAAGAAGGCATTTTCACGGCTCACGAGCTTTATCAAAACTGCTCGAAAGGATGATTGCAGAGATTCACTCTCATATGGTATATTTTCCAAATTGCCCAAGAGCATTTCTGCCCGCAGAGTTGAAAACCTGGCTGAAGTCAAGGCTAGACAACCACAGCCAATTCCAAACCCAAATAATTTTCCACAATTAGCCAAGAGTCACCTTATGACTCTTGGGAGTCCTAGTGGACAATCACTTAAATAGGAGCCAGCCGTGTGTTGCAGCTGCCAAAAAAGCCAACACAGTGCTAGGCTGCATTAACAGAGGGATAGATTCAAGATCACGTGAAGCGTTAATAACACTTTACAAGGCCTTGGTAAGGCCACACTTGGAATACTGCATCCAGTGTTGGTCACCATGATGTAAAAAAGACGTTGAGACTCTAGAAAGAGTACAGAGAAGAGCAACAAAGATGATCAGGGGATTGGAGGCTATATGAAGAATAGTTGCTGGAATTGAATATGTCTAGTTTAATGAAGAGAAGGACAAGGGGGGACATGATAGCAGTCTTCCAATATCTCAGGAGCTGCCACAAAGAAGAGGGAGTCAAGCTATTCTCCAAAGCACCTGAAGGTAGGACAACTAGCAACGGATGGAAACTAACCAAAGAAAGAAGCAACCTAGAACTAAGGAGAAATTTTCTAACAGTTAGAACAATTAAATCAGTGGAACAATCTGCCTCCAGAAGCGGTGAATGCTCCAACACTGGAAGTTTTTAAGAAGAGACTGGACAGCCATTTGTCTGAAATGGTATTTAGGGCTTCCTGCCTCAGCAGGGGGTTGGACTAGATGACCTCCAAGGTCCCTTCCAACTTTATTATTATTATTATTAACTGTTGAGCTTTCAGCTCAATTTCTTAACTGTGCATACAAGACTGATTTTTGTCGTACATACATTTTGAAAATTATTATTATTATTATTATTATTATTATTATTATTATTAATTTAATTTCTATGCCGCCCTATTCCGGAGAACTCAGATGCCAATTCTGCCCAGTTTCTATGAAATCTTGTTGCTACTGTTATGTGCTATTTTCCAAAGTTGTCGAGGAAAAAAAAAGCTTTGTTTTTAAAATATCAGATGACTAGGTGAGCGATTCTCCACCACGATGCTTAAAGAAGGAACCACAATCAAAAACCTAAATCCTCCTGGCATTCAAAGGTGGAGTGCTAAAGTATCTTTTTGCACCAAAATTACAGTCCTTTTAAAAGAAGAGCTCTACTTTAATTAGAAATCATTTCAAAATGAGGAGTCTGTGACGTCTATGGCCCAAGAGGCGTTTGAAAATATTTCTTTAGTCATGTGGCTTTTTGTGGACCAAAATTGCTTGGGGGGGGGGACTGGAGAAACCGTGAAGACAACATCTGGAAAGCTTTGAAGCTGTTTTTTGCTCACAAAAATGTTACTTGCCCTTTTCACAATCATCCCACCGGACTGAGTTGGTGCGCAACAACTGGGGGGGGGGGTCTTTCTAGATCAGCTTTGCTGGCGGAGGAATTCTGGGAGTTGAAGTCCACAAGTCTTGAAGTTGCCAAGGTTGAGAACCCCTGTTCTAGATTCACAGCTCCTTCTAGATTGCAGCTGTGGGTGGAGTTGGGGGGGGTTTGCACACAATTGTGTCCTTTCCTGGATCAGAGGACTCGCTCACAGTCAGTCATGCCTTGGTCACCACCTGTTTGGACTACTGCAGTGTGCCCTACAAAGGGCTGCCCTTGAAGACTACGTAGAAACTTCAGCTGGTCCAGAATGTGGAACAAGAGTTGAAAGGGACCTTGGAGGTCTTCTAGTCCAACCCCCTGCTCATGCAGGAGACCCTATACCAAGGGTAGGCAACCTTAGCTCTTTTGTGACTCGTGGACTTCAACTCCCAGAATTCCTGAGCCAGCCATGCTGAGGGGAAAGGGAGAGGTTTCCAAGCTGAGCCATGCTGGCTCAGGAATCCTGGGAGTTGAAGTCCACGAGTCATAAAAGAGCCAAGGTTGCCTACCTCTGGCCTAGGCCTAAGCCGCTTTATGACTCGTGGACTTCAACTCCCAGAATTCCTGAGACAGCATGGCTCGGCTTGGAAACCTCTCCCTTTCCCCTCAGCATGGCTGGCTCAGGAATTCTGGGAGTTGAAGTCCATGAGTCATAAAAGAGCCAAGGTTGCCTACCCGTGCCCTATACCATTCCAGACAAATGGCTGTCCAATTTCTTCTTTAAAACCTCCAGTGATGGAGCACCCACAACTTCTGGAGGCAGATTGTTCCACTAATTAATTGTTTTGATTGCCAGGAAATTTCTCTTTAGGTCTAGCTTGCTTCTCTCCTTTTCAAGTTCCCATCCATTGTTTCTTGTCCTGCCCTCAGGGGTTTTAGAGAATAGGCAGACCCCCTCTTCCTTGTGGCAGCCCCTGAAATATTGGAAGACTGCTATCATGACACCTGTAGTACGTCTTTTTCATTAAACTAAAAACTTAATGTACAGTGATGGGTATCCCTAATACAACACCTCTGTTGTGAATCTGCACTAGCTTCTCAGTTTCTTTCTGTTGATTAACATCAAGTGAAAAGCAGAAAATAATAGTAGATTACGATAAATAATGATTTATGACAGATAAACGGCTTCCAGGATTTGGGGATATGGGCGCCCTGAAAACCAAATGAAAGACTTCTGATAGGGAAGATTAAGATTAATCAGCTTCCCTTCCTGGAACCTTATTTAAAATTCACCTAGACTTGATTTAAAAAAAAAAAACACCCAGAATTTACTTTTTTTCCGCAGTTCAAAACAAATACCCTCCAGACTAAACCGAGGTATTAAAAAGCCATTTGTGTTTATTTTCAACTTAGTTCTGTCCCACCCACGCAGGACTCATAAATATGGGTGAGCATTTCTCTGGAATGATCCAGCAGAACAAAACAAGCATTGATGTGATATATGTACCGAATGGGAAATATCCATTATTTCCTGAGGCTTCTGTGTGGATTAGCCTGTTTTAAAACAGGGGGGAGACACAATAAAACCATTTATTATGGCCCTAATTAATGGGGCTGACCCAACCAAGGAAAAGGCACACGTTCCCTTCGTCACTGTGTGCGTGTTAGCCACAAAGTTGATGGCTAATTTGAACAGGCATCCTTAAAACAAATCTCCTACTTCTAACCCAAACCAATATCAAGAACCGTTTCTTCTATAACACGTCACCGTTGATACTTTTCCCAAAGGAATATCTGTTTAAGGAGAGCTAAAGAACAAATATGGGTTGAGCATGGGTGGCATGGAGGTTGACAAGCAACCTGCCTTGCTGTAGACAGACATACAGGTGGTCCTTGACTTACGACCACAATTTCTGTCATTAAGTGAGTTTGTCCCCAGTTTACGAACTTTCTTGCCACAATTGTTAAGTGAATCACTGCAGTTGTTAAGTTAAGCAACACAGTTGCTAAGTGAATCGGGCTTCCCCCCCCCCATTGATTTTGCTGGTCAGGAGGTCGCAAAAGGAGATCACGCGACCCCGGGATACTGCGATCGTCATAAACACGAGTCAGTGGCCACGCCTCTGGATTTTGATAACGTGACCACAGGGATGCTGCCACGGTCGTAAGTGTGAAAGACGGCCATAAGTTGCTTTTTTCAGCGCCGTTGTAACATCAAACGGTCACTAAGCAAACTGTCGTAAGTCGAGGACTATTTGTAACAACTTGAATAAGTGTTCCTGTAAAATAGAAAGAAGCCAGCTGGGAAGGTTGTAAATTGTTGATTGTGTGACCGTGAGACTCTGCAAGCCTGGTAAATACGAGCTGGTTGCCACACAGTCAAATTGTTATCACGTATCTTAGGTGGTGCAAATGTCGTAACTTGGGGGACACGTCGTAAGTCCCCTTTTCTGGGGAGGTCGTAACTTCAAACCATCATTAAATGAATTGTCGTAAGTCAAGGACTGCCTCTATTATGCAGGCAGGTACCGAAAGAAAAATTTGCAGAGGGACGTATTGTCTGTCTTTAGTTTATATTTGTATAAACCCAAATGGATGTGCTTCAGAAGAAAAAGGAAGGAAGGTTTAGAACAGGGGTCTTCAAACTTGGCCTTTTTATGACTGGTGGACTTCAACTCCCAGAATTCCTCAGCCAGCGTGCCTGAAGTCCACCAGTCATAAAAGGGCCACGTTTGAAGAGCCCTGGTTTAGAAGAACAGTCTTCTACAAGCAAAAAAGTTTCAAAAGAAAATTCAGTTTTCTACGAGCAAAATGAGATCAGAGGTCTGTTTACACAAAGCTGGACTGAAAATCCTCCTCAAACGTCTCTGTACCACTACGAGCCTCTAATCTAGGGGTCTTCAAACTTGGCCCTTTTATGACTTGTGGACTTCAACTCCCAGAATTCCTCAGCCAGAATTCTGGGAGTTGAAGTCCACAAGTCATAAAAGGGCCATGTTTGAAGACCCCCTTCACAGGTGATCCACTTGCAACGATTCATTTAATGGAAACTAATCAAAGAGAGAAACAACCTAGAATTAAGGAGAGACTTCCTAGCAGTGAGGACAATTAACCCGTGGAACAGCTTGCCCCCAGAAGTCGTGGGTGCTTCATCACTGGAGGTTTTTAACAATAGACAGCCACCTATCTGAAAAGGTATAGGACAGGGGTCTTCAAACCTGGTCCTTTTATGACTTGTGGACTTCAACTCCCAGAATTCCTCAGCCAGGCACGCTGGCTAAGGAATTCTGGGAGTTGAAGTCCACAAGTCATAAAAGGGCCACGTTTGAAGACCCCCGATCCAAAGGGCAAGGGGTTCAACCATCAAAGTTTAGGAGCTTCACAAAGGCTACAATTCCCGGGGTCACGTGATCCCCTTTTGCGAACTTCTGATGAGCAAAGTCAATGGGGAAGCCAGATTCACTTAACAGCCGTGTTACTAACTTCACAACTGCAGCTGACTCATATTTATGACGGTCGCAGTGTCCCGGGATCACCTGATCCCCTTTTACGACCTTCTGACAAGCAAAATCAATGGGGAAGCCAGATTCACTTAACAGCCGCATTACTGATTTATCAACTGCACTGATTCACTTAACAACTGTGGCAAGAAAGGTCGTGAAATGGGGCAAAACTCATTTAACAAACGTCTCACTTAACAATAGAAACTTTGGAAAGAGAAAAGGAGCAAAACATTATTATGGTGCTGGAGACTAAAACATATGAAGAACGGTTGCAGGAATTGGGTATCTTAGTCCAGGGGTAGGCAACCTTGGCTCTTTTATGACTCGTGGACTTCAACTCCCAGAATTCTTGAGCCAGCCACGCTGAGGGGAAAGGGAAAGGTTTCCATGCTGAGCCAGGCTGGCTCAGGAATTCTGGGAGTTGAAGTCCACGAGTCATAAAAGAGCCAAGGTTGCCTACCTCTGGCCTAGGCCTAGGCCGCTTTATGACTCGTGGACTTCAACTCCCAGAATTCCTGAGCCAGCCTGGCTCGGCTTGGAAACCTCTCCCTTTCCCCTCAGCATGGCTGGCTCAGGAATTCTGGGAGTTGAAGTCCACGAGTCAGAAAGAGCCAAGGTTACCTACCCCTGACCCAGAAGAAAGTCATTGCGATGTCATGTCATTCTCACGAGGCCTTTGATCTTGAATTTACAAAGAAAAGTCTGCTGGGTAATTTAAAAGCAGGAGGGACTCTCTCACACCTTAAGAAACTGGGGGGAGGGGGAGACCCCAAACCACAGCTTGTTTTAATGTAAGTCTTTACTTACTTTTGTGTGAGGTGTGGCTGCCCCTCACACAAACCATCCCTTCTTCCTCCATTCCCCCCCCACCAGGCCGCCAATCCAGAAAGGTTGGGGAACGCTGCATTAACACAACCCATTTGACCCAGTCTACACAATGCCATAACCCATGATAAAGTGCAAGACACGGTGAAATTAAACCCCAAAACGCTGCTTCCCCACAAGTTTCATTAAAGTATATGAAAACAATTGGCGTGAAACTCAAATGCTCCACTTAAGTCAGGGGTAGGCAACCTTGGCTCTTTTATGACGCGTGGACTTCAACTCCCAGAATTCCTGAGCCAGCCAAGCTGAGGGGAAAGGGAGAGGTTTACAAGCTGAGCCATGCTGGCTCAGGAATTCTGGGAGTTGAAGTCCACAAGTCATAAAAGAGCCAAGGTTGCCTACCCCTGTCTTAGTCTAACAAAGAGAAGGACCAGGGGAGACAGGATAGCAGTGCTCCAATATTTGAGGGGCTGTCACAGAGAGGAGGGGGATAACCTATTTTCCAAAGCATCCAAAGGCCAGACAAGGAATAAAGGATGGAAACTGATCAAGGAGAGATTTAACCTAGAAATAAGGAGAAATTTTTTGACAGTGAGAACAATCAACCAGTGGAAAGGTTGCCTTCAGAAGTTGAGGGAGCTCCATCACTGGAGACTTTCAAGAAGAGACTGGACAGACACTTGTCAGAAATGGTATAGGGTCTCCTGCTTGAGCAGAGGGAGGGTTGGACTAGATGACCTACAAGGTCCCTTCCAACTCTGTTATTCTGTATTATTCTGTATATTTGGAGACAAGATTCTTGAAGGTTCCTAATAAAAATAGAATAATTGTTTTTCATGAGATGTTTATATTTAGTACTCAAATTATCTCTACTTGGTTTCCATGGTTAAAATTACCACAGTGGTGTGTTTTCAACTCGCCCCCTACTCAGAATATGTGGTGACAACTGGCAACTGCAGGGAGGGGATACTGAGGCATTCTTAGTTTAGTGAATAAAAGTCAAAACAGCCCAAGCTGCATTAAATATAGGTGGTCCTCGGCGTACAATGGAGCCCAGGGTTTATGTTGTTAAGTGAGAAATTCGTTAAGTGAGCTTTGACCCATTTTACGTTTTTTCTCACCACAGTTGTTAAGTGGATCACTGCAGTTGTTAAGTTAGGAACACAGTTGTTAAGTGAATATGTCTTCCCCAATGACTTTGCTTGTCAGAAGGTCGCAAAAGGGGATCACGTGACTTCGGGACGCAGCGACCGTCATAAATATGGGACAGTTGCCAAGCGTCTGAATTTTGATCACGGGATGCTGCAAGGGACGCAAGTGTGAAAAATGGTCGTAAGTGGCAGAATGCAGATCATGTGACCTCGATCACGTGACCTTGGGGATGCTGCCATGGTCGTAAGAGTGAAAATTGGCCGTAAGTCACTTTTTAAGTGCTGTTATTTATTTTATTTATTTATTTTATTCGGATTTGTATGCCGCTCCTCTCCAAAGACTGTTGTAACTCTCAAATGGTCACTAAACAAACTGCTGTAAGTGGAGGATTACCTTTATATGATACCGTGGGTCGTTTCTTTATTTATTATAGTAACTTATTTAGCTAACCATCTCGTAGTTGCAACTCTGGCAGCACACATAGGGTTAAAACCAACCCCACTTCATTCTCCCACCCCCCAAAAAAAGAAAACAGAAAGAAAAATAACATTTTAGTAATGAAACCCGTCTGAAATCATAAGGCAGACGAACTCGCAAAGACAAGGCTGACCTAACTTTTTTGATTATTGTTTAATAAACTTAAGTCTGCTACTCATCTCAAATACATGGCTCTGGGTTGTTCTCCAAGCCAAAATAAACACAATCCAAACCAAAATAAACACAATTTATGACGGCAACCGTCATAAATACGAGTCAGTGGTCAAGTATATGAATGTAAATCACGTGACCATGGTGGTGGGGCAATGGCCATCCATAAGTGTGAAAAACGGTCATAAGTACCGATGTAACTTCGAATGGCCACTAAATGAAGGACAATATGTACATTAATGGTTTTTGAATTTCTTCCGTCTTTACCAGGATCAACCTAAGTTTCGGAAATTACTATATCAGGCAATTCAAAACATAAACCAGTGCAGACTTTCCTAAACATGGTGGTGCCTTGCAGATGAGCTGATCTACATCTTGGTGAGTATCCATCAGTTCCAGTGATAAGGATGGAATGATGGAATGATAAATAAAACAGAAAGTTAGCTGTGAGACAAGTTAAGCACACAATTTTCAGAGAATGTGTAAGGCGATGGACTGGAAATGGGGGAAACTGAGGCTCTGCCTTAGGCAAGGAAGCCATCTGGTGACCTTGGGACAGTCGTTCCCCTCTCTGCTCAAATCAGTGTCAGGCTCTGTTGTGACAGCCAGCCGACGAACAAAGCCCCTCGTTGTGTCACGCGTTGAGAGATTCGGTCTTAGACTGAACAAATGAATGCACAAGGGGACTCAACAGCCGAGAAGGATAGGCCCTAGGGAACAACAACAATGCATCTTTCAGCTCCTCAAATAAGTAACTTCAGAGAGATGTGAATAAAACTCCCAAGTGAGAAAGAGCAAATTGTAATAACTTAGAAATCAATATTTCTCAGTCCATGAGGTCAACAAGATTTTCATCCTTCACAAAGAGGGAGGGAGGGAGGGAGGGAGGGAGGAAGATAAGAAAGGCAAAAAGATAAAACAGAGAAGGGAGGGAGGGAGGGAGGGAGGAAGGAAGGAAAGAAGGAAGGAAGGAAGGAAGGAAGGAAGGAAGGAAGGAAGGAAGGAAGGAAGGAAGGAAGGAAGGAAGGAAGGAAGGGAGACAAGAAAGGCAAAACGTTGAAAAAGGAGAGAGGGAGGGAAGGAAGGAAGGAAGGAAGGAAGGAAGGAAGGAAGGAAGGAAGGAAGGGAGAGAGAATGAGGGGAAGGAAGGAGAGAATGAAAGGAAAGAAATGGGAAGGAAGGAAGGAAGGAAGGAAGGAAGGAAGGAAGGAAGGAAGGAAGGAAGGAAGGAAGGAAGGAAGGAAGGAAGGAAGGAAGGAAGGAAGGAAAGGTACGTTCAGAGTGGACAAAAAAAACCTAAGAGATGTCAAGAGAATAAATAGGATAAAAAGATGGATCCCATACTGGAAACTGAGATTAAAGATGAGCTAAATAATAGTGTAGAGCTTGTGTTTCTTAGCAACCTAGATAAAAGCTGTAACCCAAATACACCAAGAGTGGAATGGAATTGTCCCAATATAGGAGAACAGATATGCACATACACTTAGGAAACTATCAATTACCCATTATTATTCATATCCATTATTACGCATTCAAAGCCTGCACTTGAACATACTCTATTTTACCTTCTGAGTGCGTGCAAAGGATACTTTCAGCTTGTGGGCAGACAGGACCTTTTGGGGCTTGTACCAAAAGGACGTGAAAGAAAAGGTCCCAAACCTAAGTTCAGCCATTTTACCCTGCTAAGCTCCTAATGGTTTTCATCACACATGAATCGCAATTCTTGTTTGAGTAAGAAAGTTTAGTATCAGTTTCCTGGCCCAACATCCAGAGCCGCAGGACAGCGCTCAGCAATTTCCCATTGGTTTTGATTCTTTTGAAGCTTATTGCTAAAAAAAAAAATATCATCGACCGGATGCTGACCAAAGTTATGTAGCTGGAATGAGCTTTAGACCTCAATAAATGTTGCCTTTATTGAGATTTCCCCTTGATCTAAGTAGCCTCCAAGAACGACAATATGGCTTAATAACAGCATCCAGGAACAGGCAGACCACAGGAGAACATTCACTTCCCAAACAATCTGAGGTTAGAAGGAAGAGACCATAAATCATGGATTTATTGGGATCTCTTTCTACCCTGAAGAAAATGCAGAAGATAGGAAGACTTATGTTGATCAACGCCAATATTCCAGAACAGGAATATTTTTGCTGCTAATTAGACTGGAGATGATGTTAAATATTGGATTTGCCAGTTGTTAAGAGGCGGGTGAGGGAAGGAAGACCTGTATATTTGTTAACTAAGAGGAGGTGAAGAGATTATGAAATTGTTTACATTTATAGGAAGGTAGGAAATTACTTTCTTGGCGAGAAAAAAATCTTTTTGGAGGAGGAGGATGAGGAGGACGACGCCTAGGACAGGGGTAGGCAACCTTGGCTGTTTTATGACTCATGGACTTCAACTCCCAGAATTCCTGAGCCAGCCACGCTGAGGGGAAAGGGAGAGGTTTCCAAGCTGAGCCATGCTGGCTCAGGAATTCTGGGAATTGAAGTCCACGAGTCATAAAAGAGCCAAGATTGCCTACCTCTGGCCTAGGCCTAGCCCGCTTTATGACTCGTGGACTTCAACTCCCAGAATTCCTGAGCCAGCCACGCTGAGGGGAAAGGGAGAGGTTTCCAAGCTGAGCCATGTTGGCTCAGGAATTCTGGGAGTTGAAGTCCACGAGTCATAAAGCGGCCTAGGCCTAGGCCAGAGGTAGGCAACCCTGGCTCTTTTATGACTCATGGACTTCAACTCCCAGAATTCCTGAGCCAGCCATGCTGAGGGGAAAGGGAGAGGTTTCCAAGCTGAGCCATGTTGGCTCAGGAATTCTGGGAGTTGAAGTCCACGAGTCATAAAAGAGCCAAAGTGGCCTACCCCTGCACCATACTATCTCTTAACTATAGGCATAAAAGAGCCTACTCCTGGCCTAGGAGGAGGAGGAGGATGGAAGGGAGAAGAAAGAGGAAATGGAGGAGGAGAAATAATTGTGGAGGAGGGGAGGGGTGAGATGGGGGGAGGAGAAGAAAGAGAAGAAGGAAGAGGAGGAGGAGGAGGAGGAGGAGGAGGAGGAGGAGGAGGAGGAGGAGGAGGAGGGGGAGGAGAAGGAGGAGGTGAAGGAGAAGGAGAAGGAGAAGGAGAAGGAGAAGATCACCACCAGTGACTTAGCAACTTTGAAAGACTCCAGAGCTGAAGTTGGGATGTTAAGTTCTTTTGACTGTTTCTATTCACAGCAAGAAAAGCAAAATCACCCTCTTCAAGGCTATTCAACTTTTCTATTCAACAATAAAAATCTTACAATGACACAGTCCCAGCAAAATACTACAATCCTATTGCTTATGAGTAAGCCCGGATGGAACGTACAATTATCCTTGGAACAGCTGATCTATTTATTAGATTTTCTATGGATTGCACAGGGCAAATTTCTCCTGTTTGTCTGCATTCCTTGTTCTGGATATGTTCCTTTTTCCATTTTGTTTTGCATCAGCACAGAACTTAATTTCCTGAAGGTGACCATCTGAACTTCTTATACCTTTTATACCTTCCAAGACACCATAAAAAAAAACACCACCATTTTTTTTTCATTTTTTACAGTGTGGAATTCGTTCAGTTGGAACTACAGAATACCATAGTTTTCAACAACCTCTAGGCATTATAAAAACATCTGGCTCTCTTGATCTTTAAGAAGTCTACTCATTAAATTCAGCGTAACTCTTAAAGCATCTGTAGCTTATTTCTAGCTTGTGGGGAAAAATCTGGAAAATCATAAAATACTAGAAAGAAGCTGGACTTGGGTGAGCGCCCAAAACACTTTCTTCAAATTATTTTCAAAGCATTCACCCTTACTAAAAAAATATGTAATGTTGTTATACACAACATGCAAGTTATATATGGTCTTTTCTGATAAAGACCCCCTATCTTTTACTCATCAATCAAAGGAGACATCTTTCTAGAAACTAGATCCTCACCAAAAGTCAAATATAGGCAGACCTCAAATTACAACTGAGCCCAACATTTCTGTTGCTAAATGAGACAGCTGTTAAGTGAGTTTTGCCCCATTTTATGACCTTCCTTGGCACACTTGTTAAGTGCATCATTGCAGTTGTTAAGTTAGTAACAGGGTTGTAAAAGTGAATCTGGCTTCTCCTTTGAGTTTGTTTGCCAGGTCACAAAAGGGTATCACATGACCCCGGGACACTACGACCGTCATAAATCAATTGCCAAGCATCCCAATTTTGATCACATGATCATGGGGAATGCTGCAAGGGTCACAAGTGTGAAAAGACTAAACACACTTTTTTCAGTGCTGTTGTAACTTTTAATGGTCACAAGATAAGATAAATAACATAGGATAGGACAGGACAGGAGGGGACGGGATAGGGTAGGATAGGATAGTATAGGATAGGATGGGATGGGATGGGATGGGATGGGGTGGGGTGGGGTGGGATAGGGTAGGATAGGGTAGGGTAGGATAGGATAGGATAGGATAGGATAGGATAGGATGGTATGGGATAGCATAGCATAGGATAGCATAGAATAGCATTACATAAACTTTATTGTCATTTTTTATTGTGAGCGTACTAATGAAATTCTATTGCCTGCTCTAAAAAGTATATATCTACCCACACACATGCTATATACATACATATATATGTGTGTGTGTGCACATGTGCATGTGTGTATATAGGTAGATAGATAGATAGATAGATAGATAGATAGATAGATAGATAGATAGATAGATAGATAGATAGATAGATAGATAGATAGATAGATAAAGAGACAGATACAGATACATAGATATATATACACACCTACAGCTATGATCAGACATTGCTCCTAGAAGCACGAAACCGAAAACACCAGCCTGAAGATGACGAATGGGACTTCGTCGAAACGTCGCTAAGACAATTCCAATTTGACGCGGGAGAAAACCCGAATAACCAAAGACCTACATACACACCTATACGTATATACATATAAATATTAATCACTGTCCATTTTGAATACATAGCGGAAAGAGGAAGCTTGAGATTTCACTGTATGGAACAAAACTGTGACTGAATCTGGAGGTTCTGCTTCGGATACCACGGAGCCCCCTCCTCCCAGAAGGGAACAAGGAAAACAGGTGGTGGAGAGGATGGGTAGCGTCCCAACAATCCCGCAGACCCTACTCAAGCAATGCTTATGTGCCATGCCCTGGAGAGAACTTCTTCGTTAGAAGGTCACAAAAGGGGATCACGTGACTCTGAGACGCTGCAACCGTCATAAATATTAGTCAGTCGCCAAGCGTCCGAATTTTGATCACATGACCCTGGGGATGCTGCAGCCGTCGTAAGGCTGAAAAATGGTCCTCAGTCACTCTTTCCAGTGAGCAGTCACTAAATAGATCGCTGTAAGTCAAGGAATACCTGCACACAGATCAATTTATAATGCCTGTTCAGGTATGGCTTACAAAATAATAAAAAATTATGAACCCCAGCAAAAAGGCAAGGAGTGGGAAGAGAACAGACTACTCACAGGGGAAGAGCTGGCAGATGTTGACCGACTTCAAGCTTCTTATCTCTTCAGTTGTTCAAGGT
This sequence comes from Bothrops alternatus, assembly GCA_034064705.1. Taxonomy (NCBI): domain Eukaryota; kingdom Metazoa; phylum Chordata; class Lepidosauria; order Squamata; family Viperidae; genus Bothrops; species Bothrops alternatus. Next base: position 173,731 of record JARGCV010000616.1, read on the forward strand.
AACTTCATCCATACAAACAGAAGATCACTGGGAATGGGAGAAGAAGACAATTCAACTCAGGCCAAAAGAGACTTTATAAGCCGATCCTCGCATTTATCATTGTGACAGCATCCCCACAGTTACGTGATCAAAATTAAGATGCTTGGCAACCAGGATGTATTTACAACAGTTGTAACATTAAGAAAACCAAGATCATGGCATCCGGCCCTCTCAATTCCTGGCAAATAGATGGGAAAGAAATGGAGGTAGTGACAGATTTTATCTTCCTGGGCTCCAAGATCACCGCAGATGGGGACTGCAGCCAAGAAATTAAAAGACACTTGCTCCTGGGGAGGAAAGCTATGGCAAATCTAGACAGCATACTGAAAAGCAGAGACATCACCCTGCCAACAAAAGTGCGTATAGTCAAGGCCATGGTCTTCCCAGTTGCAATGTAAAAGTTGGACCATAAGAAAGGCTGAGCACCAAAGAATTAAGGCCTTTGAACTCTGGTGCTGGAGAAGACTCCTGCGAGTCCCCTGGACTGCAAGGTGATCAAACCGGTCAGTCCTAGAGGAGATCAACCCCGACTGCTCTTCAGAAGGCCAGATCCTGAAGCTGAAACTCAAGGACTTTGGCCACCTAATGAGAAGGAAGGACTCACTGGAGAAGAGCCTCATGCTGGGAAAGATTGAGGGCAAGAGAAGAAGGGGACGACAGAGAAGGAGGTGGCTGGATGGAGTCACTGAAGCAGTAGGTGTGAGCTTCAATGGACCCCAGAAGATGGTAGAGGACAGGAAGACCTGGAGGAATGTTGTCCATGGGGTCACAATGGGTCGGACACAACTTTGCAACTAACAACAACAAACATCCCAGGGTTACGGGATCACCATTTACGACCTTCCCAGGCAAGTTCCGACAAGCAAAGTCAATGGGGGAAGCTGGATTTGTTTAACGACCACATGATTTGCTTAACAACTGCCATTATTCTATTAACAAGCATTGGCAAAAAAAGCTCATAAAATCAGGACCCATTCTCTTAATAGCCGCCTTGTTTAACAACGGAATTTCTCTTCCCAATTATAGTCATAAATCGCGGACTGTCTAGGAAGCTGGTCCTCCACTTATGACCACAATGGAGCTTTTTTCAGTGCTCTTGTAACTTCAAACGGCCCCTAAATGAACTGTTGTAAGTCGAGGACTACCGGTATATCATTGTTTTCCCAAGTTTTTGTGCAACAGTAATCTTGCTGCAGTTATCATATATACAATATTAATTATTGATCAGGGGACTGGAGGCCAAAGCATATAAGGAACGGTTGCTGGAATTCGGCATGTCTAGTTTAATGAAGAGAAGGACGAGGGGGGACATGGTAGCAGAGTTTCAGTATCTCAGAGGCTGCCCCAAAGAAGAGGGAGTCAAGCTATTCTCCAAAGCGCCTGAAGGCAGGACAGGAAGCAACGGATGGAAACTAATCAAGGAGAGGAGCAACCTACCGGTAGAACTAAGGAGAAATTTCCTGAGAGTTAGAACAATTAACCAGTGGAACAACCTGCCTCCAGAACCTGTGAATAGTTTAACATTGGAAGTTTTGAAGAAGAGGTTGGACAATCATTTGTCTGAAATGGTATAGGGCAGCGGTTCTCAGCCTATGGGTCGCGACCCCATTTGGGGTCGAACGACCGTTTCGTGGGGGTCGCCAGACACTGCGGTCCGCCATTTTTTTATTTTTTTTGCCTGTCGCGCGCGCGCCGCGCATGCGCGGTTCAGGCCGTCGCGCGCGCACCGCGTATGCGCGGATCAGCCCGTCGCATGAGCATGCGTGGATTGGCCCGTCGCGCGCGCGCGGCGCGGGTCAGGGTCGCGCTGCGCATGGGCGGGGCAAGTGGGGTCTCAACCTGAAAAAGGTTGAGAACCACTGGTATAGGGTTTCCTGTCTGAGCAGCGGGTTGGACTAGATGACCTCCAAGCTCCCTTCCAACTCTGTTATTCTATTCTATTCTATTCTATTCTAGTCTAGTCTAGTCTAGCCTAGTCTAGTCTATATTCTATTCTATTCTATTCCTTTTTAATTATCATATACAATACAAAGGGTTATCATATACAACATAAAATATTTCTTTTCTACTTCCATCTCTCCAAAACCCAGTTCTGTAGGAATAATTCACGCTTGAAGGAGTTTCAATGCTGCTCGCCAGTATAAAAATAAAATAAAATCACAGCAACTAAAAACCAAAAAAAACCAACAACAACCCAAAACCAAAAAATGCCATTTCTTTAAGCACAATATATTTGTTGCCTGGAGTTTATTTTCCCTTGATGAAATTCAGATCTCTCCAGTCGAGCCTACTTCCATAACCCTAGCCTAGGCTGATACTTTATTTTTGTGCACCTTGACACAGTACATGATTATGGGGTTTAAACGCTGCCTTCTAAATCACAGCTTTTTAGAAAAGCGCATAATTGGCAAATAACTGGTTCCCAAGAGGCAGACCACAAAAAGCCAAAAGTCTTTTCTCAACGACGGTGGAATTTAGAAGCTCCTGTACAGACATTGCAAACAACAAGAAAACATAGTCGTCGCTCTAAATTTATTTGGTCTCCCTTTGCCTCAAAAGTCAGTCTTCGATGTCTCTTGTTTTATTTTGTGAAGAAAGTACCTGTATTTCCCAGAATACTTCTTTTTTTTTCCCGAGATAAAAGATATTTATTAATATCTTATCCCATCCAGACATGACCCTCTGGCAGAATACAATCACCTGTGAAGAATATTAAAGCATCTGTTAAGTCTTTACAAACTCAAATTGATATTTTGAGTAAAGAACGGAGTCTGAGGCACAGGAACAGCTGTCATCATTAAGAAAATGGCATTTACATGCCAAAACACAGACGACCTACAGGAAGATTCACAGAAAACATTTCATCACATGGAAAGTGTTCCTATGGAAGGAAGTTTCACATGTTAAAAACGAGCAAAATTGTTTGCAAATTCCAGCAACCCAAACCCATCCGGTTCCATTCTTGTCAAAGCCGAACCTATTTTTTAAAAAATAAAACGACCCTCTAAGCGATCATGCAGCTTCAAGAGTGAAATATCGAACGAATGCTAGCCATACTAGCCATGGCGGGGTGGGAGGGAATCACTTGGGGAGAGGGTAAAGCTTTCTCCTGATCAGTCCTGTCCCACTCTAGCGGATGATCTTCATCTCCGTTTCCTAGCCGAGGGAGCTAGCGCTGCCCGAAGACGCTTCAAAAACTAGCGTTAACGATGCGTGCAGGAACTGAGTCACCAAAGGCTTGAGAAGAGCCCAAGACATTTCCCAGAATACTTCTAAACAGGTACTCCTCGACTTACAATACTGTAGTTCATTTAGTGACCGTTCAAAATTACAACGGCATTGAAAAAAAAGGACTTGATGACCATTTTCACACTTACAAGGTACAACCGTTGCAGCATTCCCGTGGTCACGTGATCAAAAATTCAGACGCTTGGCCACTGACTCACATCTGTGACCGTTGTAGTGACCTTTGACAAGCAAAGTCAATGGGGAAGCCAGGTTCGCTTAACAAAAGGTTACCAATTGAACAAGTGCAGTGATTCACTTAACAACTGTGAAGTTGTAATTTTAAATTCTGCGGTTTTAACACTAGCTCATTCTTAAGGACAGAGGATTTATATGGATTCATTTTACCAGCTTAAGTCTAAAAGGTTTCTACTTGCCCCTCTAGAACAGGGGTAGGCAACCTTGGCTCTTTTATGACTCGTGGACTTTAACTCCCAGAATTCCTGAGCCAGCATGGCTCAGCTTGGAAACTCTTTCCCCTCAGCATGGCTGGCTCAGGAATTCTGGGAGTTGAAGTCCACGAGTCATAAAAGAGCCAAGGTTGCCTACCTCTGGCCTAGGCCTAGGCCGCTTTATGACTCGTGGACTTCAATTCCCAGAATTCCTGTGCCAGCATGGCTCAGCTTGGAAACTCTCTCTTTCCCCTCAGCATGGCTGGCTCAGGAATTCTGGGAGTTGAAGTCCACGAGTCATAAAAGAGCCAAGGTTGCCTACCTCTGGCCTAGGCCTAGGCCGCTTTATGACTCGTGGACTTCAATTCCCAGAATTCCTGTGCCAGCATGGCTCAGCTTGGAAACTCTCTCTTTCCCCTCAGCATGGCTGGCTCAGGAATTCTGGGAGTTGAAGTCCACGAGTCATCAAAGAGCCAAGGTTGCCTACCTCTGGCCTAGGCCTAGGCTGCTTTATGACTCGTGGACTTCAATTCCCAGAATTCCTAAGCCAGCATGGCTCAGCTTGGAAACTCTCTCTTTCCCCTCAGCATGGCTGGCTCAGGAATTCTGGGAGTTGAAGTCCACGAGTCATAAAAGAGCCAAGGTTGCCTACCTCTGGCCTAGGCCTAGGCCGCTTTATGACTTGTGGACTTCAATTCCCAGAATTCCTAAGCCAGCATGGCTCAGCTTGGAAACTCTCTCTTTCCCCTCAGCATGGCTGGCTCAGGAATTCTGGGAGTTGAAGTCCACGAGTCATCAAAGAGCCAAGGTTGCCTACCTCTGGCCTAGGCCTAGGCTGCTTTATGACTCGTGGACTTCAATTCCCAGAATTCCTGAGCCAGCATGGCTCAGCTTGGAAACTCTTTCCCCTCAGCATGGCTGGCTCAGGAATTCTGGGAGTTGAAATCCATGAGTCATAAAAGAGCCAAGGTTGCCTACCTCTGGCCTAGGCCTAGGCCGCTTTATGACTTGTGGACTTCAATTCCCAGAATTCCTAAGCCAGCATGGCTCAGCTTGGAAACTCTCTCTTTCCCCTCAGCATGGCTGGCTCAGGAATTCTGGGAGTTGAAGTCCACGAGTCATCAAAGAGCCAAGGTTGCCTACCTCTGGCCTAGGCCTAGGCCGCTTTATGACTCGTGGACTTCAACTCCCAAAATTCCTGAGCCAGCATGGCTCAGCTTGGAAACTCTCTCTTTCCCCTCAGCATGGCTGGCTCAGGAATTCTGGGAGTTGAAGTCCACGAGTCATAAAAGAGCCAAGGTTGCCTACCTCCTGCCTAGGCCGCTTTCTGACTCGTGGACTTCAACTCCCAGAATTCCTGAGCCAGCATGGCTCAGCTTGGAAACTCTTTCCCCTCAGCATGGCTGGCTCAGGAATTCTGGGAGTTGAAATCCATGAGTCATCAAAGAGCCAAGGTTGCCTACCCCGGCTCTAGAAACTAAAATTCTTTCTATGGAGATTCTCAGTTATCCAGGTCATGGTTGTCCCAATGGTGCTTTTTCAAGAGGCAACTGGACTGTCTCAGTTTTCCCATGAAGACATTTCACTTCTCATCCAAGAAGATTATTCAGTTCTGACTGAGAACCGAAAAAGCTTCTTGGGTGAGAAGTGAAACATCTTCAAGGAAAAACTGAGAAAGTCCAGTTCTCTTTAAAAAGCACCTTTGGAACAAAAATTATTTCATCTGACTGATCACTCTTTTTTCATTTCTGATGTTCTCAGGAGATGCAGGATTTTGTAGCGAGACACAGGACTTGATAACAATATTCCTTGCCAGTGCTAAAAATACGAAATGACAAGTTGGAAGTCTCTTTTTTTTTTTGTCTTGAACATCTGATTACTATCCCAGTGGTTGGTCAAATTGTTCCTTCTCTGAACACAAAACCTCAACCCCAGATTTTGCTTTTCTGCAGTAACATCTGGAATCTCTGTCTTTGCTTACAAACTGGAGATCAAACCTTGATCTCTTCCTGAATATAAACCACCAAAAATTCAGCCCCCGCTTGAAATCCTTCAACGAAGCCTCCCCAACCAGATATTCATTATATGTGCTAAAATACACTCCCGTTATCGATCGCAGCAAAGAACTCGGCTTGCCAAGTAATTAAAAAAAAAACCATCTCCAAATAGAATATAGCAAGTAAGTGTGATAAGTAATACTGTTTAAACACTTTTTAAAAAAAAAAACTTATACTTCAGTAGCTGATGCACCCAGCTGTGCACAAACTCAACACTGTTTCTACAAAATTAGACTTAAGCAATTTTTTTGGGTTGGCATCGACTTTTATATACAAAGCAAGTTACGGGTTTCCTAAAAAGGACTAAGGACAACAGCATTTGGTGAAAAAGTTACCTGTTTAACAATTTAAGCCTTATAGATTCCTTAAAAAGAGCCCAGCGTGGTACAGATAATCCATACAACTATGGGAAGTCAGCCCCCCAGAGAAGGAAATATTAAAAGGGCGGAAAAATATATTTCATCAAAGGATCTTAAAGAGGCAGAAAAGCATGGCCGGTTTTTCTTAATAGCCCCAAGTCTGCCTCCCCCAAGCAGAAACCAGCTCTATAGAAATGCTGATATAAATCCAGGAAGGTTGGAGCTAGAAGATTAAGAAGACAAAGACACCTAAAATCTACATACCCCACCCAAAGTCTAAGACAGGACATAATAGAATTAACTCACAGATGCCAAAGGGACACAGGTGGCAAAATACATGACACAGGAAATACAAGGCCTCAAAACAGGAATAGGAAACAACTCGAAACAAAAGGGTATACCTCCAGAGGGTATAAAAACCCACTCCCTACATGTGCTCAGCCCTTTTTTTCTTTCTTCCAGAGCCATCTTTCTGTCTGGCTCTCCTATTCAATAAACTGCAACCTTCTTTTTAAAGCAGTAGCCATGTTTATTCTCAGCATGGACTGAACCACGATGAAGACTTTTCTTCCAACACAACCATTCCTTGAAGTTACAATGACACCAAAAAAAAAAGGCAATTTATGACCAATTTTCACACTTACAACTGTTGTGGCATCCCCATGGTCAGGGGTTCAAAATTCAGGCACTTTGGCAAGAGCCATTATTTGTGATGTTTACAGGGATCACATGATCCCCTTTTGCAACCTCCTGACAAGCAAAGTCAACGGGGAAGACCGATTCACTTAACAACCGTGTTACTAACTTAACAACTGCAGCGATTCACTTAACAAGGGTGGCGAGCAAGGTCGTAAAACGGGGCAAAGCTCATTTAACCCATGTCTCACTTAGCAATTGAAATTTTGGGCTCACTTGTGGTTTTAAGTCAAGAACTGACTGTATTATGGTTATGATGTTGGATCGGCATTGGAGAAACGCAGTACTACTCTACAGAAACTCACCAATCACTTACTCACAAGTCCAAACCAACCCATTAGCATTATTGTTGGGAAGACATCACAACCCGAAGAGAACCATTTTGCATTTGTGAAGAAGAGGCAACATACAAATCTATCTACACTCTTTATGTGAAGCAAATGAAAATATTTTTGGTCATACTCTGAAACCGGTTTTTCATCCAATGTGCTGTTTTACGTATGCACAGAAATGTTGCTAGTGTCTGGGCAAGATCCCTTTAATTTGTACATATTGTTAACCTTGTATTTTATATTTTAGTTTTATGTCATATAGTGTGCCTTAATTGTGATGCTTCTGACACAAATAAACAAACAGTATGCACAGATATCCTAAAGCACCCTCATTTTATCAAAAGCGATCATGCACAACATGCTTGTAATACTTAGCGATGTATACCAGGTGCTATGATGATAGATGCATACTATGATTTTATGTTCAATGCTGACTGTTTTAATAAAAGAATTTAAAAAAAAAAGAGCGCCATAAGTTCACAGCCCCAGATCAGTGACACTTTTAATAATTATGCCTTCACGTGGTCTAGTCTTAAAGTTGTCAGTTCTCTCTTAGGAGATCAGAAGCCTGAAGACAAGGCTATTTTTTTTCTTAACTAGACGGAAAACATCCATGTTCAAAAATGCAGAAAAGCTTGTGAACATCTCTAGATCCATGTGACCTTATCCTCTCGTCACGTCTTGAGTATCTTGTAGATCAGCGTTTCTCAACCTATGGGTCGCGACCCGATTTGGGGTCGAACGACCGTTTCGCGGGGGTCGCCGGACACCGCGGTCCGCCATTTTGGTTTTTTTTTGTTTGTTTTTTTGTTTGTTTTTGGTTTTTTTGTCTCACACGTGCCGCACATGCGCGGTTCGTGCCGTCGCACGCGCGCCGCGCATGCACGGATCATCCCGTCGCAGTCTGCCACTTTGTTTTTTGTTGTTTTTTTTTCATTGCGCGCCGCGTATGTGCGGTTCGGGCCGTCGTGCGCACGCTATGCATGCGCGGTTTGGGCCGTCGCGTGCGCCGCACATGCGCGGATCGGCCCATTGCGGTCCGCCATTTTGGTTTTTTTGTTTGTTTGTTTGTTTGTTTTGTCACGCACGCGCCGCGCATGCGTGGTTCGGGCTGTCACGCGCGCGCCACGCATGCACGGTTCAGGTTGGCGCACGCACGCCACGCATGCACGGATCGGCCCGTCGCGGTCCGCCATTTTGTTTGGGGGGTTTTTTTGGTTTTTTTTCCCGTCGCGCGGCGGCGCAAGTGGGGTCTCAACCTGAAAAAGGTTGAGAACCACTGTTGTAGATGCTATACTGTGCTCTCTTCTCACTGCTGTGTTCTATATGATACCTGCCAAAAGATGCACTTAAACTAGTATTTCTCAACTTTACAAGTTTAAGATGGGTGGACTTCAATTCCAGAATTCCCCAGTTAGCCAATTCTGGGAGTTGAAGTCCACCAATCTTAAAGTTGCCAAGACTAAAACACATGGACTTAGAAGTATGAACATGAAGGCTTTCTAACCACGTAGAACACCTGTGGATTTCACACATTCTTGTCACAGGATAAGATCAAGCAAAGTGGTGTCCTCAAGCATCAATGTGGCCCAAGCAGGTCCCAGAAGTATGAAAGATGTTATCTCAATGAAAAATAACCCAACGAAGACCTATTATGGTCACAAAGCAAGACTCATTAGCACAGTGGTTCTCAACCTTTTTAATGCCGCGACCCCCAACCAGTCATAAGTCGAGGACTACCCAACCAGTCGTAAGTCGAGGACTATTTCCCTGCCCGGGAGCGCCGCGCATGCGTGGTGTCGCCCCCTGCACCGGCCGAGGTGTAGCTGGCAAGGGGCAGCAACGGCGCAGGACGACCACCGGGTGGGCCACCAGCTGGCCCAGCCCAAGGGAGGTAAGGCACCCCACGTGCGCCAGCAACCCTCCCTGAGCCCACCGGCCTCCCACCTCCCACCCCTGGCCCTCTTTTACTTACACTTTTAGTAGTTGCTCAGCAGGGAGGGGTGGAATCTTCCAGACAGCTCGCCTTCGCTGCAGACAACTTGCAGCACCGTTTGCAGACTGGGACTTTTGGCGGGCTCAGCAGGGCAGAGACAGCCTGGACAATTCCTATTGGCTTTTGAAAGCCAATAGAATTAGACTCTATTCAAGAGAGTCTATTCTATTGGCTTTCAAAAGCCAATAGAATAAGAGGGAGTAGCACAGCTAAGGAAAAGGGGGAAAAAATGGCGGACTGCGTTGTTTGGCAACCCCCATGAAATGGTTGTTCGACCCCAAATGGGGTCGCGACCCACAGGTTGAGAACCGCTGCTCTAGCATCTTATTTACAGAATTAACGTTGTCCCCAAGCAACGAACCCACCAGGGTGGTAGAGAAAACCCTGGTGAGATGGTTCACTTCCTGGTAAACAGGAAGTTTGGTGAGTGGCCCTCTTCACCATGGCAACTACTTTTATGTACTGGTCAGTGTCTCCTGGCTGCCACGATGCATTTTTGCACCCTCAAATGCGCTTGAGGTTTCAAATGGATTCCTACCCCCAAAATGACTGCATTTGTCAAACGTTTTATCCTTTATTTTTATGTATGAAGTTGGGTTCAAGAAAGTCCCCAAAATATTTGCAAACAGCATTAAAAATGCAAAAATGAAGAGCAGAGAGTGAGCAAACTCCAAATTCTAACTGGACCACTTACAAGCTGCAATAAAGGCTTTACTGTGACAACAGCAGATTTCAAATTCTGTATGAATTAATAGGATGCATACAAGTTTAAAATGTGTGTCATTTGCCTCCTCTTCCTCCTCCATTGCAATTATTTGACAAACTGACTGTCTTATGGCTCAATTTTTATCTCTATTAAGAGATATTCCTCAGATAGGCTTGTGGGAAGTCAGCTCCCCCCAGAGAAAGAAATATTTTTGGAAATATTTAAAAGCAGAAAAATATATTTCCTCAAAAGATCTTAAAGAGGCAGAAAAGCATGTCCAGTTTTTTCTTAATATCTCCAAGTCTCCCTCCCCAAAGCAGAAACCAGCTCTGTAGAAATGCAGATGTAAAGCATTCAGGAAGGTTGAAGCTAGAAGATTAAGAAGACAAAGACACCTAAAATCTACATACCCCACCCAAACTCTAAGACAGGACATAATAGGATTAAGCCACAGATACTAAAGGGGCACACTGAGATTCATGTCAGAAGTACATGACACAGGAAATACAAAGCCTCAAACAGGAATTGGAAACAACCTCAAGAGCCCCAGAGGGTATAAAAACCCATTCCCTACATGTGCTCTCTCTCTTTTCTTCCAGAGCCATCTTTCTGTCTGGCTCTCCTCTTCAATAAACTGCCACCTTCTTTCTGAAGCAGTCGCCATGTTGTTTGTTCCCGGCTTGGACTGAACCATGATGAAGATTTTTCCTTCAACAGGCTGATCCTGAAATGCTGAATTGGTTTTTGGAAGAAAATTGCATTCAGAATCGCACGCTAATTGAAATTGAGGCTTCGACTCTGCGTTCAGCATAAGATCTACCAATATTTTCATTCCCAGTTCTAAAATACTGGAATACAAGCACGATTTATTACACATTGGCAGGAAGATGTTGCTTTGAACAGCTTCTTAACAACCTAATGCTGACTGATTCAGTTCTGAGTCAGAAGCAACTATTCAACATTTTTTGCTCCTAGAAGGAATATACTCAGTCTATTGATTAGATAAACCTCGAAGACAGCCACCCTCGAGCTGTGGTTTTAGGGCATGTTGTTAATCAGAGGCAGTGACTAAGGAACTAAGTGACTAACAACGTGGTAGTGTAGCTACTTTGCCAGCAAAAGCATAAAAGCAAAAGAATGGAAATCAGCAGCAGACACAAGGCAAGAAAAAAATTAGTCAATGAATAGCTAAATGTCTATGGAGGTTCTCAGTCAATCCAGGTCATAGTTGTCCCAAAGATGCTTTTTCAGGAGGCTACTGGACTTTCTTCTTTTTCTTTGAAGATATTTCACTTCTCATCCAAGAAGCTTCTTCAGCTCTTCTTTGAAGACGTTTCGCTTCTCATCCAAGAAGCTTCTCATCCATCCCCCACCATCCGGTCAGAGCTGAAGAAGCTTCTTGGATGAGAAGCGAAACGTCTTCAAAGAAAAACAAGAAAGTCCAGTTGCCTCGTGAAAAAAGCACCTTGAATAAGAATAAGAGCTGCTTAAATAACTCCGAAGTCCAAGTGGTAACAAAGCGTTAGGTCAGCGGTGGCGAACCTATGGCACACGTGCTGTTGCCCCAGCCTCGTCTCCCCCCACAACCCCCTCCTCACCAGCAGCCCCCCTGGAGGAGAGTCGCCAAGGACATGGCAGCCAGGTGGCATGGACAAGATTCTGCCCTCACGCCCCATTGCGCACACTTGATGCTGCAGGGCGCGGGCAGAGGCATGGCCGCCATGGCGCTGCTGGGCTGCCTGGACGATCTGCGGCGGCCCTGGAGGCGGGGAGTGGCCCTGCGGGCAGGCAGGATGGGGGGGGCGGAGTGGGGCGGGGCAGGGGGTGGGGCCAGTTTTGGGGCACTTGGTCTCTAAAAGGTTCGCCATCACTGTGTTAGGTTATAAAAATGGATCCTACAGTCAAAGGTCAGAACTCAAGCAAGATGCAAACCTCCATAAATTTTGTTTCAGTCAGAGCAAAGGGTACTAGTGAAGAAATGGAAGCTGTAATATACAATTAGTCCCTAACTTGTAACCATAATGGAGCCTGTCCACTACTGTCATACATCATGATGATCATAAAGAGGGTCACCCAATTTTACAATCTCTTTTGTGGTGGTCATTTAACTGAATACTACAGTCATAAAGCGAACCCATTGTTTGCTAGGGGCTTTTTTTTGCTGAAAACTGAAAAGTAATACAAGGTTTTTGCAAAAAAAATAATATGTAAATGCAGCCATGTGACCGTGGGATTGTGCAAACAGCTGTAAATTCAGCCCAGTTGTTGAGCACCTGACACGTGGTCACATGCGAGCAGGGAGGGCTGTCAGAACTTTGGAACCAGGTCGTAAGTAGCCCTTCGGAGGTCAGTCGTAACTTCAAATGGTTGCTAAACAACCCATCGTAAGACGAGAACCGCCTATTTCTGTGACAACATAGCATGGCGTAAGATGGATGCACAGTCAACCTTCCATCAGAGGCATTCATCAAAAGCTGCATCACATGGAATAATCTACCTTAAGGAAAGCTTCCCATAATGTCAAAAGGGGCAGGCCCCATTGAATCGCCCACCTGTTGTGAAATTGTAATATGCAATTCTTTAAAAAAATATTTTACTGAAGTTTATTATATGATAAAAATACAGAAAGCTGAAAAATTAAGAGGAAGGAAGGAAGGAAGGAAGAAAAAAAGAAAAAAGGGAAGGGAAGGGAAGGGAAGGGAAGGGAAGGGAAGGGAAGGGAAGGGAAGGAAGGAGGGAAGGGAAGGGAAGGGAAGGGAGGGAGGGAAGGAAGGAAGGAAGGAAGGAAGGAAGGAAGGAAGGAAGGAAGGAAGGAAGGAAGGAAGGAAGGAAGGAAGGAAGGAAAGAGAGGGAGGGAGGGAGGGAGAGAGGGGAGGGGAGGGGAGGGGAGGGGAGGGGAGGGGAGGAAGGAAGGAAGGAAGGAAGAAAAGGAAGGAAGGAAAATCATTCTAATCATCAGAACCTAAAATCAGAGAATTTTTTTTCCAGCTTCAAGCAAAAAGTCCAGAAACAATGCTACTTCACTTTCTTCTCTTTAATTAATTTTGCCATCTCCACCATCACCTTTACATCCATTCTTCCATTGTGGGGAATTAGTCTATCTTTCCACTATGTGCAGGAAGACATTGTTGAATCACCCACCTTTTTTGGAATTATAATATCTAATCCAAACTGATTGGATTATGACTGATGGAAGCAAAGCTGCTTCCTAAAAAAATCCCAGCTGATCTTTGATGCCGCTTTGCATAAGATCTTGAAAGGGTTGCCCGTTGCAATTCCAGATTTTCTTCTTAACGAAGACTTCGTTTAATCTCCCAAATCCTAACAAGATGAGATGTTCTTCCATAGATCACAATTACTGGAGGGGGGGGAAGAATCATAGGGTTTCATAATGTTTATTTCCTTGCTTGGTTACATGTTCAAGCAATGACTGGAGCAACTTGTAGCCAAAATTGAAATCCAGAAAGAAGACTAAAAACAATAAACATGAATGAATGGCAACAAGAATCTTCCCCAATTTCTGGAAAACAGCTAAATGTCTAAGGAGATTCTCAGTCATCCAGGTTATGGTTGAAAAAGCACGTTTGGGAAAGGGGCTATTTTGACATACAAACACTCACACCTATTTTTAACGCAGTATCTTAACACAGAAGTTTGTAAAGGCCAAATACACAAGACTTTCTTGGATTAATGAGCATCAGGGCTATGGTTATATGTGCAAATATGTGTGTATGTAGATCTATATCTATCTATATCAGCGGTTCTCAACCTGTGGGTTGTGACCCCATTTGGGGTCGAACGACCATTTCACGGGGGTCGCCAAACAACGCAGTCCGCCATTTTTTCCCCTTTTTCCTTAGCTGTGCTACTCCCTCTTATTCTATTGGCCTTTGAAAGCCAATAGAATAGACTCTCTTGAATAGAGTCTAATTCTATTGGCTTTCCAAAGCCAATAGGAATTGTCCATGCTGTCTCTGCCCTGCTGAGCCCGCCAAAAGTCCCAGTCTGCAAACGGTGCTGCAAGTTGTCTGCAGCAAAGGCGAGCTGTCTGGAACTTTCCACCCATCCCTGCTGAGCAACTACTAAAAATGTAAGTAAAAGAGGGCCAGGGGTGGGAGGTGGGAGGCCGGTGGGCTCAGGGAGGTTTTTTGGCGCGCGTGGGGCCCGGCGGGTGGCTTACCTCCCTTGGGCTGGGCCAGCTGGTGGCCCAGCTGGTGGTCGCCCTGCGCCATCGCTGCCGCGGCCACTCAGGAGTGCCTGGACCTGCCTGCCGCCGCCCCAAACGGGCGGAGCGAAGGTAAGGCTAGCGGTGCAGCAGTGGGCACAGGGAGGGTTTTTGGCGCGCATGGGGCCCGGCGGGTGTCTTACCTCCCTTGGGCTGGGCCAGCTGGTGGCCCAGCCCATGGTCACCCTGCGCCTTCGCCACCGCAGCCGCCCAGGAGCACCTGGGCCTGCCTGCCACCGCCCCGAACCGGCGACAGCCTACGCCTCGGCCGGCGCAGGGGGACAGCACCATGCATGCGCGGCGCAGGGGGTAGCACCACGCATGCATGGCACAGGGGGTAGCACCACGCATGTGCGGCGCTTGACAGGTTGGGGATCGCGGCCTGAAAAAGGTTGAGAACCGCTGATCTATATCTATATCTACCTTCACAGATATACACACAAGTATATATGGTCAGTGACTGCAATAAATAAAACATTGCCTGAGGGATCCAAAATGTGCTGCAACAGGGACAGAGCACTGCAGCCACAACTGTAGGCAGGAACCTAAGGTGTGATAGACTTTGTTGGCTAGATTTCAAGAGCCCAACGTAGCTTGTAGTCCATTCTGAGGGATTTGGGTGAGAATGAGGTGAAATACACATTTTTCTTGGGTGCTAAGAATCCGCCTACTCTAGACTTATAAGCTTCATCTTATATGATTAAGTTAGAAGACCAAGAGATAACAACTTCTAACCTAACAAAAGTTCTTCTCCTGTTAACACAACATGAGTCTTCTTATTTGACTGGAAGAAGTAATGAGCAGCTAGAACTAGTTTTAGAACAGGGGTCTTCAAACTTGGCCCTTTTATGACTTGTGGACTTCAACTCCCAGAATTCCTCAGCCAGGCCCGCTGGCTGAGGAATTCTGGGAGTTGGTCCACAAGTCATAAAAGAGCCAAGTTTGAAGACCCCTGTTGTAGAACATCAAACATAGAATAATAGAGTTGGAAGGAGACCTTAGAGGTCTTCTAGTCAAGCAAGGAAACTCTAATCTAATGAAGAGAAAGGACGAGGGGTGACATGATAGCAGTCTTCCAATATCTCAGGGGCTGCCAGAAAGAAGAGGGAGTCAAAAGCGCCGGAAGGCAGGACAAGAAGCAATGAATGGAAACTAACCAAGGAGAGAACCAACTTAGAACTAAGAAAAAAATTCCTGACAATTAGAACAATTAACCAGTGGAACAGCTTGCTTCCAGAAGTTGTGGATGCTCCAATACTGGAGGTTTTTTTTTTAAAAAAAAGATTGGACAATCACTTGTCTGAAATGGGATAGGGTTTCCTGCCTGAGCAGGGGGTTGGACTAGAAGACCTCCAAGGTCCCTTCCAACTCTATTCTATTCTATAATTGGACACAGTATTCCAAATATGGTCCCAACGGTGCAGTATAAAATGGCACTATCACTTCTCATGATCTTGAAACTATCCATCTGCTGATGCAATCTAGGACTGCATTATCCCTCTTTGGGATGAGGGCGGCCTTATGCCAAAATTCTGACCCACTGAGAAGCAAAACAGAGGTTCCAGGGAATTTCCTGGCAAACAAGCACCATTTTTGCGAGCATAAAGCAATCAAAATATAATTACAAACTCTGATAAACCCTTGGAAGGCATTCAATCAACCAATCCTCTGAGCTAAACGTCCCCAAATTCTCTGTCAACCCAGCTAGGAAATACAGCCCGACATCAACACTGGGCCGTCTAGACAAACCACAGAGATAACTTTCCTAATGGTTCCTCATTCCAAACCAGGATGATTAGTCATTTCCAAAATCTGCTCTTGGAACCCAGTTAAAAGCCAATTTGGACTCGCAGCAAAATGCTGAGGCTTTGAAATAAAACAGGGCTGCTCTTGAAATTTGAAACCCAAAGATATAAATCCCAAACCCACCGTTCACAAGCAAGGGCAGATTCAAGAGATTAGGTGCTGGCAACAAAGGGGCTCTTTTCTATGTCGAAATTAGTGACTGCAGAACATCAAATGCTGGGGATAAGGAGGGGCTTTGTATATTAGTGAGGGTCTGCCTTGGGAAATTTTATGAACACGGCAGCTCAGCCAGCGAGAGAGAGAGCCCACGTGCTTAAGGGAATCGATTTCATTCCCAAAAAACTTTCATCTAAAACAAACTGCGCTCAATTACCTTTCACTGCAGACTGGGAAGAGAATATACAAGCAGTCCTTACATTTCTGTTGCTAAGTGAAACGTTTGCGAAGTGAGCTTTGCCCCATTTTATGACTTTTTTTGTCCCATTTGTTAAGTGAATCACTACAGTTATTGAATTAGTAACCCAGTTGTTAAGTGAATCTGGCTTCCCCATTGACTTTGCTTGCCAGAAGGTCGCAAAAGGGGTTCAGATGGCCCCGGGACACTGCAACCGTCATAACTACGAGTCAGTTGCCAAGTGTCTGAATATGGATCACATGACCATGGGGATGCAGCAAAGGTCTTAAGTGTGAAAAAGGGTCGTAAGTCCCCTTTTTCAGTGCCGTTGTCACTTTGAACAGTCACTAAACCAGGGGTAGACAACCTTGGCTCTTTTATGACTCGTGGACTTCAACTCCCAGAATTCCTGAGCCAGCCACGCTGAGGGGAAAGAGAGAGGGTTCAAGCTGAGCTATGCTGGCTCAGGAATTCTGGGAGTTGAAGTCCACGAGTCATAAAAGAGCCAAGCTTGCCTATCCCTGCACTAAACGAACTGTCGTAAATACAATGTAATTTTTACTCAGTGATCCGATGCATTATTTAAATAAAAAAATATCAAAGGAAAGGTGCAAGAACTCCATCAAATCAGACCAGCACTGTGTGTTTACACCACCGAAAGCTGTGAAGTATGGAAATTGTTGAATAGAGTAGACTGCGCATGGGCACAAGATCCAGAGACACACTATGGATTCGCTTAACAAGCACTTGACTGGTTTAACAAGCACAGTGGTTTAATTTAAAACCATTGTAAAACAATCCTAAAATCGAGTCAGGTCGCGTGGTGACCTGCTTAACAACTGCAATGAGTTAGGATGGAAATTC
>JARGCV010000617.1:0-152500 GCA_034064705.1 Bothrops alternatus
CCCTGTTTTTGATATTGGGAACTGTAATGTTTATTTTATTTATTATTAAACTTCAATGCCACCCAGCTCACCGACACGACTCTAGGCAGCCTGTATGATAATGAATAATACAAAAAAAGAAAGATGATTCATATTTTTCAGTCCCTCTGAATTTCAATGTGCCTTCCTCCAAGTTGAAGAAATAGGTTTAAAAAGACAAGGCATTTTTCAGACTCAAATCCTAATGCCATTCTCAACATTTTATGTTTATTTCTGATCATGGAAGGTCTCGGTCTTTTTTTTCAGGCCTAGCATATGGGACACAGCATCTCCCCTCTAACTATTCACATTTAGCAGTTTCCCCCAATTAGTAGTTTGACTGGTGAAGAACCAGGCTGGAAACCAGGAGACAGGGAGTTCTAGCCTAGCCTTAGGCATGAAAACTGGCTGGGTGACTTCAGGCCAATCAGCAAGAGACTGTGAGTTATACTCTGACCTTAGGCACAAAAGCCAGCTGGGTGACTTTGGGCCAATCACTAGGAGTT
The DNA here is from genome assembly GCA_034064705.1 of Bothrops alternatus. Classification (NCBI taxonomy): domain Eukaryota; kingdom Metazoa; phylum Chordata; class Lepidosauria; order Squamata; family Viperidae; genus Bothrops; species Bothrops alternatus. The sequence goes on from JARGCV010000617.1 coordinate 525, forward strand.
CTAGTTCTGTCTTAAGCATGAAAGCCAGCTGGGTGACTTTGGGCCAGTCACCAGGAGACTGGAATCCTAGTCCTGCCTTAATCATGAAAGCCGGCTGGGTGACTAAGGGCCAATCACCAGGAGACTGGGAGTCCTAGTCCTGCCTTAATCATGAAAGCCGGCTGGGCGACTTTGGCCAATCACTATGAGTCTGGGAGTTCTAGTCCTGCCTTAACTAGGAAAGCTGGCTGGGTGACTTTGGGCCAATCACTACGAGTCTGGGAGTTCTAGTCCTGCCTTAACTAGGAAAGCTGGCTGGGTGACTTTGGGCCAATCACCAGGAGACTGGGAGTCCCTAGTCCTGCCTTAATCATGAAAGCCGGCTGGGTGACTTTGGGCCAATCACTACGAGTCTGGGAGTTCTAGTCCTGCCTTAACTAGGAAAGCTGGCTGGGTGACTTTGGGCCAATCACTACGCATCTGGGAGTTCTAGGTCTCACCATCGACATGAAAGCTGGCTGGGTGACTTTGGTTCTCTCTTTCTCTCTCAAGCTGATCCACCTCACAGGGCTGTTGTTGTGGGGAAAATAGGAGAAGGAAGGAACATGAGATAGATTTTGCTGCCTTGAGGTAATTGTAAAATAATAAAGGGGAGATGAAATCTAATAATATTAAAGGAGAGAAAGTTCACGGAGGGTTAAGAAGTAATCAAAAAGGAAACATCAAGAAATAACAAAATTTAAGTGGCGCAGAAATTAGCTGGTGCTTTTTTATTGTTGTTGTTTAAAATAAGCAAGACAATGCCTCTGCACGGCAGACATATCTGTATACAGTTTCCATGCCATAAATTTTATGACACCTTCGGTGAATTATGTTTTCTGCAGTTGTCGAAATTGCCTGTGCTGCAGAATTGGCATCTACTAAATGTGGAGGCCTTAAAAGGGAGCATTTTGTAAATAAGTCGCTGAGTTCTCTCCAGAAGCTTTTAAAAGTCAGGACTGGGGGTGGAAAAATAATTGTCTAGCTTGGAACTCGATCCCGCCCTTATTTGTTTTATTTTGGTTTGTTATTCTGATGGGATCCCAACTGCCTCTTCCTCCTGCTACTTTAATCAGCAGCTCTGCAGCTTCTGATTTGGCTCTGCAAATAATCTGAATTATTTTTGAGTTGGGATGGGTTGTTTACAAGCCTAGTTTAAAGAGGGGTGGAAGTACCTCGTTGCTAAATTGATGCAGCTACGATTGGCTTCAAGAGACTGTCGTTGAAATAAATCTGACTTGATAGGTTGCCGGTCTGTAAGCTTCCAGCCTGGAAGTATTACCAAATTCATAGAGGCACCGATTTCAATTTACATTAGGAGTTGTGTTAATTGTGCTTCACCAACACTTGGGGCCTGTCATGGGAATACAGTATCATATCACAAAAATTAACGAAAGCCTTCAGCTACATAGACGATTACAGCACATGCAGAAAGTATTCAGACTGTCGAAGGAAAAGTCTTCATCAGGGTGCAGTCCAAGCCGGGAATAAACAAAATGGTGACTGCTTTAGAAAGAAGGTTACAGTTTATTGAAGAGGAGAGCCAGACAGAAAGATGGCTGTGGAAGAAGAGAGGGGGAGCACATGTAGGGAGTGGGTTTTTATACCCTCTTGGGCTTTTGTTTGCAGTTGTTTCCTGTTCCTGTTTGAGGCTTTGTATTTCCTGTGTCATGTACTTTGACCTGAGTCTGAGTGTGCCCCTTTGGCATTGTGGGTTAATCCTCTTATGTCCTATCTTAGAGTTTGGGTGGGGTATGTAGATTTTAGGTGTCTTTGTCCTCCTAAGCTTCTAGCTCAGGGGTTCTCAACCTTGGCAACTTTAAGACTTGTGGACTTCAACTCCCAGAATTCCTCAGCCAGCAAAGCTGGCTGAGGAATTCTGGGAGTTGAAGTCCACAAGTCTTAAAGTTGCCAAGGTTGAGAACCCCTGTTCTAGCTGGAGGGCTCCAACCTTCCTGAATGGATTATTATATCTGCATTTCTATAGAGCTGGTTTCTGCTTGGGGGATGGAGACTTGGGGCTATTAAGAAAAACTGGGCATGCTTTTCTGCCTCTTTAAGATCCTTTGAGGAAATGTAATATTCTGCCCTTTTAATATTTCCTTCTCTGGGGATGGCTGACGTCTCACAAGACATTTACAGTCATTTCTAAAATTCTGCTTTCACTTTGTCGTTATGGGGTACTGAGTGGTAGATCAATGAGGAAAAAAATGAATTTTAACAATGATAGAATCAGACTGCAGCATAGCAAAATGGACAAAGGTGAAGGGGGTCTGAATACTTTCTGAATGCACTGTATTTCTTCAGCTTGTAGGATATTTGATAACTCTTACCCAGGTAGGGTTCTGCAACTGGCACTAGAAAAAGAAGCAACTTGTGTAGCCTAGCCAAACTGTTGCTATCCCACTTTTGTAAACAGCATTTGCATCAGGGACAAATTTCATGCAAGAGTGAGAGGGAAACGTACACGGATGGGATGTACTGAAGGAGATTATAATGGGGTGTACAGGAATGATTGATGCCTTCCTTATATTGTAATAACTCTGTTGTTTGATTTTCATTGGCTTAGAAGGTTTATAAAGCAATACTACTAACTTTCTAAGGTGTGGCACTTCTGAATGCAACTGCTACCAGTGTTCAGATTGTGTTTAATTTAATTTAATTTAATATTCACATTTATATGCCGCCCTTCTCCGAAGATGCAGGGCGGTTCACAACAAGATACAACAACAATTTTAAAATTTACCACACTCATACCACATACAAACACAATCAATTCGCAGCCGTTGATGGCGGGACACTCTTAGGGCCGAGGGGCAGAGCACAGCTCATATGTTCCCACCCAAGACTTATTTCGATCGAAAATAAAGTGTTGTCTCTTTAAGAAGCCTATGCTTGAATTTTCATGATTGGATTTTTATGATTTCTCAAGTTTTGCCAAGGGCCAGTGACCTTACACACCCACATTAGACATAGTCCTCCACTTACAATCATTCGTTTTGCTACTGTGCAAAATTACAATTTATTTACAGCATATCCCATCTTGGGGATTGATTTTGGGAGCTTTTTCCAGAATCGGTATTTTCATTTGTAGAGAGGAAAGGAAAGTAATCTCACCCAGATCAGCTGTGTTGCTTTCTGCTTATTTGTGTTCTTTGTCTCCGACGATCAGCAGCTTCTGGCTGGCAGCATGGGTATGGTCAGCCTTCTTCCTGCCAGTCCCGAGGGCTTCTTTGGATCAAGCGGATCAGCTACGGCTGACCTGTGATCTACAAAAATTCATCCTTTGGTCAGTTGCCTCTATGGGACGACTTTCGGTCCTTTTGGACCCCCCAGCGGGTAGAAATCGGGCATGGGGAACGGAGCCTCGTTCCGCTGCGTCCGTGTCACTGCGACATTTCTGGTACACCTTTCTCTTTTTATTTTCCCCACAACAGCAACCTTGTGAAGTGAGTTGGACTGAGAGAGAGGAATTGGCCCAAAGTCACCCAGCTGGCTTTTGCACCTAAGGTGGTACTAGAACTCACAGTCTCCTGGTATTTGTTGGTGTATTGGGTCAAAGTCATCCACGGTCAAGAGATCAAAATTCGGACGCTTGGCAACTAACTCGTATTTATGACGGTTGTAGTGCCTTGAGGTCACGTGACCCCCTTTTGCGACCTTCTGACAAGCAAAGTCAAGGGGGAGAAGCCAGATTCACTTAACAACCTTGCTACTAACAACAACTGCAGTGATTCGCTTAACCACTGTGACAAAAAAAGGTCGTAAAATAGGGCAAAATTCATTTAATGAATGTTTCACTTAGCAATGGAAATTTAGGGCTCAATTGTGGTCGTACATCAAAGACTACCTATTTATCAATAGAGCAGTGATGGTAAACCTTTTAGAGACCGAGTGCCCAAACTGCAACCCAAAACCCACTTATTTATCGCCGGGTGGGCGTGGCCCACTGGGTGGGCATGGCTGTGGGGGTCATGGCAGACTGGGTGGGTGTGGCCAAGGTGGGTGTGGTCACCTCGATGTTGCTCGTGGGGAGGGACGCCTGTGGGGGCCGGACAGGGTTAGGGAAGATCCAGGGGATCTCTGGCAGGTGGGGCAGTGGGCAGGAGGCTCGTCCTGTGGGGTGAGGTGAGGCAGGGCAGGGGTGCCATTGCCACGGGGCAAGGTGAGGCAGGGGCTGGGATGGCTGCTGCCTGACACCATTGGCCCCCACAGAGGCCAGCGAGCGCATTGGGCCCGACAGTGTCCGTCAGCAGCGACAGCCTGTCGGCCCCTCAACCAACACATTCTGGGGCTCCGCAGCCCACCACCAGCAGTTCAGAGAAGCCGCCTCTGAGCTGGATGGCCGGCCAACAGCTGAGGAGGCGATGCAGTGGGTCGTGCCCAGGAAAAGGAGAGCATGCGAGGCCAGGAGGAATGGGATGGGGGGGAGGGAAACCAGCCATGGTGGGATGCATCAGGCCACGTGGGAGCTCGGCGAGTTAGCGGGCAGCTGGTTGAAGAGGGACGGTTGCCATCTCCAAGGCATGGTGCGCGTGCCCACAGGGAGGGCTCTGAGTGCCGCCTCTGGCACCCGTGCCATAGGTTCGCCACCACGGCGAACCTATGGGACAGAAGCTAAGGTGGTTTGCAAAGATAGAAGGATATCGTGAATCATGTTGATGTGAACTAGAATGCTTGTTATGGCTTCTCTAATAATAATGACTTAGTTTTGTTTGTTTTTTTCCTGCTTTTAATGTCTTTGGCTTACTGTTTCTTACTCTTTTTCTGCACTATGTTACTGATCGCAAAAGGAAATCGTGTAAGGCAGTTGCACATAAGTATTCCGACTATAAATTTAATTTTAGCTGTCCACCGCTTGCCATTTGCCTTCCTCCTTGCTTCATGCTGTTATTTCTGTCAAGTCTTGGGGTTTTTTTCAGCGTGTTTTGATGTTCTATTAGTGGTAAACAAATAACTACAGGTGTTCTAATTGAGAGGAAATAAATCCCTAATAAACTCGATGGACCTTGTTTTTCTCCCCTTCGTGTCAATTTGACAGAATGACAGGACAAAAAAAAAAGTCTAAAGATTTCAAATATCTAATTTAATTACCAGCCAATTCCTCAACAGGGGGTGCTGTAAATATTGCTAGTGTCTTTTGCCAGTTAAACTGGTTTTAATACTAGGCTTGGCTCATGTTTTCTTCCGTGGGGGTGGGGGAGGGAAGAGTAATGTGATATTTGCTAATTTAATGAAACCATAAAGTTCCTGTTTTGCAGATGGTAGTGTTCCTCCCTGTTAGTGGGGATTTTGTTTAACCAAAATGGGCATCCATTTGGGGTATTTGCAATCACAACAGAGTATGAGTCCATCACCAGCCCAATTCTCTCACACGAAAGAAAGGAAGGAAGGAAGGAAGGAAGGAAGGAAGGAAGGAAGGAAGGAAGGAAGGAAGGAAGGAAGGAAGGAAGGAAGGGGGAGAGAAAGAGAAAGAAAGAAAGAAAGAAAGAAAGAAAGAAAGAAAGAAAGAAAGAAAGAAAGAAAGAGAAAGAAAAAGGAAGGAAGGAAGGAAGGAAGGAAGGAAGGGAGGGAGGGAGGGAGGGAGGGAGGGAGGGAGGGAGGGAGGGAGAAAGAAAGAAAGAAAGAAAGAAAGAAAGAAAGAAAGAAAGAAAGAAAGAAAAAGGAAGGAAGGAAGGAAAGAAGGAAGGAAGGAAGGAAGGAAGGAAGGGAGAGAGAGAGAAAGAAAGAAAGAAGAAAGAAAGAAAGAAGGAAGGAAGGAAGGAAGGAAGGAAGGAAGGAAGGAAAAAAGAAAGAAGAATGAAAGAAAGAAAGAAAGAAAGAAAGAAAGAAGGAAGGAAGGAAGGAAGGAAGGAAGGAAGGAAGGAAGGAAGGAAGGAAGGAAAAGAAGGAAGGAAGGGGGAGAGAGAGAGAAAGGAAGGAAGGAAGGAAGGAAGGAAGGAAGGAAAAAAGAAAGAAAGAAGGAAGAAAGAAAGGAAGGAAGGGAGAAAGAAAGAAAGAGAAGGAAGGGAGAAAGAAAGAAAGAGAAAGAAAGAAGGAAAGAAGAAAGAAAGAAAGAAAGAAGGAAAAAAGAAAGGAAGGAAGGAAGGAAAAAAGAAAGAAAGAAAGAAAAATAAAGGAAGGAAGGAATGGAGAGAAAGAAAGAAAGAAAGAAAGAAAGAAAGAAAGGAAGGAAGGAAGGAAGGAAGAAAGAAAGAAAGAAAGAAAGAAAGAAAGAAAGAAAGAAAGAAAGAAAGAAAGAAAGAAAGAAAGAAAGAAAGAAAGAAAGAAAGAAAGAAAGAAAGAAAGAAAGAAAGAATCAATCCAAGGTCAAAATGTGATTTTAAGACCCTTAAAAGGTTCAGATCTTGAGTTTCTTTAAGCTGCACCCAAATGACCTTTATTCCTATTCTAGTAATTGGTTTAACTTCTTTGATATATTTAATGTAGGGTATGATATGAGAAACAGCTATTGCAGAGCTGAACAGTCAGTATCTGATGGACGTAATGAACAAATACGGTTGAAAAGATGCAAGCTTCTGGCCCTCATTTTATTTTGGTTTGCTGGTGTTTTCCCAATTGATGTAGGAGAAGAACAGGGAGAGCCTGGAGGGAGGAGTCAAGAGAGCAATCAGCCTGGAGTTGTTACCTTCTCATGAATAGTCCAGTCCCTCTTGAATGCCATTAAGTCTTTCTAGCACCAATTAGTACTAATCATTAGTTGACTAGATTCTTGTGTATAGGCAGGAGCAATAAAATTTCCCCACATATCATATAGAACATATAGAATAACAGAGTTGGAAGGGACCCGGGAGGTCGTCTAGTCCAACCCCTGCTCACGTAGGAGATCCTATACCATTCCAGACAAAAGCCTCCAGCAATGGGGCACCCATAACTTCTAAAGGAATTCTGAAGGCAAAGCAAGGTTAATTGTTCTCACCGTTAGGAAATTTCTCCTTAATTCATGTTTGCTTCTCTCCTTGATTAGTTTCCAGCCATTGTTTCTTATCTTGCCCTTTAGTGCTTTGGAAAATAGGTTGATTCCCTCTTCTTTGCCCCTCAAATAACGGAACACTGCTATCCTCCTTTTCACTAGGCTAGACATACCCAATATCAAAGGGTGTTACAAAAAAGTGCTTAATGTAGGAACGAAACTAAAAAACAAAAAAACCAAATAGAGGAAAATATTTTTAGTTCAGGGTTGAACTGTGGCATCATTGTTGCTCTCTGAGCTTAGTCGTTTTAAGAACATAAGAACATAAGAAGAGCCGTGCTGAATCAGGCCAAAGCCCATCGAGTCCAGCATTCTGTGCAACACAGTGGCCCACCAATTGTACATGGGGATCTTGAGCAGAAAGAGAAGGCCAAACCCTCCCTTTCCCTTGACCCCCAACAAATGGTACTCAAGGGAATCCTGCCTGCCTCAACCAACATAGAGGCGGCACATGGACATCCGTTTTAATAACCACCGATACACTTGGCATCCATGAATCTGTCTGACCCTGCCTTGAAGCTGTCAAGGCTGACAGCTGTCACGACCCCTTCAGGAAGTGAATTCCATAAATCAACGACCTTCTGGGTGAAGAAATATTTCCCTTTATTTGTCCTCACTTTCTTAGCTATGAGCTTTAGGGAGTGCCCCCTTGTCCTGGTATTGTGTGATAGATATTTCTTGAAGATATTTTATTATCCTACTAGATAACATCATCAGTGCACTGATGATGTTCCCTCATTGAGTCATGAAACATCTGCAAGTAAATAACCAAGCTCAGAAAGCAGCGAGGGCTTCACAAAATAAAATGTTAAAAATTATGCAAATCCTCCAGCTGAAATAGTTTGCACATCGGCCCCAAAATGACATTTCTGCCTTGAATGGAAATGTATTGAGAGATCATAGATATTATTCTTTCTTTCTTTCTTTCTTTCTTTTATCAAATTTCTATACCGCCCCTCTCCCGAAGGACTCGGGGCGGTGTACAGCCTAAAATTTAAAAAACATATAAATATACAAAATTTAAAATAATTAAAAATGAATTAAATAATTTGGGCGAAATCCCCATTTAAAACCCAAGACATACAAAGCTTAAAATCTTAAAAATACTCAGTCCCCCTAAAACATTTTGACCCTATTGGAACCGAAGCTTCTATGCCAGGCCGGCCTGTCGAAAAAGGAACGTTTTTAGTTCCCGACGGAAGGTGCGTAAATCTGCTATTGTACGGAGTTCGGGGGGGAGCTCGTTCCATAACGTGGGAGCTCCCACAGAGAAGGCTCTCCCCCTGGGGGTCGCCAGCCGGCACTGTCTGACTGACGGCTCCCTGAGGAGGCCCTCTCTGTGGGAGCGTACCGGACGGCGGGAGGTATTTGCTGGCAGTAGACGGTCCTGTAAGTATCCGGGTCCGATGCCATGGAGCGCTTTAAAAGTGGTCACTAACACCTTGAACCACACCCGAAAGACCACCGGCAACCAGATTGTTGGCATCCATTTCTACTCATTGCTCCCATCAGTCTACGGAGATTCTCAAGTTTATCCAAGTCACGGTAGTCCCAAAGTTATCCTAAAGATGCTTTTTCACGAGACTTTCTTGTTTTGCTTTGAAGATGTTTCGCTTCTCATCCAAGAAGCTTCTTCAGCTCCGACTGGATGGTGGGTAAGGGAAGGATTTATACTCCTTGCAGATGGTTGGTCATTTGCATTCTTTTAGAGTCGTTGAGGCCACTTGGATATTTATCTGTGTCCTCAGGGTCACCTGAGTGGTGCGGTTGGGGTGGAGCCTTCTTGGAACTGTTGAAAGGACTGTGTTGTAGACCAGGGCTTTTCAACCAGTGGTACGGGTACCACCTTTGGTACATTGGCACCTGGCAGGGGGTACGTGACCATCCTACAAAAGTGGTAGCGGGGGAGGGGAATGAGCTGAACCGGTAGCAGCACCGCACAAGCCTGAGCGAGAGATGGCTGGAGCTGCAGGGCTGTCAGGGCTCAGTGGAAGCACCAGGATCAGCAGTGCCAGGCTCCAGCTGGAGCTCGGCGCTGATCCTGGTGCTTCTGCTGAACCCAGAAGAAGCACCAATCAGCTGGAATGTTGCAGCACCTCCAGGGTCTTGTGATTTACATTCAGATGCTTGGCCACTGATTCATATTTATGACGGTCACAGTGTCCCAGGGTCATGTGAAGTGACCAAAACCTGCTGCAACCACCCAGCAGACAGGGGGAATAAAAACCAAACACCCCCCCACCCCACCCCCACTGCCAATCCCCAACAGAAATGCTCACAACAATGAAAACCGCGGATAGGAGGAAGAGCGCCGCCGGGTGGGCAGGCAGGCGTCTTGCTCGGCTGTGGCTTGGGGGGGCACTTTTTTCCAGTGCCATTGTAACTTTGAACAGTCACTAAGCGAACAGTTGTAAGTCGAGGACTACCTGTACTTTATCACTTTTTTCCTTTTTTTTTTTTTTGGTCATCAAGCTTTTGACCCCTTGCTAGGCAACTGGTGGTCCTCGGATGTCGCCCTATCCTAAAAGTGGTACAATGGGTGAAAAGGTTGAAAAGCCCACTTGTAGGCTGACTGTATAAAACCTTCCCTTCCCCACCATCCAGTCAGAGCTGAAGAAGCTTCTTGAGTGACAAACAAAACGTCTTCAGAGGAAAACAAGAAAGTCCCATCAGTATGAATGCAGTATAAAAACCTAGTCTGAATTGGTCTTGCTATACACACACACACATACACACACACACACACATACACACGTACAGCAAGAATTCTACAGGTGTTTATTGAAACCCCCCCCCCAAATGGTCCTTGGAAAGCACCCCTGTTGTGCAGATCCAGATTCCAGGCTCAAGTCACTGTGTAACTGAGTCCAATGGGCAAATCCTGAGAATGCGGCCACGCGAGCTGTCTTGGGTCTCCCAAGACATGCTCATATCACTCCAGCTCTCCGTGAGCTGCACTGGCTACCTATTGGTCTACGAACACAATTCAAAGTGTTGGTTATGATCTATAAAGCCCTTTATGGCAATGGACCAGGTTACTTGCCGGACCGTCTTCAGCCTCATGAATCCCAGCGACCGGTTAGGGCACACAGGGTTGGCCTCCTACGGGTCCCGTCTGTCAGACAGTGTCATCTGGCAGGGCCTAGGGTTAGGGCCTTCTCTGTTGCTGCCCCAGCCCTCTGGAACCAGCTTCCCTCAGAGGTCCGTACTGCTTCCTCCCTCCTAGCTTTCCGAAAACTGTTGAAGACCTATTTATGCTGACAGGCTTAGGGCGTATGAACAGTGCTCTGCCCCCGGGCCTAGGAATGTGCCTCCATCGTTGATGGTGTGTTTGATTGTGATTGTATGTTGTATGCATGTGTTTTAGATTGAATTGAATGTGTTTTTGGATTGGATGGTTGATTATTATTATTATTAAATTCCTCACATGTAATTGTATTGTTGTTGTAAGCCGCCCTGGGTCCTAGGAGAAGGGCGGCATATAAATTTGAATAAATAAATAAATAAATAAAATCCAAAGTCCAGGAAAGCGATCCAGAAGTCAAACAGGTCAGGATACACAACACAAGGTGCTCCAGCAACGTTCAACTCCTCAGGGCAGGATTAAGTAGGCGATGTCAGTGCAGCCCTTCGTGAGAACTGAGGTTGCCTCCTCACGAATAGTCTAGCTGACCAACGTTGTGACTGTCTCCTCTCTGCTCTACATGCCTTTGGATCAGGAAGAGGTGTGGACTACGCCTCCTTCTCATTATTAATGGGTAGCAGCTGCTCCCAGTCCTTGCTTCATGGCCAACTGGCTACAGCTGTGGCTTGCCTTTCTCAGCCTTAGATTAGAATAGAATATAACAGAGTTGGAAGGGACCTTGGAGGTCATCTAGTCCAACCCCCTGCTCAGGCAGGAAACCCTGTAGCATTCCAGACAAACGGTTGTCCAATCTCTTCTTAAAAACTTCCAGTGTTGGAGCATTCACCGCTTCTGGAGGCAACTTGTTCCACTGATTAATTGTTCTCACTGTCAGGAAATTTCTCCTTAGTTCCAGGTTGCTTCTCTCCTTGATTAGTTTCCATCCATTGCTTCTTCTCCTGCCTTCCGGTGCTTTGGAGAATAGCTTGACCCCCTCTTCTTTGGGGCAGCCCCTGAGATACTGGAACACTGCTATCGTGTCACCCCTGGTTCTTTTTTTCATTAAACTAGACATACCCAATTACTGCAACCATTCTTTGTATGTTTTATCCTCCCCTAATCATCTTTGTTGCTCTTCTCTGCACTCTTTCTAGACTCTTAACATTTTTCTTATATGGTGGCAATAGTAGATATCATTAGGTATGCTACAACCTAAATATCTGGAATGTTTCTTGTCCTTTAGATGAAAGTGAAGACGAATTTAATTTCTAAATAGCTTAGGTATATTTATCAAATGTATATTTTCTCCTTGAGGTTTCCAAGTTTGCAGTCTATCTTCTGGAGATGTTTTCCTAGTCATCACTTGAGTGACAGCTACTAATGCCCTAGAGATCTCCACCTCTGCTTCATTTCTGATTTAAAAACCAAAAAGAAAAAAAAAGGTTTTGTGTCTTGAGCTGTCAACTGGATGCAGAGGAAATAGAAGACTCAATATTTTTTTAAAATGTGGTTTCTATTCTGCACTCCTTCCTTTGAGAAAGCACAAGCGGGTTGCGACAGGGGCACCTAAGTTGGAGGGGTCAAAAAATAATAATAGAACAAACACAACTATTCAGTGAAACCCCCTCCCCCTTTTTTTAAAAACATGTATCTCATGAACAATGGATGTTAAAAAAAACAAAGGCGCGGGATTTGAATAATGCAGTTTTGACCACCATCTTGACCTTTTAAATCCTATTTATTCTCAAAGCCTTGAAATGCAAAGAATTATTTCCAAAGCAAATATTGGAATGCAAAGGAAGTAGAAAGTAGGGCAGGGAGAAATAAGATGATTTAAAAAAAAAATACTGTAAACCATCCAGAGTCACTTCGCAGAATGAGATAGACGGCATATACGTTTAATAAATAAATGATACTAAAGAAAATTCCCAGTATGTTACAGTTAAAAAAAGAAAAACATTTAAAGCAAATTTAAAATGCATCCTTCCTTTCTCTTTCATTGATATTCACAACCACTGGCCAATCCGAATTTAGTTTAGTTTAGCTATCAGTGTCCCTTTAGCTTTCTTTTTCCAAGGTTCAAACAATGGCAATTGATGTTAGTTGCTACTTCAATCGTAAAAACTGCACTCCCGATATCTAAATAAAAGATCTGAAGACTAAACAATAGGATGACCAGTGAAGGGAACTTGGTATGTTTAGCCTAATGAAGAGAAGGCTTAGAGATATATGATAGCTGTCTTCTAGTCCTTGAGGGAATAAGAAGGAGGAGGAGGAGGAGGAGGAGGAGGAGGAGAAGAAGAAGAAGAAGAAGAAGAAGAAGAAGAAGAAGAAGAAGAAGAAGAAGAAGAAGAAGAAGAAGAAGAAGAAGAAGAAGAAGAAGAAGAAGAAGAAGAAGAAGGGGAAGGGGAAGGGGAAGGAGGAGGAGGAGGAGGAGGAAGAGGAGGAGGAGGAGGAGGAGGAGGAGGGGAGAAGGAAGAAGAAGAAGAAGAAGATGATGATGATCAAGAAGAAGAAGAAGATGATCAAGAAGAAGATGAAGAAGATGATGATGATCAAGAAGAAGATGATGATGATGAAGAAGAAGAAGAAGAAGAAGAAGAAGAAGAAGAGGAGGAGGAGGAGGAGGAGGAGAAGGAGAAGGAAGAGGAGGGGAGAAGGAAGAAGGAGGAGGAGGAGGAGGAGAGAAGGAGAGGAGGAGGAGGAGGAGGAATGTAAAGAAAAATGTGATGAATATAAAGACTTCATAGCATATGTGTTAGCAGCTTCTGTGTAAACCCACAACTCTGACATCAGCTTAAACAAATTAATTCCATCTCTACCAACATACGCTAATTAGAAAGCCAGTGTACGCTTCAATTATGGGCAGTCTGGGCCACCCAGTTTCAAACCCCATATTGAAATGCATAGAACTTATTGAGCGGAAACATACAGTAATAAATAAAAAATCAGAAAAACCCTGCAGATTTTACTCAACTAGTCACAGCCAGCTCTGGGGGAAGGTGCTCAAGGCCATTGAACCGGCGCTGTCTGAAGACATTTCCGTGATCAGCATGAGGTCACTGAGTGCTGTTCCCTTCCCACTGAAGTGGTACCTATTTGTCTTTTTGCATTTGCCTGCATTCAAACTGCTAGGTTGGCAGGAGCTGGAGCAAGGATCGGAGTTCACCCAGTCACGCAAACCTGGGTCTCCAACCTGGGCTGTTGGCTTTCCAGTTGACAAACCAAGCATCTTAACCACTGAGCCATCACTCTGAATATGATATGATATGATATAAGAACATAAGAAGAGCCATACTGAATCAGTCCATCGAGTCCAGCATTCTGTGCCACACAGTGGCCCACCAATTGTACATGGGGATCTTGAGCAGAAAGAGAAGGCAAAACCCTCCCTTTCCCTTGACCCCCAACAAATGGTACTCAAGGGAATCCTGCCTGCCTCAACCAACATAGAGGCGGCACATGGACATCCGTTTTAATAACCACCAATACACTTTGCATCCATGAATCTATCTAGCCCTGCCTTGAAGCTGTCAAGGCTGACAGCTGTCACGACCCCTTCTGGAAGTGAATTCCATAAATCAACGACCCTCTGGGTGAAGAAATATTTCCCTTTATTTGTCCCATGATATGATATGATATGATATGATATGATATGATATGATATGATATGATATGATATGATATGATATGATATGATATGACAGTGATGGCAAACCTTTTAGAGACCGAGTGCCCAAACTGCAACCCAAAACCCACTTATGCATTGTCGAGTGCCGGGTGGGTGTGGCCCATTGGCTGCGCATGGCCAATTGGATGGGCATGGCTGCAGTGGTAATGGCAGACTGGGTGGAACTAAAAAGTTCAATCAATCAATTCCAACTTTGCAAGATCTTTTTTTCCCGCGAGAAGTTGAAATTGACTGATTGATTTTTATTTTATTTTTTGTACACGGCAGTGGAGGCCTAAAGCGAAAAGGTTTTATAAAACTCAGTTGAAGGCCTAGGACTGGGGCGACGGTGCAAGTGCCCACAGAGAGGGCTCTGAGTGCCATCTCTGGCACCCGTGCCATAGGTTCGCCACCACTGTGATATGATATGATATATATGATATGGTACAATATGATACGATACGATACAACATGATACGACACAATATGACACAATATGATACGACATGACATGATATGATTCGATGACATGATATGATACAATACATGATATATGATATGTGATATGATATATATATGATACGATACGATACAATACAATACGCCACTACACGATACGATACGATACGACACGACACAAAACAACACAACACAATACATAATATATGATATGATATGATATGATATGATATGATATGATATGATATGATATGATATGATATGATATGATATGATTGATATGATATATGATATATGATATATGATATGATACGATACGATATATGATATATGATATGATATGATATGATATGATATGATATGATATGATATGATATGATATGATATGATATGATATGATATGATATGATGCCCAAAATGATAATTTGGTCTGCTTCTGCAGGTTTATAGGCTAATAAGTTAAAGGTAATTAATTATATATCATTTAATCAAATTAACCATGCTAAATAATTATATATTTTGTCTAGCATTAATAAAATATAATTAATGAGAAGTGTGTGTTTTGCCATAATATAATTATAGTTATTACCTTATTTTAATCATGAGCTTTGTTCTAGGAATGTTATGCCATCATTATACAGGTACTTTGGAAAAAGAGTTTCCCAGTTCAAGGATATTACAGTCTGAAAGGATTAAATGAGATTTAAAAGAGCAGCATTAATTGCAGTAATAAAGAGTTATGTGTGCACAATTACATTTTTCTGGTCTGCTTAATGCATTTAGCAATAACCAAATGGGCGAGGTTCATGGAACATGTTACCACAGAAAATATCTCGCCAAGGCTAACTCTAAGCCACTTGTCTATGGCGACTCTCAATCATGGCTATCCCCAAAGTGCTTTTCCTAAAAGACAACTGGTTTTTTTTTCCTTGAAAACATTTCCCTTCTCCTCCAAGAAGCAGTCCAAGTGCTAACAATCAAATAACTGCAAAGAACATAATTCCTTCTATTCTTCTTCAGTCGTTTGGAACTGAAGAAGCTTCTTGGACAAGAAGTGAAATGTTTTCAAAGATAAAAAAACAAGAAAGTCCAGTTACCTTTTGAAAAAAAGCACCCTTAGGACAACTCTAAGCCACCTTAACATGTTATGCTAGGCCAGGGGTAGGCAACCCAAAACACTCATAGAGCCACTTGCACCCGTTTCCCACCGACAACAAAACACTGGGAGCTGCAAAACCCTTCTGATATCTAAAATGAAGTTAACACTACATCTGTCCTTTTTTCCCCTTTATTATAGGTGTGTGTGTGTGTGTATACCATATATGATATATATGTCATAAACATAAAAAAGGATATATGCAGTGTTATCTTCATTTTAGATGTCAAAAGGGTGTCTCTCTCTCTATCTCCCTCCCTCTCCTCTCTCTCTTTATGCCCTTGGTCTGCCAGTCCTCTTCCCCCACTGTGTGTGTGTGTGTGTGTGTGTGTGTGTGTGTGTGTGTGAGAGAGAGAGAGAGAGAGAGAGAGAGAGAGAGAGAGAGAAGCACTTGCGCTTCCCCCTCTCTCTTTCTTTCTCTCTCTTTCCTCTCTCTCTCCCTTTCCTCTCCCCCCTCTCTCTTTCTCTCCCTCTCTCTCTCCCGCCCCTCTCTCTCTCTCTTTCTTTCCCTCCCCTTTCTCTCCCTCTCTCCGATCTTCTGCTAACCTGGCAAGCTGGCTTCAAGCTGTTCTCCAACAGGCTGGCTCTCTCCTGCCCTTCCTGCTTCCTGCCCTGCCCAATAAGCTTGTCAGCTCATGGAACAGGGTGATGCCACTCTCTATTTTTGCACACAAACACACACACACATACAGAGAGAGAGAGAGAGAGAGAGAGAGAGAGAGAGAGAGAGAGAGAGAGAGAGAGAGAGAGAGGGAGAGGGAGAGGGAGAGGGAGAGGGAGAGAGAGAGAGGCGCAAGTGCATCTCTCTGTCTCTGTCTCTCTGTGCAAATGCCACAGGAGCCGCAGGAGAAAATTCAAAGAGCCACATGCGGCTCCGGAGCCACAGGTTGCCTACCTTTGTGCTAGGCCTTCAGCAAACCAAGTCTGGGTCAAACTCTTACCTTAACCTCTATGGAAATCACTAAATAGACTGAATGCTGAGGTAAGGAAGATCAAAGAACAATCTAAGAAAATGGGGGTTCTTACAGAAGATACTTTGCGTGAATGTGGAGAAGAACAATCCATCTCATATATGAAGATACTTAAGGATTATAACCCGGCTTTGGGGAGCTTTTTATATCATTTTGGGGTCCTGAAAACATGGGTTTTATGGTTCCATCTGAAGATGGCTGAAAATGAAAGAAATTGTGGACAAACACATTTCAAGGAGACAAGATTAGTAAAGTGGAGAATATGGAGATTCTCAGTCATCTAGGTCATGGCTGTCCCAAAGAGGCTTTTTCAAAAGGCAACTGGACTTTCTTTGTTTTTAACAGAATAACAGAATAATAGGGATAGAAGGGACCTTCTAGTCCAACCCCCTGCTCAAGCAGGAAGTCCTATATCATTTCAGACAAATGGTTGTCCAGTCTCTTCTTTAAAACCTCCAGTGATGGATCACCCACAACTTCTGGAGGTGAGCAGTTCCAATGGTTAATTGTTCTCAATGTCAGGAAATTCCTCCTTAGTTTTAGGTTGCTTCTCTCTTTCGTTAGTTTCCATCCGTTGCTTCTTGTCCAGCCTTCAGGTGCTTTGCAGAAGAGCTTGACTCCCTCTTCTTTGTGACAACCCCTGAGATATTGGAATGATCTGCTATCCTGTCCCCCCTCGTCCTTCTCTTCATTAAACCAGACATACCCAATTCCAGCAACCGTTCTTTATATATTTTAGCCTCCATCCCCTGATCCTCTTTGTTGCTCTTCTCTGCACTCTTTCTAGAGTCTCAACATCTTGAGAAGCTTCTTGAATGAGAAGTCTTCATGTCTTCAAGGAACAAACAAAGCAAGGCCTTACTCTGGTAAGTAAAACAGCTAAACCACAATTAATGGTAGCCATCTTCTCTTACAGTATTTATCAAAAGTCAGTTTGACACGACCAAGTTGTCAACATGCTAGTGCACAATCTACTTGTTTATTTAAGAGCCTTTACCAGTTAAGAGCATCTGTAGGGTGTGTGTGTGTGTTTTAAAAAAAAAAAGTCAAAATGGCAGCTGCCAATGCCTAAAATGGAGTTGGTGTTTTAATCATAGGGTCCTAAGCCATTAATTTGGCTGCTTTGACTCCCTTCCCAGCAGATATACCTGTTGTTTTTTTTAGATTCAAAGTTTTAATTCAATTATGTGTGCATTTAATCTGTTTGCAATTTGAGGGAAACTAAGTCTCAATAATTATAAAAGGCAGAAACCTGTTCGGCCAATGTTTCTTGTACTCCTTTATATATTAGCAAAGTGGGAGGCAAACTGAATAAACTTTAAAAGATCTCTTCAATGCTTATTTACTTAGAAGTTTTAACTAAAAACAAATGCTACAAATTATGATATGCACAGCCCAGAAATATCTGGAATTCTCATTTGAAAGTAAAGCTTTTATCATTCACAAGCATTGGTTTAAATGACTCAGTCCTAATTATGCAGCTATACAAGCTTTAATGCAAACATCTTTCCTCTCCCTATGCATGTGCAACTCACCCGTTCTGTCTACAAGGGCTGCACTGGGGTAACACTAATCTTATAAATGCATGCGTCTTTTTACAGCAGTCTCTCAGTGAGTTATCCTTTAACCACATTCAACCTGTCAGCTTATCTTCCCATCCCGTTTCCAGCTGTCGCTTAATCCCTTCTCCCTCCCAAATGAAATGGTTCCCTCAGGATAGTTCTCTATCTTCTCTCTTTCATTACTGTATTTATTTATTTATTTCTCTGAGTTTGCAATAAATATCTCTTGATGTACTTCAGCGCTAATCTCCCACAGCTGCCCCCATCGTGGTGATATTTCACATGCAATTTGGAATTCCTTCACTATAGATTGGATCAGTTATACGGTATATTTGGGGAATTTATTAGAGGCTGACAATGCAGATCTTCCACTAATTTCTTTTCGTGACTCATATATTAAAGGTTTCGCTGGAAACATAATGATTTTATTTAGGGCAATTTCTTTTCAGTTTAACATAGCCGCAGCATAATTTTGAGTGAAATGTTATAGATGAGAGAGAGAGAGAGAGAGAGAGAGAGAGAGAGAGAGAGAGAGAGAGAGAGAGGGAGGGAGGGAGGGAGGGAGGGAGGGAGGGAGGGAGAGAGAGAGAGAGAGAGAGAGAGAGAGAGAGAGAGAGAGAGAGAGAGAGAGAGAGAGAGAGAGAGAGAGAGAGAGAGAGAGAGAGAGAGAGAAGTGTTTTATATATATATAATTTCATTTAGGCAAACTTAGAATTCATTTAAACAGCCCTTATGGACTTTCTGTGGAAAAAAAGTGAACTCATGATTTATGGACTTGATTAGAAAATATAGATTATGTAAAGAAGGAAAGCTGGGTATAACTTTAGAGAGAGTGAGAACAACGTAAATACTTATAACTTGTGTTAAGATTGGAATCCATTTCTCAATGTTTCTTTTTTTCCTTCTTTTTCTTTATTTCTTTTCCACCTTTCTAATACTTTTCCCTACTATTCTTATTTTTAACTTAAAATGTGCATTACTCTGTGAGAAAAAACTTCTTTAATAAAAATGAGAAAGAGAGGGAGAGTAAAGAAAGTTTAAACGCATGAAGAAGAGACAGCTAAGCTTTATTTAGCCTGGTCCAGACAATAAATTAGAAAATAAATGTATTTACAATTAGTCCTGATTTTGCAGTTGGCCATACTGGGAGTTAACTGGAAAATTGAATTCGAAGATTTTATCATTTCTCCAAGTTTCCACATGTTCTACTTAAGGGCAAGAACAATTATACTACCTATGTCTTTACTCTCTCAAGTACCTACACATAAGAGAAAAGGGCTTCTAAGTCAATCAGATGGTTCATAAAATGTGAAGTCCTGGGTTTTCTCTGAGCTTGCTTGTTTTCTTGCAGACGTTTCATTGCCCAACTAGGTAACATCATCAGTGCTAGAAGGGAGTAAAGTTTGCTGAGAGGAGGAGGAGGAGGAGGAGGAGGAGGACTGTGGAGTCCTTGATGCTCTCTGAGCTTGCTTGTTTTCTTTCAGACATTTCATTACCCAACTAGGTAACATCATCAGAGCTACTATGGAGTGGGGTTTATTCTCATTTTATATTTTAGTGGCTTGCCCTCCCCATGTTCTTGACTTAGCTTGTTTGGCAGTTCATCAACTGGAACATTGTTTGCTTCTTCATTGCTGGTCTAATGCTAACCTTGGTGTTACTTTATATACTTTATAGCCTTACTTTCTTATCTTGTTCTTCAGAAGCCAAGGTTAAGGGATCCTGGCTCTGCAAAATATCTTAATTCATCAAGATTTCATTAGGCCTTTGAAATCTTTCCAGGATTTTGGCTGAATTTCATCCAGCCACCCTCCAGAGAAGAACTGGGATTAACAACCGAAGGGAAGGGAATGAATCTCAACAATAACAGAGGCACCAGAATTGCATGGCTGGTTGTTTATTTCATGCTGCAAACACCTTTACGGGAGTGGAAAGACACAGAAAGATCCTTTCTCATCATGGGCGTTTAACTCTAAAACAAAAAGAAGGAAGATGCAGGAACAATGACAGCAAAGATGTGTTAGAAGTAAGTCTTCATCCTGGTTCATCCAAGCCGGGATAAATAAGCAAAATGGTGACTGCTTTGGGAAGAAGGTTACAGTTTATTGAAGAAGCAGAAAGATGGTCCTTGCAAGGAAGAGCAGAGAGGAAAGAGACCTTGAGCACATGGGCAGTAGGTTTTTATACCCCCTCTAGCCTTGTTTGGAATAGTTTCCTGTTCCTGTGGCATGAACCTTGAGGCTATTTCTGAGTGTTTTTCCAGGCCTTGATATAATAATATAATAATATAATATAATCCTATTATCATATCCTGCTTCCCAGGTGATGGGGCTAATGACTCCTAGAGTTTGGGTGGGGCATGCAGATTTTCTCTTGGTCTTCTTGATTGGTCTGGCTTCAATTTTCTGATGGTTTTACATCTGCACTTGTATGGGGCTAGCTCTTGCTTGGGGCGGAGAGATAGATTTGGGGCCAGGTTTGGTTTTAAAAAAAAATCCTTTTGAGGAAAAATATATTTTTCTGCCCTTTTAATATTTCCTTCTCTGGGCTAACTTCCTTCAGTTGGAAGGAACAAATTGGTCTTAGATCTGAACCTGAGGCTGATTTCAAGATTACAGGCAGAGAGAAGATTTTGGAGAACATATGCTATGCGGGAAGGTTAAGTTCTCTCTTTTTTCTAACTGGTAATAATAGGAAGGACGATTGCAGGAATTGGGTATTTTTAGTTTAATAATAATAAAAGGTCGAGGAATGACACGACAGCAATGTTCCAATATCTAAGGGCTTCATTTTCACTGACAGATTGGCTCTAGTGGTGTCCTTGGGCCTTTTGTTCAGCGTGCGGGAGCGATGAGACTCTTAGTGTCAAGTGTTGGGACTTTAGTAGAACTTCTAAAGTTCTCTGAAGTTCAACATCACCCTGGAATAAGTGAGAAGCACAGGGTAAAACTTTCCTTCAGATGTGAACAGAGACAAAAACACTCATTTCTTTCCAATAGTATAGTAGTCAGGTGCCATGTAGATACTATTGGGAAAATCAATTCTCATTTTGTAGATTTGCAATGTGTAATGTTTTTTTGGGGGGAACTGGCCTTCCTAAACTGCCCCCCTCCTAATTTATGAGAGATGTTTCCCTAGTCTTCCAATATCTCAGGGGCTGCCCCAAATAAGAGGGAGTCAAGCTGTTCTCCAAAGCGCCTGAAGGCAGGACAAGAAGCATCGGAGGGAAACCAATCAAGGAGAGAAGCAACCTAGAATTAAGGAGAAACTTCCTGACAGTGAGAACCGTTAAGCAGTGGAACTAGTTGCCTCCAGAAGCGGTGAATGCTCCAACACTGGAAGTTTTTAAGAAGAGACTGGACAGCCATTTGTCCGAATTGGAATGCCTGAGCAGGAGGTTAGACTAGAAGACCTCAAAAGTCCTTCCCAACTTGGTTAATCTGTTAACTTTGGCAGAAGGTATATCTTTGTAAATCTCTGGAATGGAGATTGGAGATCTTTTCAACTATGTTGGCCTAGTTTTTATGCTGTCTTTAATAGATAGAAGTATAAGGAAAAGGCAAAGATTCAATTTTCGTAGGAAGAGATGGCAAAGGTCATTTTTCCCAACAATATGGTTTTAATCTTCTTTTTTCCCCTGCCTTTATTTTTTCTTTTATGGATAACTCAAGACAGCAAGCATACTTAATGCTCCTTCTTCTCCTATTTTCCCCACAAGGTGGGTTGGGCTGAGAAAGTGTGACTGACCCCCAAATCAGCCAGCTGGCTTTCATCAGGAAATGAACTAGAACCCACCATCTTCTGATGATTGGTCAAAGTTACCCAACTAAGGTGGGACTGGAACTCAAAAAGTCTTCTGGTGATTGGTCCAAAGTCATTCAACTGGCTTTCATGCCCAAGGCGGGACCGGAAATCAAAGTCTCCTGGTGATTGGCCCAAAGTCACTCAACTGGCTTTCATGCCTAAGGCGGAACCAGAAATCAAAGTTTCCTAGTGACTGGCCCAAAGTTATTCCACTGGCTTTCATGCCTAAGGCGGGACCGGAACTCAAAGTCGGGACTGGAACTCAAAGTCTCCTGGTGATTGGCCCAAAGTCAAACTGGCTTTCATGCCTAAGATGGGACCGGAACGGAAAGTCTCCTGGTGATTGGCCCAAAGTCATTCAACTGGCTTTCATGCCTAAGGCGGAACCAGAAATCAAAGTTTCCTAGTGACTGGCCCAAAGTTATTCCACTGGCTTTCATGCCTAAGGCGGGACCGGAACTCAAAGTCGGGACTGGAACTCAAAGTCTCCTGGTGATTGGCCCAAAGTCAAACTGGCTTTCATGCCTAAGGCGGGACTGGAACTCAAAGTCTCCTGGTGATTGGCCCAAAGTCAAACTGGCTTTCATGCCTAAGATGGGACCGGAACTCAAAATCTCCTGGTGATTGGCCCAAAGTCATTCAACTGGCTTTCATGCCTAAGATGGGACCGGAACGGAAAGTCTCCTGGTGATTGGCCCAAAGTCATTCAACTGGCTTTCATGCCTAAGGCGGGACTCGAACTCAAAGTCTCCTGGTGATTGGCCCAAAGTCAAACTGGCTTTCATGCCTAAGGCGGGACTGGAACTCAAAGTCTCCTGGTGATTGGCCCAAAGTCAAACTGGCTTTCATGCCTAAGGTGGGACCGGAAATCAAAGTCTCCTGGTAATTGGCCCAAAGTCACTCAACTGGCTATCATGCCTAAGGCGGGACCGGAACTCAAAGTCTCCTGGTGATTGGCCCAAAGTCATTCAACTGGCTTTCATGCCTAAGGTGGTTCTAGAACTCACCGTCCCCTAGCATTTAGCCCAAAGTCACCCAACTGGCTTTCACGCCTAAGGCAAAACTAGAACTCTCAGTGTCTTGGTTTCTAGCCTGGTGTCATGACCACTAGGCTAACCTGTCTCTCTATATATTTGATTTTCAATTATTTTATCCCAGTAGTAACAGCTACACTCAAAATAAAATTTAAAAAAAATATCCATATCTGGATGGGTAGTAGAAATGGATTTTATCAAGCCTCTCACCCATTAAGTAATATAAGTATGGACATGTAGAGTTTCTGACCCCTCCATAGAAGGCGAGAAGTAATTGAATAAGTGACTGGGTTTAAGTTTCAGCTCTTGTGTTTTATAGCAGTGTGTACTGTCTTCGGGAGACCTTTTCGTTAGAAGTTAATTAAAAATCTGAATTAAGATCTAGAAGATGCCAGGGGTGTGAAAAAAAACGAGACACAGTTGCAAAATAATGATTCACTGGTTAGACTTAATCTTCTCTCCTTCCTTTTAAAGAAGCTGCAGAGATCTTTCCCCCCCCCCCTGCTTTTGTTGCTGATTTTAATGTTTTCAGTATGTAGAGATTTGAAGAGTAGTCAATCCCTTTTTCCACAATAACTTGTAAGGTGGGATGGGCTGAAAGAGTGAGAACTCTCAGTCTCCTAGAGCAGGGCTTTTCAACCAGTGGTACAGGTACCACCTGTGGTACGTTGGCACCTGGCAGGGGGTACGCGACCATCCTAGAAAAGTGGTAGCCGGGGAGGGGAATGAGCTGAACCGGTGGCAGCACCGCACAAGCCTGAGCGAGAGACGGCTGGAGTTGCAGGGCTGTCAGGGCTCAGCGGAAGTGCCAGGATCGGCATTTCTTCGGGACTGTCAGGGCTCAGCGGAAGCGCCAGGATCAGCGCTTCTTCGGGGCTGACAGGGCTCAGAGGAGGCGCCAGGATCGGCACTTCTTCGGGGCTGACAGGGCTCAGTGGAAGCGCCAGGATCAGCGCCAGGCTCCAGCTGGAGCTGGGGCGCTAATCCTGGCGCTTCTGCTGAGCCCAGAAGAAGTGCCAATCAACTGGAATGTTGCAGCCTCTCCAGGGTCTTGTGATTTACATTCAGATGCTTGGCCACTGATTCATATTTATGACAGTCACAGTGTCCCAGGGTCATGTGAAGTGACCAAAACCTGCTGCAACCACCCAGCAGACGGGGGAAATAAAAACCAAACACCCCTCACCCCACCCCCACTGCCAATCCTCAACAGAAATACTCACAACAATGAAAACCTCGGACAGGAGGAAGAGCGCTGCCGGGCCGGCAGGCAGGTGTCTTGCTCGGCTGTGGCTTGGGGGGGGGGTTTCAGTGCCATTGTAACAACAAACAGTCACTAAGCGAACTATTGTAAGTCAAGGACTACCTGTACTTAATCGCTCCCCCCCCTTTTTTGGGTCATCAACTTTTTGACACCTTGCTAGGCAACTGGTGGTCCTCGGATGTTGCCATATCCTAAAAGTGGTACAATGGGTGAAAAGGTTGAAAAGCCCTGGACTAGGGAATGGCCCAAAGTCACCCAGCTGGCTTTCATCTCTAAGGCAGGACTAGAACTCTCAGTCTCTTAGGGAATGGCCCAAAGTCACCCAGCTGGCTTTCATCTCTAAGGCAGGACTAGAACTCTCAGTCTCCCAGGGAATGGCCCAAAGTCACCCAGCTGGCTTTCATCTCTAAGGCAGGACTAGAACTCTTAGTCTCCTAGGGAATGGCCCAAAGTCACCCAACTGGTTTTCATCTCTAAGGCAGGACTAGAACTCTCAGTCTCCCAGGGAATGGCCCAAAGTCACCCAACTGGTTTTCATCTCTAAGGCAGGACTAGAACTCTTAGTCTCCTAGGGAATGGCCCAAAGTCACCCAACTGGTTTTCATCTCTAAGGCAGGACTAGAACTCTCAGTCTCCCAGGGAATGGCCCAAAGTCACCCAACTGGTTTTCATCTCTAAGGCAGGACTAGAACTCTCAGTCTCCTAGGGAATGGCCCAAAGTCACCCAACTGGCTTTCATCACTAAGGCAGGACTAGAACTCTCAGTCTCCCAGAGAATGACCCAAAGTCACCCAGCTGGCTTTCATCTCTAAGGCAGGACTAGAACTCTCAGTCTCTTAGGGAATGGCCCAAAGTCACCCAACTGGCTTTCATCTCTAAGGCAGGACTAGAACTCTCAGTCTCCTAGGGAATGGCCCAAAGTCACCCAACTGGCTTTCATCACTAAGGCAGGACTAGAACTCTCAGTCTCCTAGGGAATGGCCCAAAGTCACCCAGCTGGCTTTCATCTCTAAGGCAGGACTAGAACTCTCAGTCTCCCAGGGAATGGCCCAAAGTCACCCAGCTGGCTTTCATCTCTAAGGCAGGACTAGAACTCTCAGTCTCCCAGGGAATGGCCCAAAGTCACCCAGCTGGCTTTCGTGCCTAAGGCACGACTAGAATTCACAATCTCTTGATGTTTTGCCCAAAATCACCCAGCCAGCTTTCATGGCTAAGGTGGGAGTAGAACTCTCCTGGTGTTTTGCCCAGAATCATCTAGCTGGTTTTCATGCCTAAGATAGGACTACAACTCACCATCTCCTGTAATTGGACAAAGTCAACCGACCCGTTTTCATGCCTAAGGCAGGACTAAAATTCACCGTCTCCTGGTTTCTAGCCTGGTCCTTAACCACTAGACCAAACTGCTTCTCTATGTACTGAATTTTTGTATAAGCAACAGGTCTGAAAAGTATTGTCCAACTCCATCCCAATTCTGCTAAGCTGTCTCATGGGGACAAGAGGGGTGTTCCTGGGAAGGATGAGTGAATAATACTGTAATTATAGCATAACAACCTAACAATTTCCTGTGAGCCTGCATATCTTGTCAAGGAAATGGATTTATCATACCGAATCTTTGTTTCAGAGTAAACTGCTAAAACCAATTTTCCCCCCTTGTATTCCCTTCTAATTTTTCATATATGAGATTGTTTTGTTTGTAATTATTAGGAACTGCCTGAAAAAGATGCAAAACCATAGACCAAGGGGCTGTTAACTGCTAAGATTTTGGAATTAAACTCATGACAATTGGAAGCCCTGAAATGTAGAATCTCTGGAGAGATACTACTCCGCAGATCAGCAGGCTGTTAACAGGTGGCTACTTTTAAATCCAGGTGCTAAATAGCATCACTACAGATGGCTGTTCAACAAAATATTCACATACATACCAATACACGCATAGGCTCACACATGTATTCAAATCTATGCACCGTAGTCATATCTTAATTAAAAATTGTGAATATCCCCCTTCTTTTTATTCCCTAGCACTTGTTGCTTGAATGGCAAAAAATGATGGGTGCTTAAGAGTGAAGTTGTAGTCAGTGGGGTCCTTAATATACCAATACATACCAATACACACATAGACTCACACATGTATTCAAATCTATGCACCGTAGTCATATCTTAATTAAAAATTGTGAATATCCCCCTTCTTTTTATTCCCTAGCACTTGTTGCTTGAATGGCAAAAAATGACGGGTGCTTAAGAGTGAAGTTGTAGTCAGCGGGGTCCTTAAGAACTTGTTGCTGTAACCAGAATAATGAAAGTAGCAATGTGACACTGAACTGTGGGAAGGCGCCCCCTCCCCAGAATAACATTAGAATAGAATAGAACTGGAAGGGACCATGGAGGTCTTCTAGTCCAGCCCCTGCTGAAGCAGGAGAATTTATTCCATTTCAGAAAAGTGACTATCTAGTCCAGGGGTGTCAAACTCAATTTCATTGAGGGCCGCATCAGCATTGCAGTTATCCTTGGGGGGCCGAGTGGGTGTGGCAGGGTGGGTGCGGCCTACTGAGTGGGCGTGGAGGGAGTGGGTGTGGCCTACTGGGTGGGCATGGTCAGTTCTACATTGTTTGTGTCAAGGGTGCCTGTGGGGGCCTGGGCAGGAGTGGGACAGATCTGAGGGTCTCTGGCAGAAGAGAGTGGGACCAGAGCAAGCGCCAAGGCATGGTCCACTGGAGGAGCCTCACTGTTCCTCTCAGGCCATGCAGGGGGGCTGGATGGTGGTGCGGGCTGCCCGGAGTCCTGGGCAGCAGAGGTCAAATGCCCAGCCTGGCCCTCGAACACCCGTAGCACCAAGCCCAGCCCCACTTCCCCAAGGGGGTGTCCAGCTGCACTTACCTCCTCCTCAAGGCTGCTGCTGCTGTGCTTGCTCTCCTTAGCCAGGTTGCTCATGATGGGTACCAGGGCAAAGTCAGAGGGAGACTGAATGAGTTTCAGCATAGATGGCCACCACAAAATCATACATTGGCTCCCGGACGGCCAGTTCCCTCTCTGTTTCCAGGATGGCTTCGTGGGCCACATGAAACCACTTCACGGGCTGCATATGGCCCCCGGGCCTTGGGTTTGACATGTCTGATCTAGTCTCTTCTTAAAAACCTCCAGTGATGGAGCACCCACAACTTGTGGAGGCAAGCTGTTCCACTGGTTGATTGTCCTCACTGTCAGGAAGTTTCTCCTTAATTCCAGGTTGCTTCTCTCCTTGATCAGTTTCCAACTATTGTTTCTCGTCCTTCCCTCTGGTGCTTTGGAGAATAGTTTGACCCCCTCTTCTTTGTGGCAGCCCCTCAGATATTGGAACACTGCTATCATGTCACCCCTGTTTCTTCTTTTCTTTAGACTAGCCAAACCCAAGTCCCGCAGCCGTTCTTCGTATGTTTTAGTCTCCAGGCCTTGGATCATCTTAGTTGCTCTTCTCTGAACTTTTTTAAAGTCTCAACCTCTTTTTTGTAGTATGGTGACCAAAATTGGCTGCAGTATTCCAGGTGTGGTCTCACTAGGGTTTCATAAAGTGGTACTAATACTTTGTGTGATCTTGATTCTGTGCCTTTGTTTATACCACCCAGGATTTTATCAGCTTTTTTGGCTGCTGCTGCACATTGCTGGCTGATGGTCAAGTGATCATCCACTAAGACTCCAAGGTCCCTCTCACAGTTGCTGTTTTTGAGCCAGGCCTCACCCAATCTGCACTTACATCTTTGATTTTGACTGCCTAAATGTCAGACTTTGCTTTTCTCCACATTAAAGTTGATTTTGTTGGACAGAGCCCATTGTTCAAGTTTGTCAAGATCTTTTTGGATCCTAAGATTGTCTTTGGGGATGTTGGCTATTCCTGCCAGTTCAGTGTCATTTGCAACTGGCAGGAGTAGCCAACACCCCAAAAGACAAACTCAGGATCCAAAAAGATCTTGACAAACTTGAACAATGGGCCCTGTTCAACAAAATGAACTTTAATGTGGAGGAAAGAATATTCTATAGAATATTAAAAGAGGGAGAATAGAACAACAGAAGCTATTTGGTATCCATTCATAAAGCCAGGCCAGTCCATTCATAAATGAAGCTCAGCCAGTAGTTCCAAATAAGCAGCACAATAGACAAGGAGCCCAAACTGACAAGATTAGTTCAGAGAAACAAAAAAACTAGGATTTGCATTTCCCTTTTTGGCTGTAGAGCCAGTCACGACCCCTATGTGACCCCATAGGAATCTGGCAACAGCCATTAAAATATTAAAGGACATATTCTTGCAGAAGGACTGACATCTCAATCTCAGTGCCTACCAAATTGTATAAAAGCCCATCTAGTCTCAACTCTTTCAATTCCTGGCAAATAGATGGGGAAGAAATGGAGGTAGTGAAAGATTTTATCTTCCTGGGCTCCAAGATCACCACAGATGGGGACTGCAGCCAAGAAATTAAAAGACGCTTGCTCCTGGGGAGGAAAACTATGGCAAATCTAGACAGCATACTAAAAAGCAGAGACATCACCCTGCCAACAAAAGTGCGTAGAGTCCAGGCCATGGTTTTCCCAGTTGCAATGTATGGCTGTGAAAACTGGATCATAAGAAAGGCTGAGCGCCAAAGAATGGAGGCCTTTGAACTATGGTGCTGGAGAAGACTCCTGTGAGTCCCCTGGACTGCAAGGCTTTCAGTCCTAGAGGAGATCAACCCCGACTGCTTTTAGAAGGCCAGATCCTGAAGTTGAAACTCAAGTACTTTGACCACCTAACGAGAAGGAAGGACTCACTGGAGAAGAGCCTGATGCTGGGAAAGATGGAGGGCAAGAGAAGAAGGGGATGACAGAGAATGATGTGGCTGGATGGAGTCACTGAAGCAGCAGGTGTGAGCTTCAATGGACTCCAGAAGATGGTAGAGGACAGGAAGGCCTGGAGGAATGTTGTCCATGGGGTCGCGATGGGTCAGACACGACTTCGCAACTAACAACAACAACAAGTCTCAACCCCAATTTTTCAGCCACCCCAGAAACAGGCTGCTCTCACTGACTTCCAAGGGTATTAAATTTGGGGACATTGTAGCTTCTCCATTGTTACTGATTGCTGTGTTGCTGCTGGGGTCATGTGATCCTCATTTTCAATGTTCTGTGACAGTTTCCCAGGCAGTCTTGCAATCCCTCGCTCCGTCCTCCACCAGCAGTAGCCACTTACCTGCAGGGTAGGGTGCGGTGGGATGGGAAGCGAAGGGAAGGGAAGGGAAGGGAAGGGATGGGAAGGGAAGGGAAGGGAAGGGAGATTTTAATGCTCCCAGCCAGATTCCCACAAGGAGACTCAATGGCGAAGCTGGCAGGAAGTCAGCGATCATTCCAGCTCCAACTGCTTTTTGCCCACCCTACTGTTGCTCTATTTAGCTAAGGACATATCTCTGAAACAATGACCCAATGGGGTACATGTTGTCTAGTATGCCCTAGAAAGGGGCAAAGGCTTGTTTTGCAATGACACAACATGTCACTTTGACCTCCTCCAGCCTTCCCCTGTGGATGTGACTGATTTCAATCCAAATGTTTCCGAAACTGAAAATCACATTATTATTATTATTACCATACAATGCAGTTCAGTGGAGCAGGGGACAGATAACATTAGTAATGCTTGATCACCTTATTTAAGGATGGATTTATGGTGTCACAGAATGAGCTGGGGTTTTCTCCTTCGAAAACTGGGGGTTAAAAAAAGAAAAAAAAAACAGCATCCCATCTCCTTGCCAGATTCAAAACAGGGAAACCCCAGTACAGGTAGTCCTTGATTTATGGCCACGATGGAGCCCATCATTTCTGTCACTAAGTGAGACATCCCTTAAGTGAAACTTTGCCCCATCTTACGACCTTTTCTGCCACCGCTGTAAAGTGGATCCCCGCAATTGTGAGAAGAGTAACATGTTTATTAAGTGAATCTGGGTTCCGCACTCTACCTTGCTTGTCAGAAAGTCACCAAAGAACATCGCATGACTCCGGGACAGTGCAACCGTCATAAGTATATGCCGGTTGCCAAGCATCCAAATTTTGATCACGTGACCAGGGGGTTTCTACAACGGCCGTAAGTTTGAAAAACAATCATGAGTGCCATTGTAAATTTGAACAGTCACTAAATGAGCTGGCGTAATTCGAGGACTACCTATATTCAAGATCAGGTGAAGTATTAATACCACTTTACAAGGCCTTGGTAAGGCCACACTTGGAATACGGCATCCAGTTTTGGTCACCACGATGTGAAAAAGACGTTGAGACTCTAGAAAGAGTGCAGAGAAGAGCAACAAAGATGATCAGGGCACTGGAGGCTAAAACATATAAGGAACGGTTGCTGGAATTGGGGATGTTTAGTTTAATGAAGAGAAGGACGAGGGGGGACAGGATAGCAGCCTTCCAGTATCTCAGGGGCTGCCCCAAAGAAGAGGGAGTCAAGCTATTCTCCAAGGCACCTGAAGGCAGGACAAGAAACAACGGATGGAAACTAACCAAGGAGAGAAGCAACCTAGAACTAAGGAGAAATTTCCTGACAGTTAGAACAATTGGAACAACCTGCCTCAAGAAGCGGTGAATGCTCCAACACTGGAAGTTTTTAAGAAGAGACTGGACAGCCATTTGTTGGAAATGGTATAGGCAGTGGTGGCGAACCTATGGCATGTGTGCCAGAGGTGGCACTCAGAGCCCTCTCTGTGGGCATGCACGCCTCCCCCCACAGCCCCCTCCTCCTAACCAGCAGCCCCCCTGGAGGAGAGTCGCTCCCAAGCGTGGTTTGCATGGAGCAGCATAGCTAACGACATGGCAGCGGGGACAAGACTCCGCCCTAACGCCCCATCACACGCAGTTGGGGCGCGGGCAGAGGGCATGGCCACCATGGCACTGCTGGGCCACCTGGGCGATCTGCAGCAGGCCATGGAGGCAGTGAGTGGCCCTGCGGGTGGCCTGGGTGGGGACAGGGTGGGGCAGGCTGGGGGCAGGGTGGGGCGGAGCATGGGTGGGCTGGGGGTGGGGGCGGTTTTTGGGCACTTGGTGTATAAAAGGTTCGCCATCACTGATATAGGGTTTCCTCCCTGAGCAGAGGGTTAGACTAGATGACCTCCAAGGTCCCTTCCAACTTCATCATCATCATCATCATCATCATCATCATTATTATTATTATTATCATTGTTATTATTATTGTCTCAGAACAGGGTTAGTCAGTAGGACACAACTCACATTTATATTTGCAAATGCGGGCAACATTTAGAACCCCCTTAGCATTTTTTCCTGAAAACATTCCTTCCTGGTACGTTGTAAGACATGGACATTTTTCAACAGGCTTGCCAGAAAGGAGGCAGAAAAAAAAAAATTACTTACGTTCTTACTTTCACCTTGCCAATCTGCTGCCAGCAAAAATCCCTTCTAACAGACAGAAACATGACGAATGTCACTGGGATCACCCATTGCTACTTGCAACTGTGACAGTTTAGTATTTCTCATTTTCTGACTTTACCACCAAGCAGGAGAGAGTAGGAAGTTTGAAGTGAGGCTAGTAAAAATATACCACCGTCTTTGCAGTAGGAGTGTTGGCGAGAACGAAAGAAACTTAGATACCTCTAAAGAATGGTTCAGGTTCCTCTGTTTTCTTGGGTTTTTTTTTAACTCTTTCTTCTTTGTAATAATAGTTCATTGTTTTCTCAAAAAATAAAATACAAAGAGAAGTTCAAAAAAAAAAGTCATAGAAAACAAGAGAAAGGGGAAGGGAAAAGAAAAAAAGAGTGTTGCTGAAGGAAAAGTCTTCGTCATGGTTCAGTCCAAGCAGGGAATAAATAACATGGCGAATGCTTTAGAAAGAAGGTTGCAGTTTATTGAAGAGGAGAGCCAGACAGAAAG
Organism: Bothrops alternatus; assembly: GCA_034064705.1. Classification (NCBI taxonomy): domain Eukaryota; kingdom Metazoa; phylum Chordata; class Lepidosauria; order Squamata; family Viperidae; genus Bothrops; species Bothrops alternatus. The sequence goes on from JARGCV010000617.1 coordinate 32,435, forward strand.
ATAGCTCTGGGAGAAAAGAGGGAGAGCACACGTAGGGAGTGGGTTTTTATACCCTCTGGGGCTTTTGTTTGGAGTTTATTTCCTGTTCCTGTTTGAGGCTTTGCATTTCCTGTGTCATGTATTCTGCCCTGAGTCTGGGTGTGCCCTTTGGCATCTGTGGGTTAATCCTATTATGCCCTGTCTTAGAGTTTGGGTGGATTTTAGGTGACTTTGTCTTCTTAATCTTCTAGCTGGGGGCTTCCAACCTTCCTGGATTATTTACATCTGCATTTGTACAGAGCTGGTCTCTGCTTTGGGGAGGGAGACTTGGGGCTATTAAGAAAAAACTGGGCATGCTTTTCTGCCTTTTTAAGTTCCTTTGAGGAAATATATTTTTCTGCCCTTTTAATATTTCCTTCTCTGGGGGGCTGATTGCCCACAGTGTAAAGAAGGAAAATAAAAGAAAAAGGCACCAATTTCCGACTCTCTTTAGCACAGTAGAAGATAACACCATTGCAATCACAACTTTTTACTTTTGCACCACAGTATGTACGAACCACTTCTATAACAAGAAACTAATTACCAAAAGCAAAATCAAGATTTCATTTTTCTTTTGCCATTGCCAGCACGAAATCTGGAAGCCATTTCAAACTAGAAAGAGGATTAGAAATATTCTCTTCTTCGGACAAAAGAATCAGTTTGACCATCTCTGCTTCTCCTTGCTGTGGGGAATAATATATTTTTAGCTCTTCTGTTCCTATGTTTCTCCCCCCCCTCCTTGTTGCCGAGAGACTGCCTTTGATTCAAACTGTCACTCAAATGGCCGCTTTGGGGGGGGGGAAGAGATATTCTTAATTGCCATTCCTCCATTGCATTCCAGGCTCAAATGCCATTGGGCACAGTGCTTCACCTGTGTGAAGAACATCACCATGCTTAGGGCTTCATTTTCACTTGACATTCTCTAGTGGTGTCCTTGGGCCTTTTGTTCAGCGTGCGGGAGCGATGAGACTCTTAGTGTCAAGTGTTGGGACTTTAGTAGACCTTCTAAAGTTCTCTGAAGTTCAACATCACCCTGGAATAAGTGGGAAGCATAGGGTAAAACTGTCCTTCAGATGTGAACAGAGACAAAAACACGTATTCTCTTTCCAGTCGTAAAGTAGCCAGGTGCCTGGTAGATACTATTGGGAAAAATCAATTCTCATTTCATAGATTTGCAATGTGTCATGGTTTTTTGGGGAGGGGAACTGGCCTTCCTAAACTGCCCCCCTCCTGATTTTGGAGAGATGTTGCCCTAGTCTTCCGATTTATTTATTTATTTATTTCTATTTTCTATTTAATTCGATTTCTATTTCAATTTTGAGGGCCAACTTATTCTCCAAAGGGCCTGAAGGCAGGACATGAAGCAATGGATAGAAATTGATCAAGGAGAGAAGCAACCTAGAACTAAGGAGAAATTTCCTGACAGTGAGAACAATTAACCAGTGGAACAACCTGCCTCCAGAAGTGGTGAATGCTCCAACACTGGAAGTTTTTAAGAAGAGACTGGACAGCCCTTTGTCTGAAATGGTATAAGGTTTCCTGCCTGAGCAGGGGGTTGAACTAGATGACCTCCAAGGTCCCTTCCATCATCATCAGCATTATTATTATTATTATTATTATTATTATTATTATTATTACTGCTGCTGCTTTGTGACAGGGTGAGCTCCCTTCATTTGCTACAGCTCCCATCGACTTAGCAGTTCAAATTTGAATAACTGCAAGTAGACAGATAGGTACCATTAATAGGGACATGAAAGGAGCCCCCAACCAGGCATTCCCCAAGCAACATGATGTCACCAGGTATCCTTTCAACCCAGAAACACCTTAGGTGTTTCCAACACAAACACAAGTGCAAACTCCAACTAACTTATTCAGCCAAATGTGCTGGATTCTATCCAAATGCAAGTAAGATTTTAGATAGAGTTTCACATCCACTCCTCCTAGGAGCCAGCAGAACTGAGAATCCTCACCCACAGTTTCAAGTAAACATGGAGGGTGTGGTGTGGTGTGATGGTCCCTGGGAATTCCTCCCAAGATTTTTACTCGGATGAGATGTGGTGTCAGGTGGCACCAAATTTTCCAACAATATATGACACGTTCCATGCCAAAAAGATATCAGGAGACTTAGCCCCTTACCCGCTGTAACATATGGCTGTGGAAACTAGATCCTTAAAAAAGGTTGAATGAAGAAGAATTTTTGTTGGAAGTGTCTTGGACAGCAAGAACAAAACAAAGTAAACCTAGATTCATTGGGGGAAGCACTAATAATGCAGCTAAAGTTAACATATTTTAATGCAAAGGCACAAGTCATTGGAGAAGATACTAATGAGAAGAAAGAAGGAAGAAAAAATAGTAGAAAGTGGAAAGCAGAAGCAGAAACAAGAAGAAGGAGAAGAAGAAGAAGGAGAAGGAGAAGAAGAAGAAGAAGAAGAAGAAGAAGAGGAGGAGGAGGAGGAGGGGGTGAGGGGGGAGGAGGGGGAACGAGAAGAAAAAAGAGAAATAGAAAGAAAAAGAGAGAAAGAGAAAGAAGGAGGAGGAGGAGGGGGGAGGGGGGAGGTGGAGCAGGGGAGGAGAAGAAAAAAGAGAAAGAAAGAAAGAAAGAAAGAAAGAAAGAAAGAAAGAAAGAAAGAAAGAAAGAAAGAAAGAAAGAAAGAAAGAAAGAAAAGAAGAAGAAGAAGAAGAAGAAGAAGAAGAAGAAGAAGAAGAAGAGGGGGAGGGGAGGGGGAGGAGGAGGAGGAGGAAAAAGAGAAAGACAGAAAGAAAGAAAGAAAGAAAAGAAAGAAAGAGGAAGAAGAAGAAGAAGAAGAAGAAGAAGAAGAAGAAGAAGAAGAAGAAGAAGAAGAAGAAGAAGAAGAAGAAGAGGGGGAGGGGAGGGGGAGGGGGAGGGGGAGGAGGAAAAAGAGAAAGACAGAAAGAAAGAAAGAAAAGAAAGAAAGAAAGAGGAAGAAGAAGAAGAAGAAGAAGAAGAAGAAGAAGAAGAAGAAGAAGAAGAAGAAGAAGAAGAAGAAGAAGAAGAAGAAGAAGAAGAAGAAGAAGAAGAAGAAGAAGAAGAAGAGGGGGAGGGGAGGGGAGGGGGAGGAGGAGGAAAAAGAGAAAGACAGAAAGAAAGAAAGAAAAAAAAGGAAGAAGAAGAAGAAGAAGAAGAAGAAGAAGAAGAAGAAGAAGAAAAGGAGGAGGAGGAGGAGGAGGAGGAGGAGGAGAAGGAAGAAGAAGAAGAGGAGGAGGAGCAATGTCATGAAAGTTAGATATTATCACTGATGATACAAAGATGAACTTACAAGAATTCAAATAGGTTGTTACTGACAAGCAAGTCTTGGCAAAGTATGTCTAGTTTGTCCTGGAAGGGCCGAAATAGATATCAGAGGAGCCCCAAGAACAGAATAAGGCTTTGCTCTAGATTTCCTTAAGGGACTGACAAAATGTTCCCAAGAAGCTTAATTGAATGTGGTTTTGAACACTGACAACAAGCTAAGAATTATAAGAATCACTTAGAGAGGTTTATAGAGAAATCAATCTTCCCTGATATGTAAGTAAGACAAAAATAAACGAATAAATAATCTGAAGAGCAAATGTTGGTTAAACTCATCATAGTCAGTGAATGGTTTGTATCTGGATAGAAACAGAGCCTGGAGCATTTAAAACAATCAGTCGCTAACCCAGGAAACGTTTTGGGGACGTACAACCCAGATCTGAAAGTGATCCTTGCCCCATTTTACGACCCCTTTTGCCACAACTGCAAAGTGGATCACCACAATTGTTAAAATAGTAACATGGTGGTTATGTGAATCTGGCTTCCCCAATTGACTTGATCTCGTCAGAAGGTCGCAAAAGGGATCACAGAACCCCAGGACAGGGCAACCGTCATAAATACGAGGCAGTTGCTAAGCATCCAAACATAAATTCATGTGTCTGTGGGGATGGTCGGTCATAAGTGTGAACCTCAGTCACTAAGTGAACTGTTGTAAGCCAAGGACTATCTGTAAAAGCACAATTAGCAAAATAATCTTCACGCCTTGTACTAAATTAGATCGGACCACAGATTATCCTAACGAGTGTCTCGTATTCCGGATCTAATGGAAGCTTCCTAAATGAATTCCGTTCCTTTTCTCCTTTTCTAACTCTTGGGGTGAGGGCAGGACAAGACATAATGGATGGGAGGTCATTAAAGAGAGATTCAACCAACTAAGGAGAAATTTCCTGACAGAAAAATTGATCAGTGAAACAGCTTGTATTTTAGAAGTTGTGGGTGCTCCATCACCGGAGGTTTTTAAGACAAGACTGGACAGCCAATGGCCCAGAATGGCATAGGTCCTCCTACCTGAACAGGGGGCTGGACTAGAAGACCTCCAAGGTCCCTTCCATCTCTATTTTTCCATGTTCTGTCTATTGGCATTAATTTTGGCTGCTATATTTTAGATAACATGGAATTAGCAACACAATAGGTTGAAGGCGAGGTGGGAATGTATCTATAGAATAGAATAGAGCTGGAAGGGACCATGGAGATCTTCTAGTCCAGCCCCCTGCTCAAGTAGGAGGACCTATACCATCTCAAACAAGTGATTGTCTAGCCCAGGGGTAGGCAACCTTGGCTCTTTTATGACTCGTGGACTTCAACTCCAAGAATTCCTGAGCCAGCATGGCTCAGCTTGGAAACCACTCCCTTTCCCCTCAGCATGGCTGGCTCAGGAATTCTGGGAGTTGAAGTCCAGGAGTCATAAAAGAACCAAGGTTGCCTACCTCTGGCCTGGGCCTAGGCCACTTTGTGACTCATGGACTTCAACTCCCAGAATTCCTGAGCCAGCCTGGCTCAGCTTGGAAACCTCTCCCTTTTCCCTCAGCATGGCTGGCTCAGGAATTCTGGGAGTTGAAGTCCACCAGTCATAAAAGAGCCAAAGTTGCCTACCCCTGGGCTAGCCTTGTCTTAAAAATCTCCCGTGATGGAGTGCCCATGATTTCTGGTGGCAAGCTGTTCCACTGGTTGATTGTCCTCACTGTCAGGAAGTTTCTCCTTAATTCCAGGTTGCTTCTCTCTTTGGTCAGTTTCCAACCATTGTTTCTTTTCCTGCCTTCAGGTGCTTTGGAGAATGGTTTGACCCCCTCTTCTTTGTGGCAGCCCCTCAAATACTATAACACTGCTATCATGTCTCCCCTATTTCTTCTTTTCTTTGGACTAGCCAAACCCAAGTTCTGCAGCCATTCTTTGTATGTTTTAGTCTCCAGGCCTTTAATCGTCTCAGTTGTTCTGAATATTCTTGATTATTCTAATGTCTTCTGATATTATTAAGATCTACTTTGGGACTGATTTAACATGGAAATATAGCAAGATTAGGGACATGAAAAACATACAATTTCAGGGAATCCAAGGTTCTTCCAATCTGCAGTGGTTGCTTTCTATTCTGGAAGATGTTTTGTATGAGACATTTCCAGTTAACTAAAAGATTGTCTACCAGAAACTTTAAACTGACCTTGAAATGCCTAAAGATTTATGGTTCAGAAGAATAAAGGGTCCTCCTGGTGTTCCTGGAACATAGTTTTGGTCATATCTAGAAATACAGATATGTGGAAGTCAGCCCCCCACCCAGAGAAAGAAATATTTTGGGGGGATATTAAAAAGGACAGAATATTATATTTCCCCAAAGGAATAATGGAAAATCTTAGGCAGAAACCATCCCCACCACCCCCAAACGTCTCTGCCCCAAGCAGAGGCCAGTCGGTCTGTAGAAATGCAGATGTGATAATCCTTTCAGAAAGATTGGAGCCAGGAAGCTTGGAGCTGATGGGATTAGAAAGACAAAGATCCCTAGAACCAACAACCCCTCACACCAAAAAATCCAACACAGGACATAGTCATTAGCCACAGCCCCAGGGAAGCAGGATATGACCTTTGGGACATAATAGGATTAACCTACCACCATTAGAATACCAGAAAGGCACACTCAGACTCAGGTCAAAGTTCATCCCACAGGAACAACTCCAAACACAAAAGCCCAAGAAGGTATAAAAACCCACCACTCCCAGCAAGATGTGGTCAGCTTTCCCAGAGTCACATTTTCTGTCTGGCTCTGCTCTTCAATAAACTCCAACCTTCTTTCTAAAGCAGTCTCCATTTTGTTTATTCCCGGCTTGGACTGGACCCTGAGGAAGATTTTTCTTTCAACAGATATTTATGAAGGGAGATGTGAGCCAAAGAAAAAGTGGAAGAATAGACAAAGCTATGCAGCTCCCAACAGTAGTTCAACCGAAACGCTGGACTCTTGACAAGAAGAGTAAACAGACAAGGGACATTTACTTTTCATTTTCTAAAGGGGAAATATTGATTCCACAGCTTAATAGCTAGCACAAAGTCAGGTGGACACAGGGAAGATTAAGCAGTATTGTTCCTAGTTCATTCCAGGCTAGCTATTAGCTGTGATTCTAGACTTTCATTCTGAGAATTTACCTTTTCTTCCAGACTATCAGGAAAAAAAGGTTAAAAACAGCAAGCCAAGATCAGCAGAAAAACTTGAGAAAGCTGGTTTTTAAATGTATAAGTGTAAAGACTTGTACACAGAGTAAAAATAAATTGTAAGGCAAAAGATGGTAGTGGAGGAGGAGGAGGGGGGAAGAGGGGGAAGAAAAAGGGGAGGGGCAGGGAGGAGGAAGAGGAGGAAGGGGAGGGGTAGGAAGGAGAAGGAGGGGAGGAGGATGGGAAGAGGAGAAAGGGGAAGGGAAGGGAGGAGGAGGAAGAGGGGGGGAAGGGAGGAGGAGGAAGGGGAGGGGAGGAAGAGAAAGGGGAGGGGAAGGGAAGGGAGGAGGAAGAGGCGGCAAAGGAGGGGAGGGGAAGGGAAGGGAGGAGGAGGAAGGGGAGGGGTAGGAAGAGAAAGGAGAGGAGAAGGGAAGGGAAGGGAGAAGGAGGCGGAAGAGGAGAGGAGGGGAAGGGAGGAGGAAGGGGAGGAGAGGAAGAGAAAGGGGAGGGGAAAGGAAAGGAAAGGAAGGGAAGAGAGGAGGAGGAGGCATAAGAGGAGGGGAGGGGAAGGGAAAAGGAGGAGGAGAGGGAAGGGGAAGGGAAGGCAGGAGAGGGGAGGAGAGAGAGTTGTAAACTATACATCAATATAAAGACTTCCAACCTTCTCTTCAACAGTTTTGAACAAACCCATCATCCCCCTCCCTCTTAACAACCCCATAAACCCCTGCCGCCCCTTATGATGTTCTCATCTTTTCCATCATTACGTCCACAAATCCTCCTTTCACTTTTTTTCTTCTTTCAGCAAAAAAAAAAGTCCACAAACGCTTTCCGATCTTTTAATAAAAGCCCTTCTTGTTTTCTCCCTCACCAAACAAGTTAGATTTGGCCAGTTTTGGCCCGTTCTTTCGGGGTTTTTTGTTTTGTTTTGTTTTTTTTTACAATCCATTCCTTCGCTGTGACAATTTCGGCAGTCTTCCATTGTTATGCCTATACCAGGGGTAGGCAACCTCGGCTCTTTTATGACTGGTGGACTTCAACTCCCAGAATTCCTGAGCCAGCCATGCTGAGGGGAAAGGGAGAGGTTTCCAAGCTGAGCCAGGCTGGCTCAGGAATTCTGGAAGTTGAAGTCCACGAGTCATAAAGCGGCCTAGGCCTAGGCCAGAGGTAGGCAACCTTGGCTCTTTTATGACTCGTGGACTTCAACTCCCAGAATTCCTCAGGCAGTCATGCTGAGGGGAAAGGGAGAGGTTTCCAAGCTGAGCCATGCTGGCTCAGGAACTCTGGGAGTTGAAGTCCACCAGTCATAAAAGAGCCAAGGTTGCCTAGCCCTGGCCTAGGCCTAGGCCGCTTTATGACTCGTGGACTTCAACTCCCAGAATTCCTGAGCCAGCCACGCTGAGGGGAAAGGGAGAGGTTTCCAAGCTGAGCCATGCTGGCTCAGGAATTCTGGGAGCTGAAGTCCACGAGTCATAAAAGAGCCAAGGTTGCCTACCCCTGGCCTATAATAACCTTGCTGCCTTTGTCATATGCAAAGGAAAACGTTGCCCATATTTATATCAGCAAAACTCAAAAACAGCAAGATGGTACATGTGGCAGGATATTCCAAGACCTTTTGTTAAGTACACAATGTCACACACCTATACAAAGGCGTGGGTTTCCTACCACACTGCCGTACAACAGTCATCCTATCTGCTTTAATTCCCTCATCCCATCTTCATTTAATCATTCTGGATTTTTTTTTTTAATGCCCTTTGGTCTTGCTGGAACTTTTAAACAGATGGCATATATCTGGTAAACGCGGGCAATTTCATTTTAAAAGAAGGAACATATGTCTGAATTCTCTCTTTTTTTCCTGCACAAAGTCACATCTAAAATAATCCGCAGCTCCCCCGGACTGCCTTGGAGTTATGAAAGTTATTTAGATCTCTCATATAAACCACAGTGTGTTAAACCAGGATAAATCGTTTGATTTCCTGCATTGTAACTGATCAAAGCTTCTACACCTCAAAAAAACTTTCCTCAGCACATTACAGCGATGGAAAATATCTTTTGATATATGCTGTAGCTACACACCGACAGTTGTGTTCTCCTCAAAGGGGTCCCATAAAACTGTATCATCCCGCTTTCTGATGCCCATATGATGAAAAATGAAGCATAAGGTATTTTATTGATAATATATTCAAAATCACCCGTGGAAAATTCTGTGGCTAATAAAATAGTACGTAGATTCCCCCTTTGCAAACAAAAATTGGTCTTTCCTAAGCAGGCAGTAGCAAAAACGTTGTCTTTGCAGTTAAGAATTCTGTAATTTATCTGTGCTAATGACATCAAAATCCATGGATTTTTGTTAAAGAATCAAAATTCAGACGCTTGGCGACCGACTCATATTTACGACGGTGTCAGCATCCCGGGGTCACGTGATCCACTTTTGCGATCTTCTGACAAGCAAAGTCAATGGGGGAAGCCAGATTCACTTAACAACCGCGTTACTAACTTAACAATTGCAGTGATTCACTTAACAACTATGGCAAGCAAAGTCGTAAAATGGAGCAAAATTCACTTAACAACTGTCTATCTTAGCGACAGAATTTTGGGGCTGAATCGCACCCGTAAACCGAGGAGTATCTGTATTTCTATTTTGATTGCACTGTAAACCACACACAATTAACCCTGGAGAGTGAGATGGGCGGTATGTAAAATACAAATAAACAAACAAATGATTGAATAAATCAAATTATGGTGGTAACTGGTATTCGTCCTCAGTAGCGCTGCTTCTTGTTGTCACCCTTCCCGTTTCAAAATGTGGATAAATTCGGAGTTTACTTTACAGTACACACCCAGATGCGCGTACAACCCAAACTGTTTTTATTTACTTTATCCACAGGACGTAAATGAAAAGTAATAGCCCTCCAATTAATCATGATAAAACTCTAAAGATAAAAGGCCCAGTGGAAAGGTTGAAAAACATAAAAGACGACCGAAAGAAATTAATGTTGTCATGTAACTTCAACAATAAAGCGGAAGCACATAAAATGTAATCCATTCGATATGACATTTGGAGAAGATTAATGGGATCTGGCGGCAGAGGGATCATTAATATTTAAAAGGGGACACCGTGTAGTACAAAGAGGGAGTTGGGGAAAGCTGTAACTTTCCAGACATTGATGGACTACACCTGCCACCATCTCAGTTGTCATGATCAATGTTGCCAGGAGAAAAATGCGGCAACGTCTTGTAGAAACGTCTACAACCTAGAAGATTCTAGGTTTAATTTAACCTCTAGGAGAGATAAAAAATATGTCAGTTCAAAAAAAGCTATATGTTGGTCTCCAGGATTCTACCATTTAGATGTTGGCAAGGAATTATTCCTAGAGCTACCTTTGGAAACAGGTTGCTTGTTAGTTGTGCCTATTTGATGTGACATATAGCTTCAAGTCTGCTTTTATCTATAGGATCCTTGCTGCTCCCTGAAGTTGGTTGTTTTCTTACATTTATGACCCAAACATTTATTATTACTGCTGGAAGAGGGAGAAGGAGGACGAGGAGGAGGAGGAGGAGAACGAGGAGGAGGAGGATGAGGACGAGGAGGAGGAGAAAGAGGAGGAGGAGGAGGAGGAAGATGAAGATGAAGAGAAGAAAGAGGAGGAGGAGGGGGAGAAACAGGAACAAGAAGAAGGAAAAAAAGAAGGAGGAGGAGAAACAAGAGGAGTAAGGAGGAGAAAGAGGAGGAAGAGGAGGAGGAGGAGAAAGAGGAGGAGGAGATAGAGGAGGAGGAGAGGGAGAAGAAGAAGGAAGAAGGAAAAGAAGGAGGAGGAGGAGGAGGGGAAACAGGAAAAGGAAGAAGAAAAAAGGAGGAGGAAAAACAGGAGTAAGGAGGAGAAAGAGGAGGAGAAGAAAGAGGAGGAGAAGGAGAAGAAAGAGGAGGAGGAGATAGAGGAGGAGGAGAGGGAGAAGAAGAAGGAAGAAGGAAAAGAAGAAGGAGGAGGAGGGGAAACAGGAGGAGTAAGGAGGAGAAAGAGAAGGAGGAGGAAGAGGAAGATGAAGAGAAGAAAGAGGAGGAGGAGGAGAAACAGGAAAAGGAAGAAGAAAAAAAAAGGAAAAACAGGAGTAAGGAGGAGAAAGAGGAGGAGAAGAAAGAGGAGGAGGAGATAGAGGAGGGGGAGAGGGAAGAAGGAGGAGGAGGAGAAAGAGGAGGAGGAGAAGAAAGAGGAGGAGGAGGAAGAAGAAGAAGAGGAGGAGGACTATTAGGTCCTTGGTGATCCCTGAATTTGGTGGGAGTGGCGTTTGCTTTCTGTTTCTACACATGGCTTGCCCTGTCAGTGTTGGTGGGTTCCTTTATTAGACTGGTGTTTATTATTAGACTGTTTGTCTGATATGGTAATTCCTTATTTGGAGTATTTTTTTTTACTTCTTGATTGTTGATCTAACATTAATTGGGCCTTAATCTCTGCTTATCTGGGTGTTGATTGCTGGTGATGAAGTGTTATCTTTTTCCTTTTGGTTTCCTTTTTGGCTTTTTGAGTACCTCTTTCGAATGGTATGTAGATATTGTTTATCCCTATGTGCCTGTTGATTGCTGATTTGGCTGGGTGCCAAGGCTTCCAGGAATTCTTCAGCGTTTTTGGACTTGGCTTGATCTTCTAGGATGCTCATGCATTCCCAGCTGAAACTGTGGTTAAGTCTGTGAAATTCACGTGTTGTGAAATTACATAGTTTTCATCGTGTCTGCTAATTGGTATACTTGGAGGTGCTTTTTTTCTAGTTTTTCTCGCATTCTCATGCATATGTACCGTTAATTTGAAAGTGTGCATATATTGATTAACTTGCTTCCGTTTGAAATGAAATAGGGACCCAGTGCTAACAATACAGAAGTCTATAAATCAGCTGAGTCTTGGGCATCAGTTTTCAGGTATATCCTATTTTAACAGGCAAAAGCAGATCTAATTGCTCAAGCTAAAGCATAAATGGTGGGTAGAAATTTAGGGCCATTCTTCATTCGTGACTTCTCCGGAGTCGTCTTCATTCAACTGTCTTTGTCCCAAAGGAAGATACATCATCATAGTTTGTATGGAGGATGAATTTGGTCAAATCAAAATGATCAAGTTTTGATTAATAAATGAGCAACTTGTTAATTTTGGAATGCCTATTGGAACCTACTCTTACACAAAGCATAAATCTGCCTGACAGTTTAATTGGTTCTCACTTCATTGCTTTCCAATTTATCATCCTTTTCTGCCACTGGACTTAATTATATCTGGGAAACAGAAACCCAACTTCCTATGACACGCATGTCAACATGAAACGCCTTTATAGCCCTCAACAAACCACATCTGTGATGTCTCCAGGGCTGGCATTCTAGACTGGCCAAGAATATAAACTTGGTTCATATCTCATTCCAATAATCATCTCCCAAGGTGTGGTGGCACCACTGGCTGAAGCAGAAGAAGCAACTGTCGGGGGAGTAAAGAGGCATGCCAGCTTAGAATCTGTTCTTGGAAAGAAACATCTGAGTCAAACCCTTAGGTCTGTAGCTGAAAAGGCAGACCATCTGGCGAGCTGCTTATAATGCAGGGGATCAGCAAGAAAATCTTGGCATCCTAGTGGACACTCCCTTAAATAGGAGCCAGCCGTGTGCTGCAGCTGCCAAAAAAGCCAACACAGTGCTAGGCTGCATTAACAAAGGGATAGAATCAATATCACGTGAAGTGTTAATACCACTTTACAAGGCCTTGGTAAGGCCACACTTGGAATACGGCATCCAGTTTTGGTCACCACGATGTAAAAAAGATGTTGAGACTCTAGAAAGAGTGCAGAGAAGAGCAACAAAGATGATCAGGGATCTGAGGCTAAAACATATAAGGAATGGTTGCCGGAATTGGGTATGTCCAGTTTAATGAAGAGAAGGACAAAAGGTGACATGATAGCAGTCTTCCAGTATCTCAGGGGTTGCCCCAAAGAAGAGGGAGTCAAGCTATTCTCCAAAGCAGTAGAAGGCAGGACAAGAAACAACGGATGGAAAATAACCAAAGAGAGAAGCAACGTAGAACTAAGGAGAAATTTCCTGACAGTGAAAACAATTAAAGGATACCCAAGTATTTGTAGTAATCTTCCTCATCTAGACTCTTAATGTTATTTTCGTGGGGCACCTTGATTCCTTCAGTTTTCACTATTTTTCCTTGTTTGACAGTAAGTGTGGCACATTTGTCCAAGCCAAACTCCATTGCAATATCTTGGCTATATATACGGACAGTGTTCAGCAGCGATTCTATTTCAGATGATGTTTTTCCATACAGCTTCAGATCGTCCATGTAAAGGAGATAGATAGATAGATAGATAGATAGATAGATAGATAGATAGATAGATAGATAGATAGATAGATGGATGGATGGATGGATGGATGGATGGATGGATGGATGGATGGATGGATGGATGGATGGATGGATGGATGGATGGACGGACGGACGTACGGACAGACAGACAGACAGACAGACAGACGATAGAGAGAGATAGATAAAGATAATAGAGAGAGACATAAAGACAGACAGACATGATAGCAGTCTTCCAATATCTCAGGGGATGCCCCAAAGAAGAGGGAGTCAAGCTATTCTCCAAAGCGCCTGAAGGCAGGACAAGAACCAACGGATGGAAACTAATCAAGGAGAGAAGCAACCTAGAACTAAAGAGAAACTTCCTGACAGTGAGAACAATTAACCAGTGGAACAACCTGCCTCCAGAAGCAGTGAATGCTCCAACACTGGAAGTTTTTAAGAAGAGACTGGACAGCCATTTGTCCGAAATGGTGTAGGGTTCCTGCCTCAGCAGGGGGCTGGACTAGATGACCTCCATGGTCCCTTCCAACATTATTATTATTATTATTATTATTATTATTATTATTATTATTATTAGTAGTAGTAGTAGTAGTAGTAGTAGTAGTAGTAGTAGTAGTAGTAGTAGTAGTAGTATAGATACAGTACCAACATAGTCTTCGTGACTGAGGTTTTGAATACATGCAGTAACTTTTGGCTTCTTCCTAAAGGTTGCTGGTAATTCTATTCATCCAGGACATTAGGCAGGACTAGCAACATTGATATTACGCGTTATGTCTTGGCAAGACAACTTGCAATCCTCTCTAAATCATTAATGACTGAATGGAAATACCAATCTAGTCTAATTTTTTTTTCGGGTTTCTTTAAATACATCCATGCTTATAAATTAATTGCATGTTTATAAAGCCGTTCCATTTGGAAAATGGAATGATTTATATGAGGATAACATTCTACTCAAATATGAACAATGGCAAGTTGCAGAAAATTAGTTAGACAGTTTTTAGGGTATTGAAATGCAGGTAAATAGGGTGAACAGTTCAGAATAACAATGCTCTGTGAGATGCACAAATCCCTTGGCTTTCAAATGTCAAGTGAGTAATTAAATTCAATAAAAAAAGAAAGAAATTAATTCATGCATGAATATTTAATTCAAGCAATCGCTGACGTTTTCCTGCTAAACGTAACTGAAGTGCATTACGCAGTTTTAACTCTGCCAATAATGTCAATTATTTTACCTTACAGATAAAATAACTGCAGGATACGAATAAAACTACTTTCAGGAGTAATTATGTCAGGTTACTTTGAAATGGGCCAAAATCTGAATGTGAAAAAGAAAAGAAAAAAAAAATTCAGAGGTTTGACCATTGACTCCTATTTATGACGGTCGCAGTGATCACTTTTTGCAACCTTCTGACAAGCAAAGTCAATGGGGAATCCAGATTCATTTAATGACCGTGTTATTCACTTTACAACAGCAGTGATTCGTTTAACCACTGTGGCCAGAAAGGTTGTAAAAGGGGGCAAAGATCACGTAAAAAATGGCTTGCTTAGCATTATAAATTTCAGGCTCAATTGTGGTCCTACGTTGAGGACTACCTATATCAGGGGTTCTCAACCTTGGCAACTTTAAGAGTTGTGGACTTCAACTCCCAGAATTCCTCAGCCAGCTTTGCTGGCTGAGGAATTCTGGGAGTTGAAGTCCACAAGTCTTAAAGTTGCCAAGGTTGAGAACCCCTGACCTATATTAACTATGACAGTGAGAACAATTAACCAGTGGAACGACTTGCCACCAGAAGTTGCGGGTGCTCCATGACTGGAAGGGTTTTTTTTTTTTGTATAGATTTTATTAGTTTTTATAGGGTTAGGGATAAGTTGGGGTTGGGATTTGGGTTAGGGTTAGGGTTGGGGTTGGGGTTTTTCCAAATAACATTTTCAATATTTAGCAAACAGCATAATGTCTGTGCATTTAACTAATGTCTGGTATTTAATTAACAATAATAGATATAGTTAATTATCATAAACAATATGTTAATTCATTACTCAATAGCCTTCTACTTACTAATATATATTCAAAATTACATATCACATTCCTTTTTAATTCGTCTTTCTAGCCATTGATAGAAATTATCCTATGTTCTAAAGTAGACTGAGTCTTCTTTCTCTTTTATCTTTAAAGTCAATCTATCCATTTCTGCACACTCTAGAACTTTCTTAATTAGTACTTATTCAGCTGGTAAGTTTTTGTTTTTCCAGTATTGGGCAAATACAATTCTCACTGCCGTTAATATGTGTAGTATTAGGTATCTGCAATCTTTCTCATAGTTAGCTCCTATTATTCTCAACAAAAATAATTCTGGTTTAAAGTCTTATTTGTTTTTTTTAGTCATTTTCTCCAACCATAAATGTATTTTAACCCAAAATCTTTTTGCTTTGGGGTATGTCCACCAGATATGATAATAAGTACCTATTTACATTTCCAACAGTTTTTAAGAAGAGACTGGAGAGTCATTTGTCCAGGATAGTATAGGGCAGCAGTTCTCAACCTATGGGTCGCGACCCCATTTGGGGTCGAACGACCGTTTCGCGGGGGTCGCCGGACACCGCGGTCCACCATTTTTTTATTTTTATTTTTTTTGCTCGCCGCACACGCGCCACGCATGCGCGGTTCGGCCCGTCGTGCGCATGCCGCGCATGTGCGGACTGGCCCGTCGCGCGCACATGCGTGGATCGGCCCGCCGCACGCGCATGCGCAGATCGGCCCACCGTACGCGCATGCGTGGATCGGCCCGTCACGGGTCGGGGTCGCGCCGCGCATGGGCGGGGCAAGTAGGGTCTCAACCTGAAAAAGGTTGAGAACCACTGGTATAGGGTCTCCTGCTTGAGTAGAGGGCTGGACTAGATGACCTCCAAGGTACCTTCCAACTCATCTGTTTCCTCATCTTCTTTACCAATTAAGGTCATAATATTTCAGCATATCTCTGAAAAGCTTATTTTAAATTGCTTTTAAAAATATTTCCATTAAAGAATCTTACATACGTAAGTACATTTGAAGAAAAAGATTTAGCAAATACAAAAATAAACCCCTAAGTCACAAAATCAAAAGTTTGGCATCTCAGCAAGCCATGTTAATTTCAGCAACCATTCCTACGTAGTGGCTACTGCCAATTTTTTTCCATGGAGAGCGGCCTTTTTTTTCGTGTCCGTAGAGTTGAGGAATATAAAACTAGTTACTAAAAGAAGAAATAGGGAAGACATGATAGCAGTGTTCCAGTATCGGAGGAACAAAGAAGAGAGGGTCAAACTATTCTCCAAAGCCCCTGAAGGCAGGACAAGAAACAATGAATGGAAACTGATCAAAGAGAGAAGCAACCTGGAACTAAGGAGAAACTTCCTAACAATGAGGACAATCAACCAGTGGAACAGCCTGCCTCCAGAAATCGTGGGCGCTCCATCACTGGAGGTTTTTAAGAAGAGACTAGACAGTCACTTGTCAAAGAAAGTATAGGTTCTCCTGCTTGAGCAGTGGGTTGGACTAGATCAGCAGTTCACAACCTTTTCCGGGGCTCGACCCCGGCCTGCGTCCCACATGCGTGATGCGATGGGGCGCATCGCGCATGCGTGGCGCAACGGGGCGCATCGCACATGCACGGCGCAACGGCCCGCATCGCAACGGGGGAAAAAAATGGCCGACCAAAAAAAAATGGCCGACCAAAATAAAAAAAAATGGCGGGCCCACATCGCGCATGCGCGGCACAACGGCCCGCATCGCAAAGGGGAAAAAATGGCCGACCCAAAAAAAATGGCCGACCAAAATAAAAAAAAGGCGGGCCCGCATCGCGCATGCGCGGCGCGATGGCCCGCATCGCAAAGGGGAAAAAATGGCCGACCCAAAAAAAATGGCCGACCAAAAATAAATAAATAAATAAATGGTGAAATGTGGTGTTTGACGACCCCGTGAAATGGTCGTTCGACCCCAAATGGGGTCGCAACCCACAGGTTGAGAACCGCTGGACTAGATGACCTCCAAGGCCCCTTCCAACTCTACTCTATTCAACTCTGTTATTCTGTATGCAGGCAGTCTATACATTTCATACTGCAGAGGAGTTTTATATGTGCCTCCATTCCCCATTTTCACCCCTCTGTCCTTCAGACCTTCGTGGGCCTCTTAATATTCATATTGATTCCTCAGCTGGAATACAGGACTTATTCTTATCCTTTCAATTTATGTTCTTTCTGTTCTTTCCACTTCTCCAATCCACATTAATGGAGCCTTTAGATTTAGTGTATTTTCAGCAATACTCTCTGGACTTCACTTTGTCCTCTGGTTTATTGAAAATCCCTGAGGCTTTTTTTTTTTCCCTCCTTTCTTCCTTTTCTCTGTCTTTGATGTAACCCTCCACCTTCATCTACGTTCAGATCAATTCTGGAAGAAAAGAGAACTCTGGGAGAGGTTTCTCCAGACAAATTGGTCCTTGAATAATGATTATAGGCAGAGGTGGGATTCAAATAGATCAGGGGTAGGCAACCTTGGCTCTTTTATGACTGGTGGACTTCAACTCCCAGAATTCCCGAGCCTGCCATGCTGAGGAGAAAGGGAGAGGTTTCCAAGCTGAGCCAGGCTGGCTCAGGAATTCTGGGAGTTGAAGTCCACGAGTCATAAAAGAGCCAAGGTTGCCTATCCCTGGTCTGCTCTAACATAGGAAAGTCCTAGGGGTGACAGGGTCTTCCTATACTTCAGGGGGGTCAACCTATTCTCCAAAGTCTATGGAGATTCTCAGTCATCCAGTTGTCCCAAAGATGCTTTTTCCCGAGGCAAGTGGACTTTCTTGTTTTTCTTTGAAGACGTTTGAAAGATGGGTCAAAACTGAACAGCCCTCTCTCAACAAAGAGGATACGACATCATCTATCTCCAGTCTCCAACACAGTCCTTTCAACAGTTCCAAGATGGCTCCACAGCCATTTGCACTACTCAAGTGACCCTGACGACACAGATAAATCTCCAAGTGGCCTCAACAACTCTCTAAAAGGATGCAAAGGACCAGCTGTCTGCGAGGAGTATAACTCTTTCCATTCCCCACCATCCAGTCAGAGCTGAAGAAGCTTCTTAGATGAGAAGTGAAATGTCTTCAAAGCAAAACAAGAAAGTCCAGTTGCCTCATGAAAAAGCATCTTTGAGACAACTGTTCTTCAAAGCAATGTGTCGGGCAGGACAAGAAGTAACGGGCATAAGATCGTTAAAAAGATATGCAACCTAGAACTAGAGGGAAATTGGTGACAGTGAGAACAATTTATCTGCGGAATGGCTTGGCCATTTGTCTGGAATGGTATAAGTTTTCCTGACTGAGCAGGGGACTGGACTAGAAGACCTCCAAAGTCCATTGCAACTCTTGTTATTTTATGAACGATGTTCTATATTGAAAAAAAGAACTATAAATTGGAGTGTGATTATGTGTGCTGTTGGTAGGGCTGATGAACCAACTGTGGGTTTTAATTATTGCTTGTCCTTGTTCTTTTTTCTGCATCCTTCTGAAGAATTATAGATTTTATGAAAGCCTAACAGAAGACACCGTACAGTTCAGGAACCTGACTCTAGAGACCATCAGCTCCTATTATGGATTTACAATTGAGGGATAATAATTTGTCCTTGAATTTGTTTCCCCGGGCTCATGTGAAGGGAGGTTGAGAAATAAAGAGAGAAAGTAAAATTATGTTACATTTTAAAAATCTGACTGACTTTTTCCCCGACCTTTTTCATTCTGAAAAAGGTAGAGTCTGAAAGGTAGGGTTTATCCAAACAATATTACCTGTGAATATATGGCTGATTAAGTCTCTCTCTCTCTCTCTCTCTCTCTCTCTCTCTCTCTCTCTCTCTCTCTCTCTCTCTCTCCTGGCTGTTCAAATGAATCATGGACGAAGTTTCACACTTCAATAACTGATTGGTATCAAGCCGAAGGAAATAAAAAGCAAAGGGAAAATTCAAAACAGACCCCTGCACCTTGCTTTACTCAAAGAACAACTTCACAGAGGGAAAGGAGAAACTGGGACTGTACAGGTAGTCCTCAACTTACGACCACAGTTTGAGCCCCAAAATTCACGTTGCTAAGTTTTGCCCCCAGTTTATGACCTCTCGTGCCAGATTTGCTAAGTGAATCCCTGCAGTTCCTGCCTGAGCAGGGGGTTGGACTAGATGACCTCCAAAGTCCCTTCCCACTTTATTATTATTATTATAAGTGGTTAAGTTAGTAACGCGGTCGTTAAGTGAAATCTGGCTTCCCCATCGACAGTGTTTGTCAGAAGGTCGCAGAAAGGGACCCCGTGACCCCAGGACACGGAAACCCTCATACATACGAGTCATTGGGCCAAGTGACTGAATTTTGATCATGTGACCATAGGGTTGCGGCAAGAGTTGCTAAGTGTGAAAAATGGTCATGAGTCATTTTGTTCTGTCCCATTGTAACTTTGAACAGTTCCTAAACAAACGGTTGTAAGTTGAGGTCATATCAGGAGTGGGCATTTGGATGCTTACAACTGCAAAATGAAACCAGCTATGATATTTTCATGTCTATGACAGAGGTTTTGGCTCTTTTATGACTCGTGGACTTCAACTCCCAGAATTCCTGAGCCAGTCATGCTGGCTCAGGTTTTCTGGGAGTTGAAGTCCACAAGTCATAAAGAGGCCGCAATTCCTCATGCTGGCTCAGGAATTCTGGGAGTTGAAGTCCACAAGTCATAAAGAGGCCGCAGTTCCTCATGCTGGCTCAGGAATTCTGGGCGTTGAAGTCCACAAGTCATAAAGAGGCCGCAGTTCGTCATGCTGGCTCAGGAATTCTGGGAGTTGAAGTCCACAAGTCATAAAGAGGCCGCAGTTCGTCATGCTGGCTCAGGAATTCTGGGAGTTGAAGTCCACAAGTCATAAAGAGGCCGCAGTTCCTCATGCTGGCTCAGGAATTCTGGGAGTTGAAGTGCACGAGTCATAAAAGAGCCAAGGTTGCCTACCCCTGGTCTATGATGATGTCATATTATATGTGCTGATACTTACTCTCCCCTTCCGAGGCCAATAATATTTTCATTTATTACCTATTAAGCCATGGCTGTTTAATAAATGGAGACAAAATGGTTTAAATATGGATCCAGAGTTCCAAAAAGGCATTATAAAAGGGATATAGAAACAAACGTTACGGATCAGCAGATGGATTTTAAAATGTCAGAATGTAAGAGTGATATCGAAAAAGATGCCAGAATGGATTTACAGATGAAACCAGCTAATGTCTTAATAATTAAAGGAAACTTACAAATAATAAATCAGAAGAGGGACTTGGAAAGCCTCCTTATCTAGAATTTACAAAAGGAATGTGTAAAATCAAGGAGACGTTTTTCTGACAGGAGACAAAATAAAGGAATGACTGAGCCTCTTCCTGAAAAGAGACAAATCAAGTTATGATTTGAGGGGGATTAAAGATCAAGCTGTTTAAAAAATGAACAGAAGGTTTACAAAGTGAATTTGTTTGATCAGCGTTTAAATGTGTATGTTTTTAGTACATGTTTAATGGGATTTCATTTTGATCAGGATTGATGTTTTAAAGATCTGTTTATAAATGAGGGTTGGGTTTTTTTGGCTTTAGTTTTTGAAAAAGAGATTTGTTTTGATTACAAAATGAAAAAAAATCTTTTAAGTATATTTATTTTGCTTGATCATAAAATATATAATACAAAACAGAAAAAGGTCTGTGGACTTCAACTCACAGAATTCTTGATCCAGCAAGTCATAAAGGGGTCCTAGTTCCCCTTCCTGGCTCAGGAATTCTGGAAGTTGAAGTCCATAAGTCATAAATGAACCATAATTCGCTTCCTGGCTCAGGAATTCTGGGAATTGAAGTCCACAAGTCATAAAGGGGCCAGAGTTCCCCATGCTGGCTCAGGAATTCTGGGAATTGAAGTCCACAAGTCATAAAGGGGCCATAATTCCCCATCCTGGCTCAGGAATTCTGGGAGTTGAAGTCCACAAGTCATAAAGGGGCCATAATTCCCCATCCTGGCTCAGGAATTCTGGGAGCTGAAGTCCACACGTCATAAAGGGGCCATAGTTCCCCACCCATGTTTTACCTGATGGAACGTAATGAATCTAGCAAAACTTTGACATGGGAATAAAAGAAAATAATCGGTTTACAAACCTTCAGCAAGTAAAGTCATTTGCACATTGGGCAGTTGCCCGTTTTGTATGGATTTTAAGACCTCGGAGAAATAAGCATTGCTAAGCTTTCTGGCATAAGCTGATGCACAAACTCACCGGCCAGTTTTATGTTTTAATCCACATCATGTTCTCCTTCGTGCTTGTCTAATTATACCAGAGGAGTGAAGATGTTTAATAAAGCATGTTTGAGTTGGGATGATTCAATTAGGCTAACTTTCTTTAATCTGTATGAGCTTTGGATAGAAATTTTAGTCACTGTTCATTAAGCATATTAGTTAAACAGGAAAAGCAGAGGTGTCTGCTTTGAAAACAGTGTAGAGGCTTTAATATATGTTGTGAAATTGCTCTCCTCTCTCCTTGTCATCTGTAAGGTACCAAATTAAAGGTCTTAGAAACTCTTATTACTTTCGCTTGACTTGAGTTTTGTGGAAGATGAGATTACGTCCTTGCTATTCAATGAGCTGTGTTTTCTTGCAGACGTTTTATTACCCAATTAGGTAACATCATCAGTGCTGGAAGTAGCGTTTCCTCTCATTTTGTATACTACTGGTAGTTGCTTGTGCTGACAGTATTGGTGGGAGCAATCTTAGTAGTTCCTTGATTAGGCTATTGTTTACAGTTTGTTTGTCTGAATTGGTAGTTCCTCGATTGGGTTATTGTTTATTTTTTGATTGTTGGTCTATTACTAATCTTGGTGTTAATCTTTGCTTATCTGACTGTTGATTGATGGTGAGGAGGTGTGGTGTGGTGTCCTTGGTGCTCTCTGAGCTTGGTTGTTTTCTTGCAGACGTTTCATTACCCAACTAGGTAACATCATCAGTGGTAGAAGGGAGTAGGGATTGAGGAGGAGGAGGAGGAGGAGGAGGAGGAGGAGGAGGAGGAGGAGGAGGAGGAGGAGGAGGAGGAGGAGGAGGAGGATTGTGAGACATCTGGTGCTCTCTGAACTAGGTTGTTTTGAGTTAGATTGTTTCTTTGCAGACATTTCATGACCCAGCTAGGTAACATCATCAGCGCTAGAAGGGAGTGGAGCGAGTGCTCTCTGCTTATATACTAGTGACTTACCTTGTCAGAGTTGGTGGGTGTATTCATGGTAAATTAGATAGTTGTTTACTGATAGTTGTTTGTCTGAATTGGTAGATCCCTGATTGGGGTGTCGTTTACTTCTCGATGATAGACAAGATATCAAACCACAGGACGTGGGTTCTCCAACACTGGAGGCTTTTAAAAAGAGACTGGACAACCATTTGTCTGAAATGGTATAGAGTTTCCTGCCAGACTAGATGACCTCCAAGATCCCTTCCAGCTCGATTACTCTGTTGTTCTGTCCTTGACTCCTTGTGAAGTCCCCAGAAGTTTCAGGAAAATGGGAATCCGTATTAGCACAGGAAACTTTTTTTTACTGTTCGATGCAATAGAAGTTACAGCTTGCTGCAGGCATCTTTGCTTGCCGTGAGGAAGATAGGAAAAATGCCAAGGACAGGATGCTCTGGGCAAGGACGAGGTACATTATTTCCCCCTAAGCATCAGATTAATCCAAGACTGATCTAGATTTCTTTTGGGCCTCCTTTACCTAACCCATGGGTAGGCAACCTTCATTCTTTTATGACTCGTGGACTTCAACTCCCAGAATTCCTGAGCCAGCATGGCTCAGCTTGGAAATTCTCCCTTTCCCCTCAGCATGGCTGGCTCAGGAATTCTGGGAGTTGAAGTCCACGAGTCATAAAAGAGCCAAGGTTGCCTACCTCTGGCCTAGGCCGCTTTATGACTGGTGGACTTCATCAACTCCCAGAATTCCTGAGCCAGCGTGGCTCAGCTTGGAAACCTTTCCCTTTCCCCTCAGCGTGGCTGGCTCAGGAATTCTGGGAGTTGAAGTCCACGAATCATAAAAGAGCCAAGGTTGCCTATCTCTGGCCTAGGCCGCTTTATGACTGGTGGACTTCAACTCCCAGAATTCCTGAGCCAGCGTGGCTCAGCTTGGAAACCTTTCCCTTTCCCCTCAGCGTGGCTGGCTCAGGAATTCTGGGAGTTGAAGTCCACCAGTCATAAAAGAGCCAGGGTTGCCTACCTCTGGACTAGGCCTAGGCCGCTTTATGACTCGTGGACTTCAACTCCCAGAATTCCTGAGCCAGCCTGGCTCAGCTTGAAACCTCTTTCTTTCCCCTCAGCATGGATGGCTCAGGAATTCTGGGAGTTGAAGTCCACCAGTCATAAAAGAGCCAAGGTTGCCTACCTCTGGTCTAACCTATCCGTGTGTGCTTTTCTCCTGTCCCTGAACCGTGTGTATGTGTCGTGCCGTGGAGGTGTGCACGTGTGAAACTGCTATTTCCATCGCTGTTGTTTTACTGTACGGGCAGTCCTCGACGTACAACCACAATCGAGCCCCAAAATCGCTATCGCTAAGTGAGACATTTGCGAAGTGAGCTTTGCCCCCATTTTACGACCTTCCTTACCATCATCGCTAAGGGAATCCCCGCAGTTGTTAAGTGAGTAACACGGTTTTTAAGGGAATCTGTCTTCCCTTTTGACTGTGTCAGAAAGTCGCAAAAGGGGATCGCATGATCTCAGGACACTGCCACTGTCATAAATAGGAGTCAGTGGTTCAAGCATCTGAATTTTGATCACGTGACCATGAAAGCGGGTCGTAAGTTTTTTTTTTTCAGGGCCATTGGAATTTTGAACCGTCACTAAGCGTTGTAAAGCAAGGACTCCCTGTATGTCAGGATCCATGGTAGTAGACTTGCTCCTTTCCCACAAGTAAGGTGACATTTTGAGTTTCCAAATTCACCTGCAGCCCCCTTTCCACTAGAGATGCTTGGGGCAATTTACATCACCACCACGATGTAAAAAAAATGTTGAGACTCTAGAAAGAGGGCCGAGAAGAGCAACAAAGGTGATCAGGGGACTGGAGGCTAAAACATATAAGGAATGGCTGCTGGAATTGGGTATGTCTAGTTTAACGAAGAGAAGGATGAGGGGGGACATGATAACAGTATTCCAATATCTCAGGGGCTGCCCCCAAAAAGAGGGAGTCAAGCTCTTCTCCAAAGCACCTGAAGGCAGGACAAGAAGCAACGGATGGAAACGAATCAAGGAGAGAAGCAACCTAGAACTAAGGAGAAACTTCCTGACAGTTAGAACAATTAACCAGTGGAACAACCTGCCTCCAGAAGCTGTGAATGCTCCAACACTGGAAGTTTTTAAGAAGAGACTGGACAGCCATTTGTCCGAAATGATATAAGGTTTCCTGCCTGAGGAGGGGGTTGGACTAGATGACCTCCAAGATCTCTTCTAACATTATTATTATTATTATTATTATTATTATTATTATTATTATTATTAGTAGTAGTAGTAGTAGTAGTAGTAGTAGTAGTAGTAGTAGTAGTACAGTTAGAACAATTAACCAGCGGAACAACTTGCCTCCAGAAGCGATGAATGCTCCAACACTAGAAGTTTTTAAGAAGAGACTGGACAGCCATTTGTCTGAAATGGTATAGGGTTACCTCCCTGAGCAGGGGGTTGGACTAGATGACCTCCAAGGTCCCTCCCAACTTTAATAATAATAATAATAATAATAATAATAATAATAATAATTATTATTATTATTATTATTATTATTATTATTATTATTAAAGTGACGTTCGAATCCATTTGCAATAGCAACCATCAAGTCAGAGGAATCTTATTACTGCAGAAATGAGGTTTTGTTTTTTGTTTTTTTTAAAAAAAGGTGAGAACATATCAATAAGAGGCTGAAGGTTATTGGGAATAAGATGGGTCACTGCCAGAGGTGGACTTGAGGTTTTTCTGACTGGATTCTGACCTTTTTTCTGCTCCCGGGGAAAGTACGAGATAGATACACCATCTCCTTCCTCCTCCTCCAAGCTGTAGTATCTGCCTCCTTGTTTTCCACTTGCAATCTCATGCAGCCGTCATAATGAGTAGGCCCGCTGGTGATTCATTGAGACAAACGGTATGTTTGCAAATGTGGATAGTAAAGTGATGGTTTTGCATTATCTGCAAAGTTCGTAAACCGTAATTATCGTTTTGAGACGAGCCCATTTGCTGTTCTGATGTGACAAGGAGAAAAACACACAGCTCGCATTTTGAGTTCTGCCGATAGAACAAATCTTTGTTTCAGCGTTACAGGAGTCAAACAGTTATGAGTCATTTAGTCATATATCGGTTTGGCTTTTTGTCTCCTCCATTCCATCCAAAGTCGAGGATTGTTAGAGGTTAACTTTATTTTTCTCTACATTTAGCTCAGCTTTACCTTACTTTACCCCTTCCCTTTAAGAAGAGACTGGACAGCCATTTGTCTGAAATGGGATAGGGCAGGGGTAGGCAACCTTGGCCCCTTCATGACTCGGGGACTTCAACTCCCAGAATTTCTGAGCCAGAATGGCTTCGCTTAGAAACCTCTCCCTTTCCCCTCAGCGTGGCTGGCTCAGGAATTCTGGGAGTTGAAGTCCACCAGTCATAAAAGAGCCAAGGTTGCTTACCCCTGGCCTAGGCCTAGGCCGCTTTATGACTCGTGGACTTCAACTCCCAGAATTCCTGAGCCAGCATGGCTCAGCTTGGAAACTCTCCCTTTCCCTTCAGCATGGCTGGCTCAGGAATTCTGGGAGTTGAAGTCCACCAGTCATAAAAGAGCCAAGGTTGCTTACCCCTGGCCTAGGCCTAGGCCGCTTTATGACTCGTGGACTTCAACTCCCAGAATTCCTGAGCCAGCATGGCTCAGCTTTGAAACCTCTCCCTTTCCCTTCAGCATGGCTGGCTCAGGAATTCTGGGAGTTGAAGTCCATGAGTCATAAAAGAGCTAAGGTTGTCTACCCCTGGTATGGGGTTTCCTGCCTGAGCAGGGGGTTGGACTAGATGACCTCCAAGGTCCCTTCCAACTTTATTATTATTATTATTATTATTATTATTATTATTATTATTATTATTATTATTATTATTATAAAAATAAGGTTCTACATTTAGGGAAGAAGAAGCAAATGTACAGGTACTGATTAGGTGAAACTTAGCAGTAAATGCGACAGGGATCTGGGAGTCCTACTGGATAATAACCCCATGCTAAGGCAGGAAACCCTGTACCATTTCGGACAAATGGCCATCCAGTCTCTTCTTAATAACTTCCAGTGTTGGAGCATTCACCACTTCTGGAGGCAGGTTGTTCCACTGGTTAATTGATATAGGGTTTTCTGCTGGAGCAAGGGGTTGGACTAGAAGATCTCCAGGATCCCTTCTAACTGTGTTGTTCTGTTAAACAGATTTTTTTTTACAGATCCCGAAAGCTTGTTCAAAATTTTATGAGCCTTTCACTAACCTGAGAGCAAAATGGCAGGTTCAATTTTCCAATTTATGCTAACTTTCACTAAATACCGTAATTTGGAAACAGCCCTATTTCTATGCTTTTCCTTGATGTCACAGGTGTCTGTAATTCATGTGTGCCATGAAGAATTTTCCATTGTCAATGTCAGGAAAAGCACTTAGTGAAATGAAGGGGGGGGGGAATGCTTTTCTACCCTCGAAAGATTAAAAAAAACTTAACTTTGCCACTATGAGAAACTTCCAAAAAGCCCAGCATAAAAGCTGAAGAATAATGCAAATTGTTAAATTTAGAATATAGATGTTCTTGTATTGCCAAACTGGTAGCCGTCCACTTACAATAGCTTGTTTAATGACTGTCTCAAGTTACAACGGCACTGAAAAAAGCCACGTGTGACCGTTTTTGAAAGTTGCAACATCCCCACGGTCATGTGATCAAAAATTCAGCTGCTTGGCAACTGATTCATGTTTATGACGGTTGCAGCATCCTGTGATCCCCTTTTGTGACCGACTGACAAGCAGAGTCAATGGGGAAGGCTGATTCACTTAACAACCGTGTTACTTACTTAGCAACTACAGTGATCCACTTAACTGTGGAGAGAAATGTAAAATGGGGGGAAACTCACTTAACAACTGTCTTGATTAGCAACAGAGATTTTGGGAATACTAATAATAGTAATAATAATAATGTTGGAAGGGACCCTGGAAGTGTTAATAAGGTCATCAAGTCCAACCCCCTGCTCAGGCAGGAAACCCTATATCATTTTGGACAAATGGCTGTCCAGTCTCAAAAACTTCCAGTGTTGGAGCATTCACCGCTTCGGGAGGCAGGTTGTTCCACTGGTTAATTGTTCTCACTGTCAGGAAGTTTCTCTTTAGTTCTAGGTTGCTTCTCTCCTTGGTCAGTTTCCATCCGTTGCTTCTTGTCCTGCCTTCAGGCGCTTTGGAGAAGAGCTTGACTCCCTCTTCTTTGGGGCAGCCCCTGAGATACTGGAACACTGCTATCGCATCTCCCCTCGTCCTTCTCTTCATTAAACTGGACATTCCCAATTCCAGCCACTGTTCCTTATATGTTTTAGCTTCCAGTCCCCTGATCATTTTTGTTGCTCTTCTCTGCACTCTTTCTAGAGTCTCAACATCTTTTTTACATCGTGGTGACCAAAACTGGATGTAGGATTCCAAATGTGGCCTTACTAAGGCCTTGTAAAGTGGTATAAACACTTTATGTGATCTTGATTCTATCCCTCTGTTAATGCAGCTCAACACTGTGTTGGCTTTTTTGGCAGCTGCAGCACACGACTGGCTCCTATTTAAGGGATTGTCCACTAGGACTCTGAGATCCCTCTCACAGTTACTACTACTGAGCAAGGTACCCCCTATACCAGGGGTAGGCAACCTTGGCTCTTTTATGACTGGTGGACTTCAACTCCCAGAATTCCTGAGCCGCCATGGCTCAGCTTGGAAACCTCTCCCTTTCCCCTCAGCATGGCTGGCTCAGGAATTCTGGGAGTTGAAGTCCACCAGTCATAAAAGAGCCAAGGTTGCCTACCCCTGCCCTATACTATACCTGTGTATTTGGTTTTTCTTGCCTAAAAGTAGAACCTTACTTTTTTCACCACTGAATTTCATTTTGTTATATAACGCTCAGTGTTCAAGTCTGTCCAGATCCTCCTGTATCTTAAGCCTGTCTTCTGGAGGGCTGGCTACTCCTGCTAGCTTGGTGTCACAAATGATGATGTTACCTAGTTGGGTCATGAAATGTCTGCAAGAAAACAAGCAAGCTCAGAGAGGAATCTCCTTCATCACAATCTGTTTTTTTTTTTAATGAGGAACCTTCATAAGTCATGAAGATACCTTTTGAACTTATATTTCCCTCTTGATCTACCAATGTTGCTTTGTTTTCTTTGACCTGCAAGCTGTGCAATGACCTTGCTTGAAAGAATATAAAGAAATGCTTGAACAAAGACATAACAGATGTTCGTGCTTTTTACATTTAACTGCCCCTCAAGGTTGCCCTGAATATAAAAGCCAAACATTTTGTTTTTTTTATATAATATTTTATTAGTTTTATAATTATAATAGAACAAAAAATAGTTACTACAATATAATTGTGTATAGTATACATATATCATAAGGCACCTCACCAACCACATCCCCCCTCTACCTCCTCCCTTTCAACTTCTATCCCCCCACTTTCTCTACCTCCCTCACTCTCCTCATTCCTCCTACAACTCCCTACTTCCCTTCTCCTTCACTCCTCACACTCCTCCTCCTCCTCAAATGTGGTTCTGAGGTGCCGCTAAAACAATCCATATCTAAACTTATATAACACAATTAAATATTAGATATTACAAATAATAAAATTATGAATCCTCCCCAACCACCACCACCACCCCCGACTTCCCAGAGTGAATACAGGGTAAGAACACAAGAAAACCCGCTAAATTACCCCAAAATATTATTTAAAACCTATTTAAAATACTATATTTTACAACCTAACAGATAAATATTTAATTATATGCTAAATAAAATTTCTTAAAATGATATCTCCCTTGTATATAGTCTATCCATCTTTTCCAATCCATCATATATTTCTCATTTGAATGGTCCTTCAAATATGCAGAGATTTTAGCCATTTCTGCCATATTTGTTACTTTCAAAATCCATTCTTCAATAGATGGTAATTCTGGATTCTTCCAATATTGTCCCACCAACAATCTTGCTGCTGTAATCAAATTCAAGATTAAGTTTGTCTCTCTGGTGGTACAGTCTTTTATAAAAGCCAAACATTTTGATCCACTGGCGTAGACAATATTCTCAGTTGGAAATATGGAGTTTATCCTGGGACATTTATGCAGTTTATCCTGCATTTTCTAATACAGTTTCCAGGTATGAATCTCTTTGTATCCATAATTGCCACGGAGAGAAACAAATCTTTACATTCTCAAGGGCTGCTTGTTTAATTTGTGACTTGCTCTCATCCACAATAACTTGGTATTCCTACTATTTTATTGATTGTTTAAAATGTCTGTCACCCAGGGTTATTTAATAGAAAGAAGATCGAGGTGGTGTTTTTTTTTTTTTGGTAAATTATGTAGGAACAATGAAAGCTTCAACACCTCTGAAAAGGCTCGGAGAAATTCGCACACTGGGAAAGAACCTTTCATCCGTAGGAGTCCATTCGAATAGGTAGCAGTCTTAGAAATCCATCACCTCCATGGAGTAGGAGTCTCTCAATAGCCTGAAATAGATCACAGAACAGATGAAATTCTAGAGTAGGGACTTCTCAACAACACTCAGCTGCGACAGTGGAAGTTTTTAAGAAGAGACTGGACAGTCATCTCTCTGAAATGGTACAGGGTTTCCTGCCTGAGCAGGGGGTTGGACTAGATGACCTCCAAGGTCCCTTCCAACTTTACTACTACTACTACTACTACTACTACTACTACTACTATTATTATTATTCTACTCTACTCTACTCTATATTCTATTCTATTCTATTCTACTCTATATTCTATTCTATTCTATTCTATTCTATTCTATTCTATTCTATTCTATTCTATTCTATTCTATTCTATTCTATTCTATTCTATTCTATTCTATTCTATTCTATTCCCATCCCCATATATTCTATTCTATTCTACTCTACTCTATATTCTATTCTATTCTATTCTATTCTATTCTATTCTATTCTATTCTATTCTATTCTATTCTATTCTATTCTATTCTATATTCTATTCTATTCTATTCTATTCTATTCTATTCTATTCTATTATATTCTACTCTACTCTATATTCTATTCTATTCTATTCTATTCTATTCTATTCCATTCCATTCCATTCCATTCCATTCCATTCCATTCCATTCTATTCTATTCTATTCTATTCTATTCTATTCTATTCTATTCTGCAACCTGGAATTAAGGAGAAACTTCCTAATAGTGAGGACAATTAACCAGTGGAACAATTTGCCTTCAGATGTTGTGGGTGCTTCATCATTGGAGATTTTTTAAGAAAAGACTAGACAGTCACTTGTCAGAGATGGTGTAGGTTCTCCTGCTTCAGCAGGGGGCTGGACTAGAAGACCTCCAAGGTCCCTTCCAGCTCTATTCTATTCTATTCTATTCTATTCTATTCTATTCTATTCTATTCTATTCTATTCTATTCTATTCTATTCACAATCAGAATGGAAGGTGAAATTCAGAATCATCTTTGTACTCTCTGAAGAGTGGCTATTTTATTCAAATTCTAGGATTGCATTTAAGCAAAAATCAAGAACACGGGGACATCACTTCAAACTGAGAGGAGGAAAATTCAAAAGTCATGTGAGAAAGTATGACTTCACAGGAAGAGTTAGTGAATGCTTGCATCCAACTTCCAATTGAGGTAGTGGATCAATCATCAGTAACTGAGTTTAAACATGTCCATCAATTGGCAAAAAAGAAAAAAAAGAAAACCTCAAAGGGAAGACTTGATGGACCACTGGTTCTTTTTCTGCAGTCAATTTGTTATGTTTCTATGTAATTAGTCTTCAAATCTGGAGGATAGGCACATTTTATTTCTTTTTTTTTTCAGAGCTGGATGTCTTTTTCTTGTTATAGGAGAATCAACAAGGGGACATTCATTATTGGAATGGTGTCTTAAAATTAGATGAATTTTTCAAATATGTCCTAGGACCATCTTGCCATCTTGATTCAATATATTAATCTAGATCAGGGGTAGGCAGCCTTGGCTCTTTTATGACTCGTGGACTTCAACTCCCAGAATTCCTGAGCCAGCCATGCTGAGGGGAAAGGGAGAGGTTTCCAAGCTGAGCCATGCTGGCTCAGGAATTCTGGGAGTTGAAGTCCACAGGTCATATAGCAATCATAGTTCCCCGTGCTGGCTCAGGAATTCTGGGAGTTGAAGTCCACGTGTCATAAAAGAGCCAAGGTTGCCTACCCCTGGCCTAGATAAAGTCTTAGCTTCCCCAGCAAGCTTAGCAGTTGAGGGAACACCATAAAATTCTAGTCAGACTAAGATATTGAAAGAAAAAATCCCTGAAGTCAATCCATATTGTTACGGGTATATAATAATATGGTGATTTGTTAAAAAGGTCACCAGGAACGAAAGAGATTCCTGTAAGCCAGGGGTCTTCAAACTTGGCAACTTTGAGACTTGTGGACTTCAACTCCCAGAATTCCTCAGCCAGCCATGCTGGTGACCTTGGGCCAGTCAGTCTCTCTCAGCTCAACTCGCCTCACAGGGTTGTCGTTATGGGGAAATAGGAAGAAGAAGTATTATCCTGCTCACTGCCTTGAGTTATTTAAAAAGCACGGGACAAAAATCTAATAAATTAAAACAAAACAAAATAAATTTTAAAAAGCAAGTCTTAAAGGAAGGGGTTGTGCTACAGCAGCAGTTCTCAACCTTTTCCGGGGCTCAACCCTGGCCTGCATCGCGCAAAAAAAAAATGGCGGGCCCGCACGGCGATAGCAAAAAGAAATGGCCGACCCAAAAAAAATGGCCGACCCAAAAAAAAAGGCGGACCTGCACTGCGCATGCGTGGCCTGACGGGGTGCATCGCGCATGCGCGGCGCGACGGCCCGCATCGCGATAGGAAAAAAATGGCCGACCAAAAAAAAATGGCCAACCAAAAAAAAATGGCGGACTGCGGTGCTTGGCGACCCCCGTGAAATGGTCGTTCGACCCCAAATGGAGTCACGACCCACAGGTTGAGAACCGCTGTGCTACAGAGTCCCAAATAGATGCAAATGTACTTTTAAGATACTGTTCAATGGAGGGAAATTAAATCGCATGCTTAATTTAACAGCAAAATACAGTACTTTATAGTCTAAAATCCTGTATGGAAAATGTATGAAAATTCCATATTTATTTATTTATTTATTTATTTGACTTATTTGCCGCCCTTCTCCCCAGACTCAGGGCGGCTTACAGCAGAAATACAAGTACAAAAATATATAAATCATTTAAAATAGTAATACAGTATAAAACTATAAACTATACCCACTCATACAACATACACTCCGAATCAAAGGCCCAGGGGCAGAGCGCAGCTCACACGCCCCAAGCCTGTCTGCATAGATGTGTTTTTAAGAGTTTTCGGAAAGCTAGGAGGGAGGGAGCAGTACGAACCTCTGAGGGAAGTTGATTCCAGAGGGCTGGGGCAGCAACAGAGAAGGCCCTAACCCTAGGTCCCGCCAAATGGCACTGTCTAACAGACGGGACCCGTAGGAGGCCAACCCTGTGTGCCCTAACCGGTCGCTGGGATTCATGGGAAGATAGCGTCCTTATAGCCTCACAGTTGCTGACTCAACAGACAATGTGTTCTTAAGCTGTGTATGAGATATTGACTAGCTCAAATGTAAATCTGACAAAACATCTCCCTTTTCAGACAGCAAAAAAGCTGATCGAATGAGGGATACTGTAGCGGAAGATACGGTGTTATGTAAGACAAATAAATCATCTCTTCTCTGGTGTGCTTTCCCAAGTAAATTAGGCCATCAGTTCAACTATAAAATATTTGGACACAAAAAATGTTGGCTAGGAGGCACTCGGAGACTGTAATGCAGCCAAGAACAAAGGCCACAAAGAAGGAAAAACTTTAAAAAGTAGTGGATCAACACTAGCTTGTCTCCAAGAGGACACCCTTTGTACAAGTCAGTTAAACAACAGTAGTCCTTGCCTTACAATAATCCATTTAGTGACCATTTAGCATTATAACAGTGCTCAGAAAGTAACTTATGATTGGTCCTCACACTTACGACTGTCACAGAGTCCTCACGGTCATGTTGTGGTAAGGACGCACCCCCTCCGATCTTTTTTTACTATGCCCCCCCAAATCACAAGAATAAAACTCAGGAAAAGAAATACAGAAGCAATGTATTTCACTCACGAAATCCCTGGCTATTGCACAAAGCAGAAACATTGAATCAGGCCTGTTGATTCACAAAGAGAGCTCAATGGAGGTAATAGACAAACTAAAGGTAAAGGGGTAAAATTAATTACATTTGTTTGATAGGATTAAAACCCAAGGAAGCCAGTAGTTTAGACCCATTGCTAGCCTTTGCGAAACAAGCTAAACAAATCTAATAACATAATAATAATAATAAACTTTATTACGGTCGTAGACCAGCAATAGCCATCACTTTTTACACTATATTAAATAATAATAATAATAATAAAAATAGTACAAACATGAATAGTAAATAATAACATCCCTGTTAAGAAAATACATGTTCTCAAAATGTTAGGGTCGCTCCCTAATTTACGTGAATGGATAGCCGATTAATATGTGAGTAAATATAATGTTCCAAACATAATTAGAGATATCTCCAAAAAATTGGCACAAGTTGACGACTATAAACCTGTAACCAATTTTTTTCTTGTGGAGGAAATCTAATAACAAAAGCACACAAAGCAAACCTCCAAATTACGAAATGCTGTAAAGCTGTAAAAAAAAAATCCTTGTACTGATCAAATCAATTTGTCAGCTGTCCCAGAACTACATGCTGTTGTTGGTTCTGCTTCTGGATAACAGGAACCTTCTTTTCTAAGCAGCCTCCATTTTACTTCCAGCATTTTAGCCTCTATTTTATTTCCAGCATCTTACTCCCAGCTTGGAACTGGACCTGATTTTTCTTTCAACAACGTGATGAAAATTCAGGCACTTTTTAAATGGGTGCAGAATTCTGGAGTCATATGAACACAATTTGCAACCTTCTCAATCGGCTTTACAGAGACATTATTGACTTCGTTACCTAAATTTCTCCCTATGCTACGGTTGTGTTGTCTGCCACTTAAAAACAC
Organism: Bothrops alternatus; assembly: GCA_034064705.1. Taxonomy (NCBI): domain Eukaryota; kingdom Metazoa; phylum Chordata; class Lepidosauria; order Squamata; family Viperidae; genus Bothrops; species Bothrops alternatus. The sequence continues at coordinate 66,551 of JARGCV010000617.1, forward strand.
AAGTTGCCATCTGCAGAGATTTCTGCTTAGCTCTCTTCCATCCTGCCTGGTTCACAAACTTCTTTTATCTTGTGTGTTCTCACATGGCAACGGAGTTCTGCAAGGTCATTATCCCCAATGATTTAAGAGACTTTTTTTTTCTTCATCCAAGCAATAAATATAATAAAACACGGAAAGAGAGAAAATGTTCTGCTCTCCCTTACAAAGGAAAAAAAGCCACAATAATTAGCAGATCAAAGGAGAATGCTGCAATCCAATAAACAATACGGGTGTTAATAAGCAACGGGCTTCAAAAATGCTTCACTTGAAAAATAAACCGAGAGTTTTGCAACTTGATATGCTGGCAGTGGCGAGAATCTTATATGCACAAAGATGGAAGGGCAAATTAATTCCCACAGCAGAAGAATAGACGTTGAAGGTGCTGGAGTTGGCAGAGATGGCAAAATTGATTGTTTTAATTAAAGAGAATTTATCTAGTTTTGTTCCCATTCTGAACCACTTCTGGATTTTGTACAGGAAGTTCTCGACGTACAACAGTACATTTAGTGACCGTTTGAAGTTACACCGGCACTGCAAAAGTGACTTATGATCATATTTCATACTTATGACCATTGCAGCATCCCCAGAGTCACACGATCAAAGTTCGGACACTTGACAACTGTTTTATATTTATGACCGTCGCAGTGTCCGGAGTTATGTGATCCCCTTTTTCAACCTTCCGGAAAACAACATCCATGGGGAAGCCAGATTCACTTAACAACTGTGTTACTAACTTAAAAACTGTGGTGTTTCACTTAACAACTGTGGCAAGAAAAGTCGCAAAATGGGGCAAAATTCACTTAGCAAATGCCTCACTTAGCAGCAGAAATTTGGGATCACCTGTGGTCGTAAGTTGTATTCAAAACCGAAACAAAATATAAAACTTTAATTTTAGGTTTCGACGATTAAAATGATTTTTGATGTTATAGAAATGGCTTAAAACGTTGAGAAATATAAAGCAAAGGGTTGAAGCTGTAACATTTTTTGGGGGTTCTGCTCAAATAGGTGTGAAGCTTATCTCCAGTCTACAACGCAGTCTTTTCAACAGTCCCAAGAAAGCTCCACACCCATTTGCACTACTCAGGTGATCCTGATGACACAGATAAATCTCCAAGTGGCCTCAATGACTCTCTAAAAGGAGGCAAATGACCAGCTGTCTGCAAGGAGTATAAATGCTTCCCTTCCCCACCATCCAATCAGAGCTGAAGAAGTTTCCAGGATGAGAAGTGAAACGTCTTTAGTGGAAAACAACAAAGTCCAGTCGCCTCCTGAAAAAGCATCTTTGGGACAATGATGTCAGTAGTTTATTGTTCCAGTAATTCATTTTAGCAAACTGCAGAATATTCAGAATCTTCAGACAATTCTTTTATCCATTTGGCATATGGGACCGCCTTCTGTCACATACTTCCCTTCGACCGGTGAGAGCGCACAGGGTCGGCCTCCTCCGGGTCCCGTCAGTGAAACAATGTCGTCTGGCGGGTCCTAGGGGGAGGGCCTTCTCTGTTGTGGCATCCGCCCTCTGGAACCAACTGCCTCCTGAAGTCCGCGTTTCTCCCACTCTCCCGGCCTTCCGGAAGAATCTTAAAACCTATCTTTGCCGGCAGGCCTGGGGATGATTGTGGATTGTTGTGTGAATGATGAATGTGTGTTCGGTTTTTGTTTTTAATGTTTATTTTTGATTTGGACTTAGATGTGATTATTGTTTTTATATATGTTGTAAGCTGCTCCGAGTCTTCGGAGAGGAGCGGCATATAAGTCCAAAATAAATAAATAAATAAATAAATAAATATCTTTTCTTCAAATTCTTCAGGCTGAGGGAGAACAACAGCAAAGAGCAGATGTGCAGAGTGTTCATGTGCGTTTCCAGTGCCAGCAAACATTTTATGATGTTTCTTGGTATAGTATTCACTTAGGAATGTTGAAAGAAAAGTCTTTATCATGGTTCATCCAAGCTGGGAATAAACATGGCAACTGCTTTGGGAAGAAGGTTGTAGTTTATTGGAAAGGAGAGCCAGCTAGGAAGATGGTTCTTGCAGCAAGAGAAGTGAAAAAAAAAGAGCTGAACACATGTAGGGAGTAGGTTTTTATACCCCTGGAGCCTTTTGTTTGGAGTTGTTTCTGTGGCATGAACTTTGATCTCAATCTGAGTGTGCCTTTCTGGTATTCTGATGGTGATGGGTCAATCTTATTATGTCCAAAGGTCATATCCTGCTTCCCTGGGGCTGGGGCTGATGAATCTTAGAGTTTGGATGGGGTATGTAGATTTTAGGTCTTTGACTCAAAGCTCCCTGGATTTACATCTGCATCTCTATAGAACTGGTTTCTGCTTGAGGGGAGGGAGACTTGGGGATATTAAGAAAACTGGGAATGCTTTTCTGCCTCTTTAAGATCCTTGGAGGAAATATATTTTTCTGCCCTTTAAATATTTCCTTCTCTGGGGGGAGGGGGGGCTGACTTCCCACAGTAACATGGCTATTAAATGAATCTGGCTTCCCCCATTGGCTTAGCTTGTCAGAAGGTCGGAAAAGGGGATTGCATGACCCTGGAACATTGCAACCGTCATAAGTATGAGTCAATTGGTAAGCGTCTGAGTTTTGATCATTTAATCGTGGGGATGCTGCAATGGTCGTAAGTGTGACAAACAGTCATAAGTCGTTTTTTTAGCGCCGTTGTATATATGCATAATGAGATCCATTTATATAAACCTTTGAATTCTCCCTCCAATTCATTGCAGCACTAAAGAGCATATGCTAAAAAGAAGTGCAAAGATGAGGCATTATGTGAATGAATGTACTATCAAACTCTGTATCTCTGGTTGACAACAAATGTGGTTTTTTCCAGGCTAATATTTCATTATAGTTTTGTCGCATTTTTTCTTTCTTTCTTTTTTTCTGACACGTATCTGCATACTTAGTGGATAAATAGATGTTGTCTTTCTTTGTGAAGGTTAGTTGCGATGCAAATTGAATATGCAGTGGATTGACTGGATGAATAAATACTGGATGCAGCAGCTATTGTGTAAGACAGTTTGAGTCTGGAAGTATCTTTGAAACTCTGTGCAAGCTTGATTCTTTCTAGGAGGAGCAAAGATGGACAGCTCATGGCGCAGCAGTTCTCTTTCTCTCTCTCACACACACACACACTTTCTTTTTCTCTCCCCTTCTCTCTCTCATTTCTTTTCCTCTCTTTTTTCCTCTCTCTTTCTCTTCCTCCATCTCTCTCTCTTTCTCTCTCCCCTTCTCTCTCTCATTTCTTTTTCTCTCTTTTTCCTCTCTTTCTCTTCCTCCATCTCTCTCTCATTTCTCTCTCTCTTTCTCTCTCCCCTTCTCTCTCATTTCTTTTTCTCTCTTTTTCCTCTCTTTCTCTTCCTCCATCTCTCTCTCTTTCTCTCTCCCCTTCTCTCTCTCTCATTTCTTTTTCTCTCTTTTTCCTCTCTTTCTCTTCCTCCATCTCTCTCTCATCTCTCTCTCTCCCCTTCTCTCTCTCATTTCTTTTTCTCTCTCTTTTTCCTCTCTCTTTCTCTTCCTCCATCTCTCTTTCTCTCTCCCCTTCTCTCTCTCATTTTTTTCTCTTTTTCCTCTTTCTCTTCCTCCATCTCTCTCTCATTTCTCTCTCTCTCCCCCTTCTCTCTCATTTCTTTTTCTCTATTTTCCCCCTCTCTTTCTCTTCATCTCTTTCATTTCTCTCTCTCTTTCTCTCTCCCCTTCTCTCTTTCATTTTTCTCTCTTTTTCTTCTCTTTTTCTCTTCCTCCATCTCTCTCTCTCTTTCTCTCTCCCTTTCTCTCTCTCATTTCTTTTTCTCTTTCCTCTCTTTCTCTTCCTCCATCTCTCTCATTTCTCTCTCTTTCTCTCTCCCCTTCTCTCTCATTTCTTTTTCTCTCTTTTTCCTCTCTCTTTCTCTTCCTCCATCTCTCTCTCTCTTTCTCTCTCCCCTTCTCTCTCTCATTTCTTTCTCTCTCCCCCTTCTCTCTCATTTCTTTTTCTCTATTTTCCCCCTCTCTTTCTCTTCCTCCATATCTCTCTCATTTCTCTCTCTCTTTCTCTCTCCCCTTCTCTCTTTCATTTTTCTCTTTTTCTTCTCTTTTTCTCGTCCTCCATCTCTCTCTTTCTCTCTCCCTTTCTCTCTCTCATTTCTTTTTCTCTTTTTCCTCTCTTTCTCTTCCTCCATCTCTCTCTCATTTCTCTCTCTCTTTCTCTCTCCCCTTCTCTCTCATTTCTTTTTCTCTTTTTCCTCTCTCTTTCTCTTCCTCCATCTCTCTCTTTCTCTCTCCCCTTCTCTCTCTCATTTCTTTCTCTCTCCCCCTTCTCTCTCATTTCTTTTTCTCTCTTTTCCCCCTCTCTTTCTCTTCCTCCATCTCTCTCATTTCTCTCTCTTTCTCTCTCCCCTTCTCTTTTTTCTCTCTCTTTTTCTTCTCTTTTTCTCTTCATCCATCTCTCTCTCTCATTTCTCTCTCTCTCTTTCTTCCCTTCTCTCTCTCATTTCTTTTTCTCTCTTTTTTTTCTCTCTCTCTTCCATCTCTCTCTCTCATTTCTCTCTCTCTCTCTCTCTCTCTCTCTCTCTCTCTCTCTCTCTCTCACACACACACACACACACACACACACAGAAACAAACAAACACACAGAGAAACAATTGCATGGGAGGAACTGAGGAGTTCCATGATAGGGGAGGGAAAAGGGAAGGGAAAAGTGTAGGAAAAAGGGAAAAAAGAAAGAAAAGCTGTTGACTTCCGATTCCTTTTGGTGCCTCAAACCTCAACTTTTTAGTTTTATATAATAGTCTAGCCATTTTTATTACAACAACAAACCTATCTAATTGGTAAAACCCAAAATCAACGTTTCAATTTTTTTTTTTTTGCCTCTCGAGCCCAAAGTCCAGAAGTGGTTTCCAAGTAGAAACGTGTGTGTGTGTGTGTGTGTGTGTGTGTGTGTGTGTGTGTGTGTGTGTGTGTGTGTGTGTGTGTGTGTTCTTTAATCAAAGCAGTCAGTTTAGCAATCTCTGCTAACTCGGTCAACTTTTGCAACCATTCATCCATTGTGGGAATCAAAACATCCTTCCAATATTCTTGGGAAGACTCCTGTTAGGACATCAATCCTCCACTTTAGCCCTTTGTATTGACAGTGGCCATTTTAATATTCTCTAGCCATTTTAATACTCAGCTGTGCCTGAAGCCAAAATTTAAGGACATGGTGATGCATAATTTGTTCTATTAATTTGGGAAGCTTTGGCGCTTTGTGCCCGTTTTTTATTTTGTAAAGTGGCATTTAGCCATTCTACATCACGCTAAGCTCTTGGTTATTATTTCTGATTAGTTGGACACCCTCATAAATTACTTGCCAATTTATGATATCCCTTCCTTCCTTCCTTCCTTCCTTCCTTTCCTCCTCCTCCTCCATCCTCCTCCTTCCTTCCTTCCTCCTTCTCCTTCTCCTCCTCCTCCTCCTCCTCCTCTTCCTCCTTCTCCGGTAGGAAATTAGCTTTCTTGCAGGAGACTAGGATGGCAATTATTTTTGCTCATGGGATATTGTTCATGAACCAGCAACTGAAGTTAAGCAATGTGCAATAGCTGAGCTTAATTTGGGCCAGAGTTCAATTCTGCAACTGCAAATATATGCCAAGATTATTTTAAGAAATGTTCCTCTTGACACATGGAGATAGTATTTTCGTAACTATTATATATTCTGAGCTGTCCTTGCATTGTATAACGGGAACCCTGGGAGTTACAGTACTTAGTTGCTAAAGAGGATGAGATCCTAGAAAGAGTGCAGAGAAGAGCAACAAAGATGATCAGGAGGCTGGAGGCTAAAACATATAAGGAACGGCTGCTGGAATTGGGAATGTCTAGTCTAGTGAATAGAATGAGTAGGGGTGACAGGATAGCAGTCTTCCAATATCTCAGGGGCTGCCCCAAAGAAGAGGGAGTAAAGCTATTCTCCAAAGCGCCTGAAGGCAGGACAAGAAGCAACGGATGGAAACTCATCAAGGAGAGAAGCAACCTAGAACTAAGGAGAAACTTCCTGACAGTGAAGACAAGTTGTGGGTGCTCCATCACTGGAGGTTTTCTAGAAAAGGGATTGGGAATGAGTAGGTGGGACCTGGGTCTGCACTAAGCTTCCAAGAGCCTCTCCCATCCCTGAAGCATCCTGCATGGCCATTACTGAGAATGCTGGAAGCTGAAGCCCACAAACTTGAAAGTCGCCAAGGTTAGAAACTATTGCCTTCTAGGCACCCCAGCAACATCCAAAAATTAAAACCAAAATCGAGTCATTGTTTTCTTTTTCTGCACAGAAGGCATTAGCATTTTTGTCGAATTAAATCCTATTCCTCACAGGGAAGCGTGCCCTTTCCCCCCTTCAAACAAAACATCCATAACAGGATACTATTTTAAATATTATAACAGGTTAGGCCATGCTGACTAAGTCTGAGAGGGAGTTAATTATTCATAAAACAATGGTGCCATTTTCTCTCAAATGAAACGAGAGGGGAGTATATATTTTTCAGGGTTGGTGTGGAGCTTTCTTTTTCTTTCTTCCCCCCCCCCCCCAGAAATTCAGCAAATACCAAGCACGGTCTCTATAGTTACTGGGTTGCAACTCCCGTTAACAGTGAGCTGAGTTCCAATCGATTCTCCCACACAAAACCTCATGTACAAATTTTAACTAGCAAATTAGAGTGATGGCTCCAATTTGCTCTCCCACGGGAGAGGAAAACTTCCCCGCTGGGGGTGATCCAATCATCCTTTCCCCCCCCCAATTGTCTGAAGAAACCTTCCGCTGAGGCTGGTGGAGTGATCTTTTCACCTCTTCCTTGTAAGTTGTGGTTTAAGGAGTCACCGTCCCCAAAGCTGAACATTAATTACGGAACTGAATGCAAACCTTGATGAACTGCACATTTCTAAATAAAAGATGACGTTTCTCCTTGCTTCTGACAGGGAGTGAAAGAGGAAAGAACAAGGACTTGAGGGTGTGAACTTTCCTAGGTGGATTAAGATACAAAGAGTGCAGAGAAGAGCAACGAAGATGATTAGGGGGCTGGAGGGTAAAACATAAAAGGAACGGTTGCTGGAATTGGGAATGTCCAGTTTAATGAAAAGAAGGACAAGGGGGGACATGATAGCAGTCTTCCAGTATCTCAGGGGCTGCCCCAAAGAAGAGGGAGTCAAGTTATTCTCCAAAGAGCCTGAAGACAGGACAAGAGGCAGCGGATGGAAACTAACCAAGGAGAGAAGCAACCTGGAACTAAGGAGAAATTTCCCTGACAGCGAGAACAATTAACCAGGAGAACAAATTGCCTTAGGAAGTTGTTGGTGCCCCTTCACTGGAGACTTTTTTTAAAAAAGACTGGACCTCCATTGATCAGAAATACTAGTACCGTGGTGGCGAACCTATGGCACGTGTGCCACAGGCGGCACGCGGAGCCGTCTCTGGCAGCATGCGAGCCATTGCTGGGCCGAGCTGCTCCCTCCTCCACGCATGCGCAGTCTGGGAATAAGTGAGAGGCTGTAAAAGAAGCAACTTTCTGCGGAAGCAGCATTTGCTGCAGAGTCGGAGCGGGCAGCGAGCGAGACAGCACGAGCCGACAGCTCGGTGGCCACACCTACCCGGCAATGCATAAGTGGGTTTTGGGTTGCAGTTTCGGCACTCGGTCTCTAAAAGGTTCGCCATCACTGCCCTAGTAAATGCAGGCTGGTTGCCCACCACTCAAATATTGAGCACAAGACTCTGAAGATGCTGCAATGGTCATAAGTGTGATGACTGACATGATAGCGGTGTTCCAATATCTCAGGGGCTGCCCCAAAGAAGAGGGAGTCAAGCTATTCTCCAAAGCCCCTGAAGGCAGGACAAGAAGCAACAGATGGAAACTAACCAAGGAGAGAAGCAACCTGGAACTAAGGAGAAATTTCTTGACAGTGAGGACAATTCACCAGTGGAACAACCTGCCTCCAGAAGCGGTGAATGCTCCAACACTGGAAGTTTTTAAGAAGAGACTGGGCAGCCATTTGTCTGAAATGGTATAGGGTTTCCTGCCTGAGCAGGGGGTTGGACTAGAAGACCTCCAAGGTCCCTTCCAACTCAATTATTCTGTTATACATTTGCCTTGTTTTTCTGTTCTGTTGTTTAGGATAACTGCCCAGTTTTTAATATAAAACATCTGCGCAGTGAGAGAGATCATGTGGCACCTTTGCCAAATAAAAAAACGATTCAAAATTTCACGTACCTTGGTGGTTTCGTTGTACACTGCTAATAAAATTTGCAGTATATGCTGTTCGGCATGCCTCATTGACCTCCCAGTCCTTTTATTAATTCTCCAGATGGGCTAATAATTGTAATTATTACATCACCAATGAAGCTCGCTCCGAAACTTGATCTAGGTGACAGTCCTGCTAGAATTAAGCACTGCAAATCTTGCCCTTTAAATACTTAGGTGTGCATAATTAAGAACAGGTTTCTCTCTCTCTCTCTCTCTCTCTCTCTCTCTCTCTCTCTCTCTCTCTCTCTCTCTCTCTCTCTCTCTCTCTCTCTCTCTCTCTCTCTCTCTCTCTCTCTCTCTCTCATTTCCTCCTTTCTCTCTTAGACTTCCATATTTCATAAGAAACGCCCTGAAATTCCACGAGATTTTAGCGGACGTGTCACTGTAAATGTTCATATGTATTCAGCCTGCTGTGTTATGTGCAATTTGTACAAATTGCAACAGACAAATTGCACAGGCCTTTTTTCAAACCATTTCCCTTTAATGATGAGAAGCAGAAATGTATGCATGGGCATTTTTCTGAACCAAGAACTGCTCTGCCAGCAGCACCTATGCACAATCCACACCTTTGGTATGTGCCTTGTAACATTTGATGCAAAGTATTGCACAAAAGGGATGGAACTTGTTTCACAATGTGTCAGGCGTAAAAGATTTATTGCTAAAAAGCCAAGGGACAGGAATCTTCTCAACTAGCAACCACCACTTGATTCGAATTAGATAAGGATCAATAGCACTCAAGAGGAGTTGCTTAATTAATTTGTGACTATGTAGGGATTCTAGGCTGATTCCCCCTTTTCACTCCGCCCCAGATTCTGCCATTCCTTCTCTTACACAATGGCATGATGCTGCTTTTATCATTTGGATAAAAGTTGCTAATCCTGCAGATACAGTTGATATTTCATTCCCAAATCAGACAAAGAAATGCATATAATCCACAATTTATGGCCATAATGCAACTCCAGAAGTTGTGGGTGCTCCAACACTGGAATTTTTAAAGAAGAGATTGGACAGCATTTGTCCAGAATGATATAGATTCCCCTGCCTTGGACTAAAAGACTTCCAAGATAGACTAGAAACTGTGGATAGACTATAGAAAAGAAAAACACCAATCAAATAAATTGTAACAGGCGTCTAGTTGAGGCTTGATGTGAGGAGCGAAAAATGTTTACCTAACCAGACGTTTATAAAGATTAATACTTAGTGATGTATATCAGGTGCTATGATGATTGATGCATACTGTGATTTTATGTTCAATGCTGATTGTATGAATGTAGATAGACCATATACAAGAGATGTATTTTCGGGTCTTATGAGGACAGCTTATTAATATGAACCCAGATTTAATGTTGATTGCTTTAATATTGGGAAAGCTTACTGAATTTCTACCTCAGGATACTGAATTTCTACCTCAGGATTATTGGTTAGGGATCATAAAAGATTGTACTAATACTAAGATGAATAATATGTGATAGACTAGGAACTGTGGATAGACTATAGAAAAGAGAAACACCAAGCAAATAAATTGTAACAGGCGTTTAGTTGAGGCTTGATGTGCGGAGTGAAAAATGTTTACCAAACCAGACGATTATAAAGATTAATACTTAGTGATGTATATCAGGTGCTATGATGATTGATGCATACTATGATTTTATGTTCAATGCTGATTGTTTTAATAAAAGAATTTTTTCATTTAAAAAAAAAAGACTTCCAAGATCCCTTCCAACTTTGTTATTCTGTTATTGTCAAGGATGAAACTTTGTTTGAATGATCCTTCAAACTACATACAAGGGAAATATCAATCTAAGAAACTGTATCTAGCTTATAGTTAAATTTTTATATGCTGATTGAAAAATGTTTACAAGTAGAAAATGATTGTATTAAGTTGAGTTGCACTCAACCCGATCTTTTCTTTGTTTCCTCTGTTTACATTTATAAATATATAATTAATAAAAAATTTTTTAAAAAGGATGAAACTTTGTCGGCTACGTGCCTCCGCGTTTCAACTTGCCTTAATAATTTTATTCTAAATAATCTTACTCTAAAGGGGGGGAGGTGATAATTTTGAGTGGGTTAGATGGAGAAACAAAACTTCTTTAATTCTGCTGAAGACTGTGAGAGCCTGAAAGCTTTTCAAGGACACCATAACAGGTGTGGATTTGAAGCAGACGGTTCCCATAACAAAGTGAACTTGGATTATATGGACTACATAAGATGTTGGGGGTTTGGCTGGGAAAATTATTAAGTCTATGAATTCATGTTGGAACCTCAGAGTTAGTTTTGCTTTGACATTACCATGCAGTGTAGCCAATAACCAGTAAGATTTTCAGAGATGGAAAGAACCTGGAGTTTTATTTGGATTCTCATTGCATTCCTCTGTCCTACTCTCTTTTCTTGCTGGCGTTTTCATGCATCTGGGATTTGTCCCAGCTGTTCCTCATCACTGTCCAACTCAGACTCCCAGCACAGCTGTGTCTCACCCTGAGCGTCAGTAGATGGGTCAGGCTCCTCATCCGACTGTAAGTCTTGGAGCTCCTTAGAGCCTTCCTCTGACTCTGATGTCACTCCAGGCCCCTCCTCCTCCTCTTCCTCCTCTTCCTCAGACTCAGCTGGTGGGTACCCCGGCTGGTGAGGAATCACAACAATGGGATCCCCTTTTGCCATCTTCTGACAAGGAAAGTCAGTGGGGAAGCCAGATTCATCTAACAACCGTGTTGCTCACTTATCAACTCCAGGGATTCACTGAACAATGGAAGCAAGAAAAGTCATCCAATGGGGCCAAACTCATTTTGCAAATGTTTCACTTAGCAACAGAAATTTTGGGCTCAATTGGAGTCATAAGTAGAGGACTTACCTGTATTTTTCTCATCAAATGGAGCCAAGGATAGTTTCTGTTTAGAGGTTTAAGTTGCAGCAGGTCTAACAACTTGCTATCTGGTAGCCTCTCCTTGAAGACATCTAGTGCCGGGGAATTCTTCTGGGGATGGATTAATTTGGGCTCTTGAACAGAACCTTTTTATAACAAAATCTAATATTCTAAATATACATCTTATCTATTTGCATATAACCAACGCATTCCAGCTGGAGAATATTAAGATGCTTTCCCCGTAGCTGGGTTATGTGATTGACTCCAAGCTCTCGGGCTATTTTCACTTTTCACATATGTAACACCGAGAGAGAATTATAGCCCATGTACTAAATGCAATATTCATTCCAGGCGGCTCGGAAGGGATCTAAATAATGAACAACCTATAAAACATTACAAAGCGGTAAAAATGTTCCACCTCGGAGAAGCCTTTCGACCGAAGGCAGAAACGATATTCTGAACCGCCACAGACTTTGCCAAGTGCTGAGATTTCTCTGAAGAGAAAAAGCTGTGCTTCGAAATCAGAAAATACCATCGATGGATTTCTAATTTGGTCCGTGGACTTCAGTGTGTTACGACCTCCAGTTAGTTTGCAAAATTGTGCTTGGAGATACCGCCGTCCCGTGTTCTTCAGTGCCAACCTCTCTTTTATATGAACAGAGAAGGACCACTGGTTTGAAAGAGGGGTCCAAGAGGCCATCTGCATGAAGATTGGGGGGGGGATATGGCACCACCCATCTCCTGTCTACAACACGGTCCTTTCAGCAGTCCCACGCAGTTTCCACACCCATTTGCACTATTCAAGTGATCCTGAGGGCACAGATAAGCCTCCAAGGGGCCTCAGTAACTCTCAAAGAGAATACTAATGACCAGATGACTGCAAGGAATATAAATCCTTCCATTCCCCACCATCCAGTCAGAACTAAAGAAGCTTCTTAGAGGTGAAGTGAAACATCTTCAAAGAAAAACAAAGAAAATCCAGTTGCCTTTTGGAAAAAAAAAACACTTTTGGGACAACACATGAGCTGGGTGACTGAGAATTTCCATAGATACTCTACTTTATATAGATTACATCTTCTTCATTTTGGGTTGGTTGCTGAGTCTAGGCATGAAGCTAAATACTATTATGGGATGCCGGTCACCCGGGTGAAGATTTCCTGCCTCTGTTTTCAATGGGCATTGTGTCCAATTGATTCTAGTTGAAGTCTTACCTTTTTGTTGTTGTTGTTGTTTTACAATGCTTCCCCCACCCTCCTTTCTGGTAATATTTAAAACTCTATATCCCATCTCTTGTACAATATGGTTCATTTAATTTGAGAAATAAATCACAAGGCGTGAATGACAATTGCATGGATTTCCGCTGATGGGCAGAGACAGCCTTGAATCTGAATAACTTATTCTCTTTTCATAAAAGGCTGTCTCAGTGTGCAGCTGACATACTCCATTTTTCACTCCCATCAATCTATTCCTCCTAAGGAGACTATGGAGTGTTAGAATTAGTTTCTGAGATAATTCTTGAAACGACCAGAATAGAGATGAAAGTAGACCCAACGATGCTGGCCATCTAAAGATAGCAATAGCGATAGCACATAGACTTATATACCGCTTCACAGTGCTTTACAGCCCCCTCTAAGCGGTTTACAGAATCAGCCTATTGCCCTCAACAATCTGGGTCCTCATTTTACCGACCTCGGAAGGATGGAAGGCTGAGCCAACCTTGAACCAGTCAGGATCGAACTCCTGGCAGTCGGCAGAATTAGCTTGCAATACTGTGTTCTCACCACTGCGTCACCATGTTACCTAGTTGGATCATGAAAAGTTTGCAAGAAAACAACCCAGCTCAGAGAGTACCTCCTCTTCCTCTTCCTCCTCCTCCTCCTCTTCCTCCTCCATACACACTCCACTCCCTTTTAGTACTGATGATGTTAGCAATAGCACTTAGACTTATATACTGCTTCATAGTGCTTTACAGCCCCCTCTAAGCGGTTTACAGAATCAGCCTATTGCCCTCAACAATCTGGGTCCTCATTTTACCGACCTCGGAAGGATGGAAGGCTGAGCCAACCTTGAACCAGTCAGGATCGAACTCCTGGCAGTGGGCAGAGTCAGCCTGCAATGCTGCATTCCAAGCACTGTGCCATCTGGGCAATGGGATGGAATAGCAATAGCAATAGCACTCCAACTTACATACCTCTTCATAATGCTTTTACAGCCCTCTAACAGAGTCCACATATTTTCCCCAACAATCTGGGTCCTCATTTTACAGACCTCGGAAGGACGGAAGGCTGAGTCAACCTTGAATCAGTCAGGATCAAAGTCCTGGCAGTGGGCAGAGTTTTTGTCTGCAATACAGCATTCTAACCACAGTGCCAGCAGGATTGGGAAGACCTGCTATTTCCCCCAAGTACGGGGGTCAAGATGTTAACAGAGTTCTGTGGATGTTGGCATGAAAGTGATAATAGGAGTGGGATATATTTAGGAATAGCTTGTAGCTTGTAGGATATCTTATCTCTGTTTGCTGCCCGGTGTTCCTCCAGTAGATGGCTAGTCTCATAAATGTAACAAATCAAGAAGACATGAGCAAACAAAACCCAAGCCAGACACGCAGACAAGCAGAGATTAACACCAAGATTAATCAAGAAGTAATCAATACCCCATCCAAGGAACTATCAATTCAGACAAACAGAAAGTAATCAATAGCCTAATCAAGAAACCATTGAGAGCATTCCCACCAACACTGACAGGGCAAGCCACTTGTGTGTAAACGGAGAGCAAATCCCACTCTCTTCTAGGACTGATGATTTTGCATAGTTGGATAATGAAAAGTCTGCAAGAAAATAACCAAGCTTGGAGACCACCAAGGACTCCACAGCTAAAATTCCCTAATTAGATAGCTCCTTAATTAAGTAGTTGCCTAATTAAGGAATTACCAAGGAGAAAATCACCGCCCCCACTAATATTGGCAGGGTAAGTTAATATATACAAACAGGGAGAAAACCCCTAGCACTGATGTCATCTCATTGGGAAACAACCAAGCTCCGAGAGGACCAAGGACCTCACAGGCCAACCCTGAGTTACACTCCCCTATATCAAGACAGTAGATAAGGAGATACTCTGGGTAGGGAAACTTAATACCTATCGAAGAAGGTGTTGAAAGAAAAGTCTTCATCAGGTCCAGTCCAAGCTGGGAATAATCAAAATGGAGACTGCTTTAGAAAGAAGGTTGCCGTTTATTGAAGAGGGGAGCCAGACAGAAAGGTGGCTCTGGAGAAAACTGACCACATGTAGTAAGGAGTAGTGAGTTTTTATACCTTCTGGGGCTCTTGAGGTTGTTTGCCAGCATCCCCAGTTCATCTGAGAAAGATGGGTTTTGCATAAGAAAATATAAGCAAAACAATACAGTGGATAGCTAAAAAAATCTTGAATACGAAGCAAATTCGAGGTTAACATACTGTGTTCTTGTACTCCATTATTAATTTATTGCAGACATTTCATGCTAAAGTTCTTGTCAAAATATTTCTGTATTAAGCTGTAAAAATATTTGATTAGCAAAACTAAAATCAATCTGAAAGAAAAAAAAAGGCTATAAATATTAAGCCATACATTTGTAGAAATGTCCTAAATAATGCAGGATCATATGGTAGATTTAGACATGAAGTAAGAACCTAAATTTAGGGTGCAGTACAATTGTTTGTGTAAAATTGTCATCCAGAAAGGTGTCATCCAAATAAAACTGAATTGTATATCACGTTTACTTTTCCGTTTCCTAGACTATGTAAGCAAATTCTCATAATTTACTTAATTGTTCTTCCCTAGGAGGGATCAGATATTTTTTTCCCAATAAAGAATGTATAAAATCCTTGCAGCTATCATCAAATCTAATGCCCCTTCAGTGCGTTTTAAAGGAAGATGTGGCTTAGTGAAGTTTAATAAATATCTCTCAGGTTGAAAGGGAATTACAGTTTTCAAAATTTGCCCTATGCCCGTGGTGGCGAACCTATGGCACGGGTGCCAGAGGTGGCACTCAGAGCCCTCTCTGTGGGCATGTGCACCATCGCCCCAGTCCTAGGCCTTCAGCTGGATTTTATAAACCCTTTTTGCTTTAGGCCTCCACCGCCATGTACAAAAAAAAAAGGTTCAATCAATCAATTAATTTCAACTTCTCGTGAGAAAAAAAAGGATCTCGCAAAGTTAGAATTGATTGATTGAACTTTTTAGTTACCACAGCAGCCACGCCCACCCAATAGGCCACACCCAATGGGCCAGGCCCACCCAGCACCCGACAATACATAAGTGGGTTTTGGGTTGCAGTTTGGGCACTCGGTCTCTAAAAGGTTCGCCATCACTGCCCTGTGCTATGATGAATTAATTTCCTTTTTTGTATTTGTAGTAATCCCATCTATACAGGGAAGAACCATCCAATCTGTTCGTTGCAATTCCAGCATTTAGTGGAAAAGGAATTACAGTACTTATTTGAACAGAAATTAGCGGAGTTATATACCCGCAATAAAACATCTACTAATTCTAAATATAATGTTTAACATCACCTTAATATTTTTTTCCCATTGAATTCCTACCATTCCGTATTCATAATTGTTTCTCCTCCTCCTCCTTTCCACAAATTCCACTCCCTTCTAGTACTGATGATATTATCTAGTTGGGTCATGAAACATCTGCTAGAAAACAACCAAGCTCAGAAAGCACCAAGGTCCCCACAGTCGTTGTCTTCTTCTTCTTCTTCTTCTTCTTCTTCTTCTTCTTCTTCTTCTTCTTCTTCTTCTTCTTCTTCTTCTTCTTCTTCTTCTTCTTCTTCTTCTTCTTCTTCTTCTTCTTCTTCTTCTTCTTCTTCTTCTTCTTCTTCTTCTTCTTCTTCTTCTTCTTCTTCTTCTTCTTCTTCTTCTTCTTCTTCTTCTTCTCCTCCTCCTCCTCCTCCTCCTCCTCCTTCTCCTCCTTCTCCTCCTCCTCCTCCTCCTCCTCCTCTTCTTCTTCTTCTTCTTCTTCTTCTTCTTCTTCTCCTCCTCCTCCTCTTCCTCCTCCTCCTCCTCCTTTTCCTCCCCCTCCCCCTCTTCTTCTTCTTCTTCTTCTTCTTCTTCTTCTTCTTCCTCTTCTTCCTCTTCTTCTTCTTCTCCTCCTCCTCCTCCTCCTCCTCCTTTCCACAATTTCCACTCCCTTATAGTACTGATGATATTACCTAGTTGGGTCATGAAACAGCTAGAAAACAACCAAGCTCAGAAAGCACCAAGGACCTCACAGTCCACCACCACCACCTCTTCCTCCTCCTCTCTGCAGCCCCCCTCCCTTCCAGCACTGATGATGTTCCCTAATTTGGTAATGAAACGTCTCCAAGAAAACCACAGAGCTCAGAGAGGATCAAGGACCCCATCTATAAAACTACCAGAGGCAGGATGACATCTGAAAGTCAAGGTCAAAGAATGGTAAAGTAAAATTAAGCAGAATGTGATCTGCCCCCCCCCCAATTTTTCCTAATGTTTGGAAAACATTAGGCATGCATCTGAAAAAGCAGCCCAGTGAAGGCATTACATCAGAGGTTGGTTTTAAACCTCTTTGCTTTTTGCTTCTGGTGTGCATCTCTGTCTGAAAGGAGATATTTCGACCTCTTCTCTAAGACGTTTCTGCAGGAAGGGGAAAAAAACGCACAACACAAATAAATGGCTTTTATTGTTCAAACAGAAGCTTGAGCCCTCATCTCAGCAGTCACCGAAAGGAAAAGTTTGAAGTAGGCATCCTTCCCTCTCGCTTATAATTCTCCGAGCGCTCAATTACCGAACAACACAAACAACACTTCCTTCCTGGTTTCTTGCAGACCTGCTAAAAATATAACCCTTGTTATTTAGGAGTCATAGGAAAGGGCCTAGCAAGTAAACATTGCTCATGTTTAGAGATTTAAACCTTGGGAAATGTTGAACGGTTTACGGGAGCCATCTCGTTATCTTCGCCTGGCACTTGATCTGCTGTTTGCTGGCAAATTTTAAGGGCTTGAGGCAACATCAAATCTCCATGTTTGTATAGAACAGGATCACCAAGGCCTCTTACCCCAAACTTCAGGGGGAGAAAAAAATAAAGAAGCAGCAGCAGAAAGCAAATTGGCTAAGTAGAGGCATTTAGGTATTTAAAAATATGCTTAATTTCCAAAACCCAAGAAAGACACGTTATGATTCTCCCAAGCAAATGTCCTCATTGTTCCCCACCTATAGACAGAATCTTCCCAAACTAAAGCAAGCTATCGCATCCATAAAGCATGTACTCTGGGAATTATTAGGGAGGAGCTGTGCTCACCCTCTTTCTCCCCACACAAACTCTCTCTTGCTCCTGGGAATCCAGGCTACATTCCACCACACTGAGAGACCTATTTTTCTAGGTAGGACTATTACATCACAGCTGCAGAAATTTGTCTGGTCACCAGATGGCAGCAGAGATAATGTCCTGTATTGCTTTTTGGCCATTTAAGTGGCTATTGGATTTCCTTCCGCTCTTTTCCCCTGCAGGAGCTACTGTCTATAAACAGGAAGCCAACCCCACACTCACCAGCCCTGAGATTATTGGGTAAGGAAACATCTGTAAGTAACATCTGGGTGACTTTGGGCCAATCACCAGGAGACGGTGAGTTCTAGTCCCTCCTTAGGCATGAAAGCCGGCTGGGTGACTTTGGGCCAATCACCAGGAGACGGTGAGTTCTAGTCCCTCCTTAGGCATGAAAGCTGGCTGGGTGACTTTGGGCCAATCACCAGGAGACGGTGAGTTCTAGTCCCTCCTTAGGCATGAAAGCTGGCTGGGTGACTTTGTGCCAATCACCAGGAGACGGTGAGTTCTAGTCCCTCCTTGGGCATGAAAGCCAGCGGGGTGACTTTGGTCCAATCACCAGGAGACGGTGAGTTCTAGTCCCTCCTTAGGCATGAAAGCTGGCTGGGTGACTTTGGGCCAATCACCAGGAGACGGTGAGTTCTAGTCCTACTTTAGTCATGAAAGCTGGTTGGATGACTTTGGGCCAATCACCAGGAGACTGTGACTTCTAGTCCCGCCTTAGGCATGAAAGCCAGCTGGGTGACTGTGGGCCAATCACCAGGAGATGGAGAGTTCTAGTCCCACCTTAGGCATGAAAGCTGACTGGGTGACTTTGGGCCAATCCCCAATTGAGGGTTTTCACAGCAGAAGGTCTGAGTTTGATCATCTGACTGACTTAAACTGGTTATTTGGCCTAGATAATTCATGCCCACCAGCCAAAGTAGATCTTCACTAAGCTCCAGATGTCCTCAAGAAGTTGAAATGAACAAGAAATGTTTTTCGGTTGTTTGACATTACGAAAAAAAAAATGCCTTATGGAATAAGAAAGTTTTGTCCATTTGCTGTTTTCTCCTTCAAAGGCTGAGATGGGGGTCCTTTGTGAGGACAGCACGTGTTGTCGTACAACCGGGGGTGGAGTGGGGCTGCTCCTCTTTTGTTCTACAAACCTTTCGAGTTTTGCTTTTTTTTTTACCTCTTTGTAGAAAAAAAAATGTGTCGCTGAATCAACAAGAAAAAGCACTTTATGTTAGATGCCCCAGGACACTTACCATGTTTTTGCCATGACATTTTAAAGACAACAGTACCTCCCTTTGCAAAAAAAAAACAAAAAAAACCCCACCTTCGCTGCTTAATCCGTGGGGAAGTAATTAAATTTAATAGGAGGCTTATCTTCCAAACAAAAAACCATCTCTCTTTCTTTTAAATCCAAGAGACAAAGATGAAAAAACCAGGGCAATAACTTCTTAATCCACTTCAGACGCGCCATGCCGTCTCCAAAGCATTCACACCTCGTATGAACTACTTTCTGTGCAAAGATTCACTCCGTGGCCTCCATTTTCTAATTATTTCCAGCGACGCTTCAAAAGTTCCAGTATCTCAGGGGCTGCCCCAAAGAAGAGGGAGTCAAGCTATTCTCCAAAGCACCTGAAGGCAGGACGAGAAGCAACAGATGGAAACTAGGCAAGGAGAGAAGCAACCTGGAACTAAGGAGAAACTTCCTGACAGTGAGAACAATTAACCAGTGGAACAACCTGCCTCCAGAAGCAGTGAATGCTCCAACACTGGAAGTTTTTAAGAAGAGACTGGACAGCCATTTGTCTGAAATGATATAGGGTTTCCTGCCTGAGCAGGGGGTTGGACTAGATGACCTCCAAGGTCCCTTCCAACTTTTATTATTATTATAGTTAAAAGGAAGAATGGAGTAGTAAAAGCAATGACGTTTGCATAACACACACACACCCCCAAAAAAAAGAAGAAGAAAAGAAAACTAGAACATAGCACCTAGAGGGTGCTCGATTTTCTTCAGTTCTTTTGCCCTGTCTGAGCTACTCCATATAAACAGGAAGCAAACCCCACTCTTACCAGACTGAAGATATTACCTAGCTAGGTAATAAAACATCAGTAAGTCAGCAGCCAAGGATTCTATAATTCAACCTGAGATGCAGTTATTCTCTTCCATTGGAGGTAGGTTGATCTTACCAGAATAAGAGAATAATAGTGTTGGAAGGGACCTTGGAGGTCTTCTAGCCCACCCACCCCTGCTCCAGCAGGAGACCCTATATCATTTCAGACAAATGGTTGTCCAATTTCTTCTTGAAAATCTCCAGTGATGGACCATCCGCAATTTTGGGAAGGCAAGCCATTTCACTGATTAATCATTCTCATTGTCAGAAAAATTCTCCTTATTTTCATGTCTGTTCTCCTGTTGTCTTTTTGTTCTGTCTAGTTTAGGTTTCCCACGGTGGCGCAGTGGTTAAAGTGCAGTATTGCAGGCTGACTCTGCCCACTGCCAGCAGTTCGATCCTGACCAGCTCAAGATTAACTCAGCCTTCCATCCTTCTGAGGACTGTAAAAAGAAGACCCAGATTATTGGGGGCAATAGGCTGATTCTGTAAACCGCTTAGAAAGAGCTGTAAAACACCATGAAGCAGTATATAAGTCTAAGTGCTATCACTGTTTCATTCCATTCCATTGCCACGGTGGCACAGTGGTTAGAATGCAGCATTGCTGGCTGACTCTGCCCACTGCCAGGAGTTCGATCCTGACTGGCTCCAGGTTGACTCAGCCTTCTGTCCTTCCGAGGTCAGTCAAATGAGGACCCAGATTGTTGGGGGGCAAATATGCTGAATCTGTAAACCACTTAGAGAGAGCTGTAAAACACTATGAAGCGGTATATAAGTCTAAGTGCTATTGCTATTGCTAAATCCTGGCAAAGATTTTTTTATACGCATTAAGGTAGTCCTCAAGTTATAACAGTTCATTTGGTGATCATTCTAAGTTACAACAGCACTGAAAAATATGACCACTTTCCACACTTGACAGTTGTAGCATCCACATGGTGATGTGATCAAAATTCGGATATTTGGCAATTGGTGTGTATTTATGATAATTGTGGTGCACCACTGGTGGGATTCAACCAGTTTGCACCGGTTTGGCAGAACCCGTAGCTAAATTTTGCTGAGTTTGGAGAAGCAGCTGAATGCACACTGCTTCTGGAAGTCCATTCTAGGCCTTGGAGGCCTGGAGGAGGCCTCCCAGGCCTAGAACAGCCTGCTGGAAGTGCACGGATGCCACTTCCGGAAGTCCGTTCTAGGCCTCGGAGGCCTGGAGGAGGCCTCCCAGGCCTAGAACAGCCCGCTGGAAGTGCACGGATGCCACTTCCGGAAGTCCGTTCTAGGCCTCGGAGGCCTGGAGGAGGCCTCCCAGGCCTAGAACAGCCCGCTGGAAGTGCACGGATGCCACTTCCGGAAGTCCGTTCTAGGCCTCGGAGGCCTGGAGGAGGCCTCCCAGGCCTAGAACAGCCCACTGGAAGTGCACGGATGCCACTTCCGGAAGTCCGTTCTAGGCCTCGGAGGCCTGGAGGAGGCCTCCCAGGCCTAGAACAGCCCGCTGGAAGTGCACGGATGCCACTTCCGGAAGTCCG
This sequence comes from Bothrops alternatus, assembly GCA_034064705.1. Classification (NCBI taxonomy): domain Eukaryota; kingdom Metazoa; phylum Chordata; class Lepidosauria; order Squamata; family Viperidae; genus Bothrops; species Bothrops alternatus. The sequence continues at coordinate 87,647 of JARGCV010000617.1, forward strand.
TTCTAGGCCTCGGAGGCCTGGAGGAGGCCTCCCAGGCCTAGAACAGCCCGCTGGAAGTGCACGGATGCCACTTCCGGAAGTCCGTTCTAGGCCTCGGAGGCCTGGAGGAGGCCTCCCAGGCCTAGAACAGCCCGCTGGAAGTGCACGGATGCCACTTCCGGAAGTCCGTTCTAGGCCTCGGAGGCCTGGAGGAGGCCTCCCAGGCCTAGAACAGCCCGCTGGAAGTGCACGGATGCCACTTCCGGAAGTCCGTTCTAGGCCTCGGAGGCCTGGAGGAGGCCTCCCAGGCCTAGAACAGCCCGCTGGAAGTGCACGGATGCCACTTCCGGAAGTCCGTTCTAGGCCTCGGAGGCCTGGAGGAGGCCTCCCAGGCCTAGAACAGCCCGCTGGAAGTGCACGGATGCCACTTCCGGAAGTCCGTTCTAGGCCTCGGAGGCCTGGAGGAGGCCTCCCAGGCCTAGAACAGCCCGCTGGAAGTGCACGGATGCCACTTCCGGAAGTCCGTTCTAGGCCTCGGAGGCCTGGAGGAGGCCTCCCAGGCCTAGAACAGCCCGCTGGAAGTGCACGGATGCCACTTCCGGAAGTCCGTTCTAGGCCTCGGAGGCCTGGAGGAGGCCTCCCAGGCCTAGAACAGCCCGCTGGAAGTGCACGGATGCCACTTCCGGAAGTCCGTTCTAGGCCTCGGAGGCCTGGAGGAGGCCTCCCAGGCCTAGAACAGCCCGCTGGAAGTGCACGGATGCCACTTCCGGAAGTCCATTCTAGGCCTCGGAGGCCTGGAGGAGGCCTCCCAGGCCTAGAACAGCCCGCTGGAAGTGCACGGATGCCACTTCCGGAAGTCTGTTCTAGGCCTCAGAGGCCGGGAGGAGGCCTCCCAGGCCTAGAATGGCCTGCCAGAAGTACGTGGATGCCACTTCTGGCAGTCCATTCTAGGCCTCGGAGGCCCAGGCCTGCATCCAATAAGAGAACCAATTGCTGAGGTATTTGAATCCCACCACTGGGTGTCCCGGGATCACGTGATCTTCTTTTGCGACCTTCTGGCAAGCAAAGTCAATGGGGGAGCCAGATTCAGTTTGTGGCAAGAAAGGTCGTAAAATGGGGCAAAGAAAGGTCGTAAAATGGGGCAAACCACTTAACCACTGTCTCGCTTAACAACAGGAATTTTGGGCTCAAGGCTGCTCGTAATCCGAGGACTACCTGTATATTGAGTCCCGCTGGGATACTTTTTCCTCAGATGCAACTTCAAAGAACGCACCAGGTGAACGGTTCCTGTTTTCCCCCTAACTCCTTTATCCATCACTCCTTCTTGAAGACCATTTTTTTTTCTAGTCTGCCGACCCTTTTTTTAAAAAAATTTTTTATTAAGTATATATTTGTAAATGTAAACAAAGAAAAAATTCAAGTTGAATGCTATTCAACTTAATACAATCATTTTGAACTTGTAAACATTCTTCACTCGGTATATCAAGATTTAACTATAAGCAAGATACATTTTCTTTGATTGATGTTTCTCTTGTATGTAGTCTATCCATTGTTTCCAGTCCAACATATATTTTTCATTTGAGTGATCCTTCAAATATGCAGATATTTTACATGAGCCTTGCAGTTGTTTCAAACGTGACAGATGAAGGGTTAGGAAGCATCTGTGAAAGAAAAGGAAAAAAACAAAAACAAAGAGAGGGCAAAGACTAAGATGGATCTCTCCGAGAGACGAAGGGGAAAAAAAGAAAGAAAAGAAAGAAAGAAAGAAAGAAAGAAAGAAAGAAAGAAAGAAAGAAAGAAAGAAAGAAAGAAAGAAAGAAAGAAAGAAAGAAAGAAAGAAATCCATCGCAGAAGATAATGAATGGAAAACGCAGCAGCGAGGGGGTCTCTGCTTAGACCATTAATTTTGTCATCTTGGCAAAGGAGCCCTGAGGTGTGAGCGTCTGATAATTGTTTCCTTTATTGGTGGCGTCCAAGGCCACATTCATCCGTGAGGATTAAAGATTGTTATTTCATCAGTTTCATTATTTGGTATGTCATCAAACGGTGGTGGGGAGGGGGAGGGAAAGGCGGCGGGGGGGGGAGAGGGGGCAAAATAAAGGAGTTGTTGAAAATACATCTTTGGCTTCACCCAGGGAAGTGTCGATAAATATCTGCGGTTTGATGTTGGAGGTAAACGGAAGCAGATTCTGAAAATAAAATGGAGGTGGTAGGTATGATTCTTCTGGAACAATCTGGCCTTGATGTCCATAATGGGGCTACCCTTGAAGAGTGTTCGGAGACTACAATTAGTGCAAAATGCAGCTGCACGAGTAGTTGTGGGCCTTCCTCGTTGTGCCCACATTTCATCAACTCTTCACATGCTGCATTGGTTGCCTATTGGTCTCCGAGCCCAATTCAAGGTGTTGGTTATTACCTATAAAGCCCTTCATGGCATGGGACCAGGATACTTACGGGACCGCCTTCTGCCACATACTTCCCTATGACCGGTGAGAGCGCACAGGGTCGGCCTCCTCCGGGTCCCGTCAGCGAAACAATGCCGTCTGGCGGGCCCTAGGGGGAGGGCCTTCTCTGTTGTGGCGCCCGCCCTCTGGAACCAACTGCCTCCTGAAGTCCGCGTTTCTCCGACTCTCCTGGCCTTCCGAAAGAATTTAAAAACCTACCTCTGCCGGCAGGCCTGGGGGTGATTGTTGATTGTGGTGTGACTGATGAGTATGTGTGGGGTTTTATTTTTAATGTTTTTTTGTTCGGATTTAGTTGAAATTGTTTTATATATATGTTGTGAGCCGCTCCGAGTCTTCGGAGAGGAGCGGCATACAAATCCAAATAAAATAAAATAAAAAATAAAAATAAATAATGAACGTAACGTTAAACAGGGGTGAGTCCACTCTGGTTAAGACTATTTTTTCACTTATTTTTAAAGCATTTGTTTTCCTTCCTTCCTTCCTCTCTCTCTCTCTCCCTTCCTTCCTTCCTTTAGATGTTGTGGGTGCCCCATCATTGGAAGCTTTTAAGAATAAAATTGGAAAGCCAGTTGTCTGAAAAAGTATAGGTTCTCCTGCTTGAGCAGAGAGTTGGATTGGAAGATCTCCAAGGTCCCTTTCAATGCTGTTATTCTATGTTCTATTTTCCTCCTTCCCTCTCTTTCTTTCTTCTCCCTCTTCCTTCCTTCCTTCCCCCTTCCCTCTCTCCGTTCCTTCCTCCCTCTCTCTCTCCATTCCTTCCTTCCTTACCCCTTCCTTCCTCCCTCCCTCCATTCTGTCCTTCCTTTCCCCTTCCTTCCTTCCTTCCTTTCTTCCTTCCCTCCCTCCGCTCCTTCCTTCCTTCCTTTCCCCTTCCTTCCTCCCTCCCTCCATTCCGTCCTTCCTTTCCCCTTACTTCTTTTCTTCCTTCCTTCCCTCCCTCCCTCCGCTCCTTCTTTCCTCCCTCCCTCCATTCCTTCCTTCCTTCCTTCCCTCCCTCCCTTCCCAGTGATTAGAATGCAGAATTGCAGGCAAACTCTGCCCACTGCCAGCAGTTCCATCCTGACTGACTCAAGGTTGACTCAACCTTCCATCCTTCCGAGATCAAGAAAATGAAGATCCAGATTGTTGAGGGCAATAGGCTGACTCTGTAAACTGTTTAGAGAGGGCTGTAAAGCAGCATGAAGTACTATTGCTATTGCTCTTCCTTCTTTCCTTCTTTCTTTCCTTCCTTCCTTCCTTCCCTCCCTCCCTTCCTTTTGACGAGCCACCAATTAGATCCCAGCTCCTCAAACAGAGAGGGCTAAGGGCAAGACGCATGTCGCTCATCACCCTCTTTCTGTTTCCAGACACCAGTTCACCTCAGACAATAAACTTCACAGAGCATAAATATAGCCAACAGATGAAAACTGGGACCAAACTGATTTTGGGGTTGGATGGTGACGGCGGGGCGAAGCAAATGCATAAATAAGTTAAAGCACAGCATCAAAAGAATTTTAAAATCGCCTTTGCCCATCAGGATTCCGCCGAATCTGAAAATACTGCTTTTCCTGTTTCCAAACTGTTCCACTCCCACTGAGAAGTCCTACCGGGGATTTCCAAAGGTTCTCTTCCTTCCATTGGCCACACTGCAAACTTCTAAGGAACAGCGTCCTGACCTGGAAGGACAGCCTAACTTAACGGACAGAATCTCTGGCTGGGCAATTTTGGGAGTTGAGGTCCACATGCCTTAAAGTTGCCAAGCCTGGACACTCCTGCTGTTGGGGCTTTCTGCGACATTTTGAGTGTTTACTTTTTTAAAGAGTTGGTTGGATTTGGGTGTCTAGTGAATTCAAATACATCGTTGTTATCATCATCTTCCTACTCAGTTCGTTAAAAAAAAAAAAACAAAGAAGAACCTTTAACCTTTTCCTAGAATAATAACAAAAAAAAGAAACATGAATCAATGAATCAGAATAGAGCTGGAAGGGGTCTTGAAGGTCTTCTAGTCCAACCCCATGCGCAAGCAGGAGACCCTATACCATTTCAAACTGTCTGTTTGACTGGACTGGCTGTCCAGTCTCTTCTTGAAAACCTCCAGTGATGGAGCACCCACAACTTCTGGAGGCAGGCTGTTCCACTGGTTAATTGTTCTCACTGTTTCTTCTTAATTCCAGGCTGCTTCTCTCCTTGATTAGTTTTCATCCGTTGTTTCTTGTCCTGCCTTCAGGGGCTTTGGAGAATAGCTTGACTCCCTCTTCTTTGGGGCAGCCCCTCAAATACTGGAATACTCCTATCATGTCACCCTTAGTCCTTTTCTCCAGACTGGCCCAGCCCAAATCTTGTAATGGTTCTTCATATGTTTTTGACTCTGACCTCTCTAGTCTTTAATTATGATTTTTTCAATGTCTTTTCCTGGATTGTTCTTTGTATGTATTACTGTTTTATAATAGAGTTTGGTCTAGACTCTAGTGCAGTGATGGCGAACCTTTTAGAGACCCAGTGCCCAAATTGCAACCCAAAACCCATTTATTTATCACCGGGTGCTGGGTAGGCGGGGCCACAGTGGTCATGGCAGACTGGGTGGGCGAGGCCAGGGCAGCGGGGGCCAGTCCCTCGCCATCTCCAGGGCACGGTGCACGTGCCCACAGAGAGGGCTCTGAGTGCCGCCTCTGGCACGCGTGCCATAGGTTTGCCACCACTGCTCTAGTGGATAAGGTGCCAGGATAGAAAGCAGGAGTCTGGGAGTTCTAGTCCTGCCTTAGGCGTGAAAGCCAGCTGGGTGAATTTGGGCCAATCATCAGGAGATGGTGAGCTCTAGTTCTGCCTTAGGTGTGAAAACCATCTGGGTGACTTTAGGTCAACCCCCAGGAGACAGTGAATTCTAGTCCCATGTGAGACATGAAGCCAGCTGGGTGACTTTGGGCCACTTACTAGAAGATGGTGACTTCTAGTCATGCCTTAGACACAAAACCTGACTGGCCAGTCATACTTTCTCAGTCCAACCTACCTCACACGGTTGTTGTGCTGGGGAAAATAGGAGGAGAGAGTATTAGGTAAGTTTAGAATAGAACAGAACAGAATAGAGAATAGAATAGAATAGAATAAAACAAAACTACAGAACAGAATAGAATAAGAAATAAAAATAGAATAGAATGGAATAGAATAAGAAATAAGAATAGAATAGAATAACAGAGCTGGAAGGGATCTTGGAGGTCTTCTAGTCCAGCCCCCTGCTCAAGCAGGAGAACCTATACCATCTCAAACAGGTGAATGTCCAGTCTCCTCTTCAAAATTTCCAGTGATGGAGCGCCCACAATTTCTGGTGGCAAGCTGTTCCACTGGTTGATTGTCCTCACTGTCAGGAAGTTTCTCCTCAATTCCAGGTTGTTTCTCTCCTTGGTCAGTTTCCAACTATTGTTTCTCATCCTGCCCTCTGGTGCTTTGGAGAATAATGTGACCCCCTCCTCTTTATGGCAGCCCCTCAGATACTGGAACGCTGCTATCATGTCTCCCCTATTTCTTTTCTTCTTTAGATCAGCCAAACCCAAGTCCTGCAGCTGTTCTTCGTATGTTTTAGTCTCCAGGCCTTGGATCATCTTAGTTGCTCTTCTCTGACCTAAACTCAAGATGTTCACCATCTTGAGTTATTTGTAAAAAATAATAAGGGTGGGATACAAACGAACATACAAAGAAATAATAAGCCCAAAGTCACCTTTTTTCTTGAGATGGCTGTCTATATAAATTTGACAACTAATGCATGACTGGCTGACTGGCTGATTGATTGATTGAATAAATGAATAAAACAGGTGAGGCAGGCACTAAACCACCGAAAGGGGACTGATTCTTGGTTACTTCACTTACCCAGGCAATTGCGATGTAATTATATACACTATCGTACAATATAAGAACATAAGAACATAAGAAGAGCCGTGCTGAATCAGGCCAAAGCCCATCGAGTCCAGCATTCTGTGTCACACAGTGGCCCACCAATTGTCCATGGGGATCTTGAGCAGAAAGAGAAGGCAAAAACCTCCCTTTCCCTTGACCCCCAACAAATGGTACTCAAGGGAATCCTGCCTGCCTCAACCAACATAGAGGCGGCACATGGACATCTGTTTTAATAACCACCGATACACTTGGCATCCATGAATCTGTCTAACCCTGCCTTGAAGCTATCAAGGCTGACAGCTGTCATGACCCCTTCAGGAAGTGAATTCCATAAATCAACGACCCTCTGGGTGAAGAAATATTTCCCTTTATTTGTCCTCACTTTCTTAGCTATAAGCTTTAGGGAGTGCCCCCTTGTCCTGGTATTGTGTGATAGAGAAAACAATTTTTCTCTATCCACCTTTTCTATCCCATGCATGATTTTGTACACTTCGATCAAGTCACCCCTTAAACGCCGTTTAAGAATATGTATATCTATTACATAAGAATTATATACTATTAAATAAGCCACCGTATGGCGAACATATCCCAAGACTTAAAAATATGCCAAAAAAAGCTTCTTTCTTAGAAAAGACAGCCAAAAACAGAAATATTTTTTTTCCCAGCAAAAGCTCTGAACTTTTTCATTTGCCAAGATCAAAGGTGCTCAATGCCATTGAAGTCTGAGATCAGGAGGAAATAAAAAAAAAAACAACACTTGAATATCTGCATTTGGGGCTTGCATTTGTCTAGAAAGAGATCGCCGTTCGAAACACCATGAAAAAGGGATCAGGAATCTAAGAGAAATGTTCCGTATTTTGGTTTTCACGGCTAGGGTATGTACAAACCAGCGTTTTGATGTAGCTGTTGGACTATAAATCAGGAATACAGGAGGCAGCTCATCAAAGTCCTGATGCTGGTTTGGGAATTAATGGCTTTATAAAAAAATATAGCAAAATCAAGGCATAGCTGAGATGCTGCTCATTTCAATTGGGAGGATTTGGAAAGGGGGAAAAAAGGATTTAGGGATATCTTAAGAAATTGTATAATTATATACAAAAATATATACACGAACTGGATGGTCTGCTATTAAAAGCATTTTATCCACTCCTGAAAAGAATTATATACTCTTAAAGCGCAGCTTGTGATAAGGAAAATGCACATTTCCTTGATGAAATGAATAATTTACCACGCCTGATTGTTTGCTGCCTTTTGCTTTCAAACTTGCTGAATTACTTGACTTACTGTCGCTTCTGAAAGCAATTCATTTATTCAGAGATCTTGATTTTGTTTACTCCTAGCCAAGGGGGGGGGTGGGAAATCTTGGAAATTAAGAATTACATTAAGTTCTGAATACTTAGGGGAGGTGATATAAAATGATGGATCAGGAATTAACAATGTGTTAGAATAATGTTTTTGATGGTTTCCAGGTCTGGGAGCAAATATGATGGACAAGTCGAAAAGTTCTTACAGTTTGATGCAAAAGTATGTTAAGTTCCAAAAACGATGCAAACCAATTTAATTGTGTGACTCTAAAAGAACATTATTTTCATTGCATAGATATTTTGAGAGGCAGTTTGGTGTAATGGTTAAGGTGATGGCCTATAAACCAGGATATGGTGAGTTATAGTCTCAATCTAGCCATGAAATCTGGCTGGGTGAATTTGAGCCAATCACCAGGAGATGGTGAGTTCTAGTCCTGCCTTAGGCATGAAAGCCAGCTGGGTGACTTTGGGCCAATCACCAGGTGCTGGAGAGTTCTAGTCCTGCCTTAGGCATGAAAGCCAACTGGGCAACTTTGGACCAATCATCAGGTGATGGAGAGTTCTGGTCCCTGCTTAAGGATGAAATCTGGCTGGGTGACTTTGGGGCAATCATCAGGAGACAGTGAGTTCTAGTCCTCTCTTGAGCATGGAACGATGGCAAGGTGACTTTGGGCCAGCTCCTCTCTTTCAGCCCGGTCCACTTAACACGGTTGTTGTGGTGTGAAAAGTGGGGAAGGAAATAGTATTAGGTATGTTTGCTATTGTGAGTTACTTAACAAGTAATGAAGGCAGAATAAAAATAAAATAATTAAAAGTAAAGGGGGGAAAGTAGACTGATGGCCACTACTCAGGAAATGCAGTGGATGACCAGACTAACTTTTGATTTCACACAACGTACTAAATCCCACAATAGTTGTGTTTCCTACAAAATGCTGAAACTCAAGCCACCCAACCCCACTTTAGCCACCCTTCCAACTTTGCTTGTTGGAAACCGGCTAGGAAGGTTTGTTGTTGTTAGTTGCGACGTCGTGTCCCACCCATCGCGACCCCATGGACAATGTTCCTCCAGGCCTTCCTGTCCTCTACCATCTTCTGGAGTCCATTGAAGCTCACACCTACTGCTTCAGGGACTCCATCCAGCCACCTCCTTCTCTGTCGTCCCCTTCTTCTCTTGCCCTCCATCTTTCCCAGTATCAGGTTCTTCTCCAGGGAGTCCTTCCTTCTCATTAGGTGGTCAAAGTACTTGAGTTTCGACTTCAGGATCTGGCCTTCTCAAGAGCAGTCGGGGTTGATCTCCTCCAGGACTGACCGGTTGGATTGCCTTGCAGTCCAGGGGACTCACAGGAAGGTTACAAATGGCAATTTGTTATCAAGTGCATCTGGTGTCTCCATTGACTTGACTCGTCAGACAGCCAAGGGGATCACGTGACCCTGGGGCACTGCCACCATGATAAATACATGCCAGTTGCCAAGCACTTACATTTTTATCATGAGACCCTGGGACTGCTGCAACCATTATTAAGTGTGAAAACTGCTTATAAGTCACTTTTCTTTTTCAGTACCTTTGTAACTTTCAAACAGTCACTAAATGACTGTTTGCAAGTCCTGTACAAAACTGGAGAAGACTGGAAGTTGGGATTGAAAATTCAGCTGGAGGTCTGCAAAAAAACCCACCTCTTGTCAATAAGTGTTCCAATCCAAGTTTGTTTTGCAGGCTGGAGCCAGGGAGGACAAGGGAGTCAATGTTTACGTTGAACAAATGAGCCATGCAGAGAACACCAAGGTTAAATAAGTTTATTGAGTTAGCGGTTATGATGGTCTATTGGATAATCTTGCTGTAATTCAAAGCTACACCTACATATTTGTTTCTAAATTCTGACATGTGTCTCAGCTCCCATGTCTCTCTACACATTCTACCACCGGCTCTATTTCTAATAATATTAATCGTTATAACTATAATAATACAAAAGGCAATGTCAACCACCATGTTGTGCTTCATACTTCACCAGAAGAAACTCAAGTTTGAAAGAGAGGGGGCGGGGGGGAGAATGGAGAAGGTAAATGGTTCAAATTAGATGAGAGTTCATCGTAGCACTATTCGAAAGAAAATAGTGGGAGGGGGGGAAAGTGAAATAAAAGGAAGCATTCATTCTGCGTTTCGTTTTTGTTTTTGAATCACCGGCTTGGCTAAAAATCCACAGACCATAATGAAGAGGGCTCGAAATTAAATCGTCTCATTATTCAGGCCACACATTCAAGCACACTGGCTAGTTACAAAAGCAACACAAGCTGTTTTATGGATTCCCCACACCGCCCTTCAAAGCATTCCCATCTGCAAATGCTCCTGCCAACTTTCCGTGTTCCGTGCATGGACGAGCTCTTCCCGTCCGAGAGAAGAGAATATCTGCAGCTCAGGGTTGAAATGAAGGGTCCTGGGGGGGGGGTTTCTCTGAGCTGGGTGGCTTTCTTGCAGACGTTTCATGACCCAACTAGGTAACATCATCCGTGCCAGGGTTTGCTCTCCGTTTGTAGGTAAGTGTTGGTGCGAGCGATCCTGGTGGTACTTCCGACCAATTCAAAACAAGCAGGCTAACTTAAATAACAGGAACTACCAAGCCATTCCCACCAACACTAACAGAGCAAACAACTTGTATATAAACGGAGAGCAACCCCACCCCCACCCACCCCCCTCCATCCAGCATGGATGATGTTCCCTAGATTGATAATGAAACGTCTGCAACAAAACAGCTAAGCTTGGACAGCACCGAGGATCCCACATTTTCCATCCTGGTCTCTCCTTCCCTATCCTGCTCTTACAATGCATTTTTTTTCCCTTAAAAAAAAGCCTCCTTTAAAAAATAAATAAAGTAAAATAAAGCCTTTTTTTTTTTGCTACTTTAGGAAAGAGGCCAGTGAGACAGGCCGCTAGTCAACGTAAGGAACGCCGTGATGTCTTTTTTTTGGGGGGGGGGAAGGAAAACTGCACGATGGCTTAACTGAGTCTCGGTTGCATGCAAATCGACACTGCTTTGTTATCCTGGTTCTGCCCAAACACCCCCTCCTCCCCATGCCAGACACACACAAGTCGGCAGGTACGCCTAAAAAAACATGGAAGGCAGATAGAAAAAAAAAAACAACCCCTCGTGGCGAAGCGGGAGCGAGTTAGAAGGAATCCATCGCTTTAAATTCACTGAGAGCCTGTACGGGTGAAATGTGTTTCTTTTGAGAGCCTCTTCGCACCCTCGTCTGATATTCCTCCGGCTTTTCCCTCTTGACCAGCGGTTTCTTTTCGGGGGCTTTCATTTTCCACGAGACCACCGGCGAGTTGACGGCCGCCGTGCCGTAGACTTTCTGATATTTGGTTGAAGCCACGTAGGAGGCCTTGACGGTGAGGACCACGGCGTTCATCAGGTTTTTGGCCGCTTGGATGAGTGAGGTGGCGCTGTCCAGCTAGAAGGAGCAGAGAAGATTGGGCGGATTAGTGTCAGAAAGCGCTGAAAAGGCTTATGGAGACGATCTAACGACATGGCCAAGTGGAAATATTGGGCGGGAGAAAAAATTACCTTACCAGGCTGAAGCAGCTCTGGATTAAATACGGGCAGTCCTCAACTTACAGTTCATTTAGGGACTGTTCAAAGTTACAATGGCACTGGGGAAGAAAAGGGGCTCGGGACTTTTTTTCCACACTTAACGATGGCAGCTCAAAGTTTGGACCCTTGGCAACAGACTCGTATTTACGATGGTGGCAGCGTCCCAGGGTCACGCGATCTGCTTTTGGGCCCTCCCGACCAGCCAAGTCAACAGGGGGGGCAAGCCAGATTTTAGGGTCAACTGTGGTTGTAAGTCGAAGGACTAACTAGGCTACAATTTAAAAAAAAAAAAGCAAAAAATATGCAGAAATGGGATGAAGTCAATTCAGAAGCGCAAACGAACAATAGGCGATAGACTAGATACAGTAGATAGACCATATATAAGAGAAACACCAAACAAACAAAAGGTACTTGGAGTATACTTGAAGAGGGAAGGGAGGAGGGAAGAACGTTTACTAAAACAGATGTTTACAAAGATTAATACCTAATGTTGTATGCTATGTTCTAGGATGATTGCTTAGTGTTGATCACATTAATATTGAACCAGATAAGAGAAACACCAGTCAAACAAAGTGTAACAGGAGTATAGTTGAGGCTAGACGCGAGGAGTGGAAAAAGGCTTACTAATTCAGACGTTTTCAAAGACTAATACTCAGTATTGTATATCAGGTGCCATGATGATTGCTGCATAATATGCTTTTATGTTCAATGTTGATTGTTTTAATAAAAGAATTTTTATATATATATATATAAAAAAAGAAGTACAAGCAGAAAAAAAAGAAAGAAAGAAAATGGGAAATCGAAGCACAATTGGAACTGAATAGGAATCTGTGAGAGTGACGTGTACAATTGGGATTTAATACTTCAGACCGGTGATGGCGAACCTTTTAGAGACCGAGTGCCCAAACTGCAACCCAAAACCCACTTATTTATCGCCGGGGGCCAGGTGGGCGTGGCTGTGGGGGTCATGGCAGACTGGGTGGGTGTGGCCAAGGTGGGCGTGATCACCTCGATGTTGCTCGTGGGGGCCGGGCAGGGTTGGGGGAGATCCAGGGGCTCTCTGGCAGGTGGGGCGGTGGGCAGGAGGCTCGTCCTGCAGGGTGAGGTGAGGCAGGGGTGCCATTGTCGCAGGGCAAGGCGAGGCAGGGGCCGGGGTGGCTGCTGCCTGACACCATCGGCCCCCCCACACAGAGGCCAGTGAGCGCATGGGGGCCGACAGTGTCCATCAGCAGCCACAGCCTGCTGGCCCCTTGACCGGCACACTCTGGGGTTCCGCAGCCTGCCGCCAGCAGTTCAGAGAAGCCGCCTCTGAGCTGGATGGCCGCCTGACAGCTGAAGAGGCGATGCAATGGGTCGTGCCCGGGAAAAGGACAGCATGCGAGGCCAGGAGGGATGGGACGGAGGGAAGGGAAACCAGCCATGCCGGGATGCATCCGGCCACGTGGGACTTCAGCAAGTTAGCGCGCAGCTGGTTGAAGAGGTACGGTTGCCATCTCCGGGGCATGGCGCGCGTGCCCACAGAGAGGGCTCTGAGTGCCGCCTCTGGCACGCGTGCCATAGGTTCGCCACCACTGCCTCAGACTGTTAAAACACCCTCGGGAGCCAGAGAGGCATTTAGGAGAGTTTAAGATATTATTGCCTTCTGCCACATACTTCCCTTCGACCGGTGAGAGCGAAACAATGTCGTCTGGCGGGCCCTAGGGGGAGGGCCTTCTCTGTTGTGGCGCCCGCCCTCTGGAACCAACTACCTCCTGAAGTCCGCGTTTCTCCGACTCTCCCGGCCTTCCGAAAGAATTTAAAAACCTACCTCTGCCGACAGGCCTGGGGATGATTGTGGATTGTGGTGTGACTGATGAGTATGTGTGGGGTTTTATTTTTAATGTTTTTTGTTCGGATTTAGATTAAATTGTTTTATATATATTTTATATATATGTTGTGAGCCGCTCCGAGGCATACAAATCCGAATAAAATAAAATAAATAAAATAAATAATGTTCTCAATAGCCCATTTCGATGAAATCTCATTCATCATCGTCAGGCTGGTGCAGCTTACAACATATATAAAACATCACTCACAGTCTAAGTCCAAATCAGAAAAGTATTTAAAAATAAAAAACCCAACACACATACATCATTCAAACAGCGATCTACAATCATCCCCAGGCCTGCCGACAAAGATAGGTTTTAAGATTCTTTCGGAAGGCCGGGAGAGTGGGAGAAGCGCGGACTTCAAGGGGCAGTAGATTCCAGAGGGTGGGCGCCACAACAGAGAAGGCCCTCCCCCTAGGACCCGCCAGACGACATTGTTTCGCTGACAGGACCCGGAGGAGGCCGACCCTGTGCGCTCTCACCGGTCGTAGGGAAGTATGTGGCAGAAGACAGTCCCGTAAGTATCCTGGTCCAATGCCATAAAAGGCTTTATAGGTAATAACCAACACTTTGAATTGCGCTCGGAGACCGATAGGCAGCCAATGCAGCATGCGGAGAGTTGGCGAAATGTGGGCACAACGAGGAAGGCCCACAATTACTTGCGCAGCTGCATTTTGCACTAATTGTAGTCTCCAAACACTCTTCAAGGGTAGCCCCATGTAGAGAACGTTGCAGTAGTCGATCCTCGAGGTGACAAGGGCATGTGTGAGAGTGAGGAGAGACTCCCGATCCAAATAAGGGCGCAACTGGTGCACCAGGCGAACCTGGGCAAATGCCCCTCTCGGCACAGCCGATAAATGATGTTCCAATGTCAGCTGTGGATCGAGGAGGACTCCCAAGTTGCGGACCTTCTCCGAGGGGTTTATGGATTCACCCCCCCCCCCGGGTAATGGAAGGACAGATTGAAGTGTCCTTGGGAGGCATCACCCACAGCCACTCTGTCTTGTCGGGGTTGAGCCTTAATCTGATGGTCATAGAACAATCAGAGATTTACACGCAGCTCCCAGCAGCCTTCGGAAAATGAATTTGATTTGGTCCACGTTCAAGAACAGTGCAATTAGGTATGCCTAAACTTTATTAACATATTTTTTTTAAAAAAAAAACCCTATATTGCTTTATTGTCACATATGGAACTAAGCTCCCGAGCTACCTTGTTCATTTAGAATGCCGAGCATTTATGAAAACCTCAGCTACTTTGTTGAAATAATGCGTCGGCGTGTATTTTTCAACTGGTAATTAATTTTTAATCTCCAGATTCAAGGTCATTTCCCCCCCCCCTCTCTCCATCAAACAAGGCATTTATCGTCCCATCTTTTCATTTTGGAAAAAAAGAATCCGGTTAAAAATATACCGTACGTCCAGACAGATGGTAACGACATTCCGACTCAGTAATGGTAATAGAGTTGGAATGGACCTTGGCGGTCATCTAGTCCAACCCCCTGCCCTGGCGGAACTGTGATCCACTGTCAGATACCTAGGCTGAAGCGTACAAAGCACATCTTAATATTGATGAAACTGGCAAATATCATCAACTAAATGAGAACATCCCTTCGTGATATTAAAAGTCCTGCATTTTAATCATAGATTTCCTTACTCAGAACCTTTACTCCGAGGTCACCACTTTGATATCCAAAAGGTAAAGATTTCTTAAAACCTCACAGGGCACCAAGCCCTCTCTACAAAACTAGGTGTACTTTCCAATGGACTCTAGAACAGGGCTTTTCAACCTTTTCACCCTTCACACCACTTTTAGGATATGGCAACATCCGAGTACCACCAGTCGCCTAGCAAGGTGTCAAAAACTTGATGACCAAAAAAGGAAAAAAGTGATAAAGTGCAGGTAGTCCTCGACTTACAACTGTTCGCTTAGTGACTGTTCAAAGTTACAATGGCACTGAAAAAAGTGCCCCCCAAGCCACAGCCGAGCAAGACACCTGCCTGCCCACCAAGCCGTGTTCTTCCTCCTGTCCAAGATTTTCATTGTTGTGAGCATTTTTGTTGGGGATTGGCAGTGGGGGTGGGGTGGGGGGGTGTTTGGTTTTTATTCCCCCCGTCTGCTGGGTGGTTGCAGCAGGTTTTGGTCCCTTCACATGACCCTGGGACGCTGTGACTGTCATAAATATGAATCAGTTGCCAAGTATCTGAATGTAAATCACAAGAGCCTGGAGATGCTGCAACATTCCAGCTGATCGGCGCTTCTTCTGGGCTCAGCAGAAGCGCCAGGATCAGCGCTGAGCTCCAGCTGGAGCCTGGCGCTGATCCTGGTGCTTCCGCTGAGCCCTGAGAGCCCTGCAGCTCCAGCCGTCTCTCGCTCAGGCTTGTGCGGTGCTGCCACTGGTTCAGCTCATTCCCCTCCCCTGCTACCACTTTTCTAGGATGGTTGCGTACCACCTGCCAGGTGCCAATGTAGCACAGGTGGTACCTGTACCACTGGTTGAAAAGCCCTGCTCTAGAAGGCCAGCTGAATTTGGATGCTTCCCAAAGATAATAGTTGGACTTTCCTATAAAACTCACCACTTTAAAACAGGGATTCATGGCCACCTTTGACGGTTGTGACGGCCTGTGTCATGCTCTCAAGTAGACTTCACCTCTGCTTCAAGTACCTGTCCTGCTTCTTTAGACCCAGTTCGGAATGGATCAAGACTACGAATGCTATCGTTATGGAAAGTAGTAGTCATATTCTGTTCTGCATTGGTCAAATCTCATCTTGGGAGCTAGGATACCAGTTCTGGGCTCCGTAGGTTAAGTAAGATTCATGCATAGCGAAAGGGACATAGAGAAAGGAGACTAGAATTGATTAGATGAAATGTTTCATCGAAAAACTCAGAAACGGAAGCGTTCAGCTTTAAAGAAAAAGCAACGGAAGAGGAACATGGTAGTCCCTTTTAAATATTTGGAAACAGGTCTGGGTTTCGTCTACTGATAAAGCCACCAGGCTGGAAAGTGGGCGACAGTGAGTTCTAGTCTCATCTTAGTCATGAGTGCCATCTGGATGACTTGGAGCCAATCACCAGGAGCTGGTGAGTTCTAGTCCTGCCTTAGACATGACAGCCAACTGGACGACTTGGAGCCCATCACAAGGAGGTGGTGAGTTCTAGTTCCACCTTAGGCATGAAAGCCTACTGGATGACTTTGGGCCAACCACCAGGAGACAGTGAGTTCTAGTTCTTCTCACCAGGAGGCGGCGAGTTCTAGTTCCATCTTAGGCGTGAAAGCTCAGGTGACTTTGGCTCAATCACAAGGGGATGATGAGTTCTAGTCCCCCCCCCTTAGGCATGAAAGCCAACTGGATGTCTTTGACCCAGTCCCTCAGCCCAACTCACCTCACTGGGTTGTTACTGTGGGGAAAACAGGAGGAGGAAGCTATGTTGGATATGTTCGCCGCCTTGAGTTATTTGTAAAAAATAATAAAAGGCGGAATACAAATAAAATAAATCAATACTTGTTTTTTTTTAAAAAAAAAAAACCTCTGAAAGGAGAGAGCTGTAAATGGAGAGAGCTGGGACGAGCCTCCCAAGAAGTTCCATGACCTTGGAAAAGTTTACACTTTGAGAAAATAATCTTTTACGTATTCCTGCATATTCCTAAAGCACGTACACTGTTATTCGGAAGGATTTGAAAATAAAAACAAGGCCGAGGCGTGTTCCCTATTCGAGCAGAATGCAAACTATGAAACAATACTCTTGAATTACAGGAAAGCACCGTCCTTTGAAGATCTGGGAAAGCATCCTAGTGATCAGCACAGTTTGACATCCAAAACAATTACATATCCTTCACAGGATATGTTCATGCATAGGCTGAGCAGCCATCTGTGGAGGGCGCTTTAATCTGGATTCCTGCAGGGAGCATGGAATTCTCAAAGGTTTTTTTTTCATACTCTTTGGCGCTACTCATAACTACGATATAATCTTATTATAAGCATATTCTTACAATTAGTATTGCAATGGAATATATATGGTTGGCCTCACTGCCAGGTACAGATGTTTAGATTGGATTCGGCCTGTTACTCCACCCTTCCCAAAGACCTGGGATAGTTACATGTGGATGTCTGATGAGGCTACAGTCGTGGTCAAAATGGTGGAAACCTTTTGGGAAAAGTGTACAGTAGAAATTATTATTATTATTTATTAGATTTCTGTGCCGCCCTATTCCAAGAACCAAATGCCACCTTTGGTTAAGTTTCCACCCATTTTTCTTCTCATTTCTTGACAACTGTAGCCTTGTTCACTTAATAATTCTATTTTACATCGCTTTCTGGGCGACCGATCAACTCTTTGCGCCGTGACTTTAATTTTATTACGTTTTACAAGCTCACTCAATGAAGGAACACAAAAAACCCCAGCCAACTTGATAGCCCTCAAACAACACACTGACACATGTCATCCTCTCAGCTTCAATACATGAGATCAATCACCGAATCCTACTGTGATCGGATTGGCTCATGGCCAAAACAAGATGACACCCGATTGGCTCTCTAAACCAGCGGTTCTCAACCTGTGGGTTGCGACCCCATTTGGGGTCGAACGACCATTTCACGGGGGTCGCCAAGCACCGCAGCCCGCCATTTTTTTTGGTCGGCCATTTTTATCCTATCACGATGTGGGCCGTCGCACCGCACAGCGCATGCACGGTGCGGGCTCACCATTTTTTTTTGCGTGCGATGCGGGCCGGGGTTGAGCCCCAGAAAAGGTTGAGAACCCCTGCTCTAAACACTCCTGCTCATCGGCTACAATCGGATGAAGGAAAGCTAGCTGATCTAAACCTAAGCAAGTTGTGCTTCCTTTTTCTGGTTCTTTGGCTACAACTTTTCACAGAATACAGTACAAATAATTGAACAAACCTCGTTGCATTACGTTCTTGATTAAATTATCTTTCCATTGATATATAATTTTATGGCACTACTACTCCAAAAAAAAGTGGCGTTATTAGCCATCAAACCTCAAAAATACACTTTTCCCAAAAGGTTTCCACAATTTTGGCCACTGCTATAGAAATACCCTCAAAGCTGTTCCAAGTAAAGCTGCCTTCTGCAACTGGCCGATGGTGGTTTTGTCAATGCCAATGATGGTCAAGTGATGCTCCAGATGTTTTCAGAGCGCAGCCAAGGGTCCCTATCGCTGCTGTTTATTAAGGTTCATCATTTTATGACCTTTCTTGCCACAGTTGTTAAGTGAATCACTGTCTTTGTTGAGTTGGCAACACGGCTGTTAAAGTGACTCCGGCTTGCTTCCCCATGGATTCTCCTTGTCAGAGTGGTTCGCTAAAGGGGATGACACCATCCTGGGACACTGCAACTGTCGTAAATATGAGTCAGCTGTCAAGTGTTTGAATTTTGGTCACATGACCATGGGGAGGCTGCAATGTTCGTAAGTCACTTTTTTCAATGCGGTTGTAACTTTGAACTAAACCAGCGTTTCTCAACCTTGACCATTTTAAGGCATGTGGACTTCAACTCCCAGAATTCCACAGCCAGCATTGCTGGCTGTGGAATTCTGGGAGTTGAAGTCCACATGCCTTAAAATGGTCAAGGTTGAGAAACACTGAACTAAACAAACTGTTGTAAGTTGGGCACTGCCCAGAACTCTTCAGACCAGGGGTGCTAAACTCAATTTCATTGAGGGCCACATCAACATTGCGGTTGCCCTCGGGGTGTGTGTGTGGCAGGTGTGTGTGGCCAGGGTGGGTGTGGCCTACTGGGTGGCCAGCTCTACATCGTTCGCGTCAAGGGTGCCTGTGGGGACCTGGGCAGGAGTGGGACAGATCTGAGGGTCTCTGGCAGAAGGGGGGGACCGGGGAAGGGCCAAGGCATGGTCCACTGGAGGAGCCTCACTGTTCCTCTCAGGCCATGCCATGGATGGTGGTGCGGACTGCCAGGGGCCCTGGACAGCAGAGGTCAAATACCCAGCCTGGCCTTCGAGCACCCGCGGCACCAAGCCGAGCCCCACTTCCCCAAGGGGGCACCCAGCTGCACTTACCTGCTGAAACCCCTCCCCAAGAGCCCATCAAGCCGGATAGGTGAAGTAGGCGAGGGCCATTTGCTGGCCACCTCCAGGCGATGGTGCATTTCCTCATTCCTCACAAAGGGGGACCCCTCCCCAGCATGCACCCAGGGTTTGGGGCCGATGCGGCAGGGGCTGGTTCCTCGCTGTTTCCGGACGGCCTTGTGGAGCCAAGACTGAATAGATGGCCACCACAAAATTGTACATTGGCTCCCGGCCGGCCTGGGCCAGGGCCAAGGCAGCGGGGGCCGTTCCCTCACTGTTTCCAGGATGGCTTTGCGGGCCGCATGAAACCACTTCGCGGGCCGCATCCGGCCCCCGGGCCTTATGTTTGACATGTCTGCTTTAGACTACAGCCACAAACACAAAAGCTTTGAATTTGGGAAGAGTGATGGTGGAATTTTTTTTCTCCCTGTTCCTTTAAAACACAAAAAAACCCAAACAAACCCAAAACCCACTTAATCACATTTAAAATAATTTACTTATCTGGACATAATGCACATTTAATTCATTAAGATAGATTGCGGGGTAATATAACTGGTCAATCCGCAGCTTAGTTATACTCATTTGCATTTTTTCAATTATTAGGAAGAAAACTATTGGGACTCCGAGGCAAGATTAATTGTGCATTTCACCAATTCTGAATTTTAATGCAAGCTACCAGTGCTATTTTTCTCCTCATCACATATAACAAACATATCAAAAGCCATAGACGGCCTTTTTACTAGCAATATTTCCCCTTTTGAAATGAGATATTAATGCCTCAAAACTGCTCGGCTGTTATAGCCTTAGTGTGAGGGGGGAAATATAAATAAATAAAAAGAGCACAGGGCATATATATATACACTTGCATGCAAAAAGATTCATTTCTTCAACAGGATGATTTAATTGCCTCAGCCAATGTAATTTTTAAACAATAAAATTTAAAAATGGAATCGCATCTAATTTCGCATGCAAGGGATTCCCTCTTAATATAAGGAGATATTTAATTTATGATAACTGGAGGGAGGAAAAACTAGGCAAAATGCAATCATAAAAGATAATTAAACATGCCTTAAAATTTTCAGTTTGTGAGTTATCTAAAGAACAAGACTTTGAGGAAGAAATAGAGATGGTTCCACCTCAGTCAGCAGTATATAATAACTTGCTTTTAACAGATAATTCTAATTATATTCACTTTAAATAAGATTTGTAGACATATCAATGTGTACACATAAAACATCAGGGTGAGGAAACTACCTTATTGAGCACTGTTTTTTTTTCCCTCCAAGGGGAAAAATGCAGTTGGGTAGAGCCTGACAGAATAATATAGACTTGCAGTGGTAAAAATAAGAATTAAGCACAATGGGAAGTCCTGGATGGGGACCAATTTCTACTGCAAAACCATAGCAAAGCACAGATCATGAGACACTGAAACAACTTCTTCTTCTTCTTCTTCTTCTTCTTCTTCTTCTTCTTCTTCTTCTTCTTCTTCTTCTTCTTCTTCTTC
Organism: Bothrops alternatus; assembly: GCA_034064705.1. Classification (NCBI taxonomy): domain Eukaryota; kingdom Metazoa; phylum Chordata; class Lepidosauria; order Squamata; family Viperidae; genus Bothrops; species Bothrops alternatus. Next base: position 108,268 of record JARGCV010000617.1, read on the forward strand.
TTCTTCTTCTTCTTCTTCTTCTTCTTCTTCTTCTTCTTCTTCCTCCTCCTCCTCCTCTTCTTCTTCTTCTTCCTCCTCCTCCTCCTCTTCTTCTTCTCTCCTCCTCCTCCTCCTCCTTCTTCTTCTTCTCTCCTCCTCCTCCTCTCCTTCTCCTCCTCCTTCTTCTTCATCATCATCTTCTTCTCCTCCCCTCCTCCTCCTCCTCCTCCTCTTCTTCTTCTTCCTCCTCCTCCTCTTCTTCTTCCTCCTCCTCCTCTTCTTCTTCTTCTTCTTCTTCCTCCTCCTCCTCTTCTTCTTCCTCCTCCTCCTCCTTCCTTCTCCCCTCCTCCACCTCTTCTTCTTCTTTTTCTTTTCTTCTTCTTCTTCTCTTCTTCTCCTCCTCCTCCTCCTTCTCTTTCTCCTCCTCCTCCCTCTTCTTTCTGTTCTGCCTCCTCCACCTTCAACATGTGATCCCCTTTTGTGACCTTCTGATGAGCAAAGTCAATGGTGGGAAATGGATTCATTTAACAACTGGGTTACTAACTTATCAACTGCGGTGATTCACTTAGCCACTGTGGCAAGAAAGGTCATAAAATGGAGTAAAATTCACTTAACAACTATCTCACTTAGTAACATACATTTTAATCTCAGTTATGGTCGTAAGTCAAGGAGTACCAGTATTAGTTGGGTCGCATGCACTCATAGTGGGGCCTTGGATGTTCAGGTTAATGTTGAGCTGGGAAGGGATGCATGAATGGCTTTGCTCCGCAAATCCCATTTGCTTCTTCTGCCTTTCAATTTTCTCTTCCCATTTGCAGCGAACTTTTCCCAATAATGTACAATGGTCTTCCTTCTCATTTGAGCAACGATCCGTGTCTTTGTTTAATTTTTAAAAAACATCAGCGCAGAGACTGCCCGAGCTTTTAAAAGCTCTCCAAATCAACAACAATAAAATCTAATCGGTTTCCCCCACCAACTAAAGCTTTCTAATCGATGAACTGGCTCAGGGTTTTTTTTTTCCAAATAGAACTGCAGCTAGGATGGACCACTAATCACCTATTTTTCATCCCCCGGATTTCAACCAACAGTTTAGCAAAATCTTTATTCCATTTTAGACCTGTTCTCTTTTGCCGTTTTTTAACACTGCCCCACATATCGCAGGACAGCATCACAAGCACAGACAAGCAGAAGAGGTAGATAAGCAACGGGGGGGGGGAAACGTCGCCAGCCATGGGAAGTAACATTCTCACACAACAATTTCCATGGGCAATTTTTTTTCCCTATATGAATAATATACCATTTTATTCCACTTTATCCCTTTAAAGAGCCAAACGGGCCTTTGGTTTTGAACAGGAGGTTTTGAATCAGAGATAGGGGAAGAAACATACTGCTGTATCATAAATATTTCCTAATTTACTTCCTATTCAGCTTGCATACTGTTATGTCTGGCCCTTCTCAGCTTAGTAAAATCCACAGTAGTATGTCTTTAAGAGTTTTGTTTAACACATTTCAAGAGATTCATTGCAAAGCAAGCTGCTGGCATTTTGTTGGCCAGAACGGCAAATTCTGATTTATTTACATTCCGCTTAAACATGCTCTCCCTCCCTTCCAATTAACTCACTCTTTATCTGTAAAGTTGTCCAAGAGCTCATTAATCTTCCGTAGAGTCCAAAACACCAGAAAACTAAGTTCAAACGAACTGGGCAAGGCATCAAGCTACTCCTTGATAGTAACGATGCTCGTGACAAAGAATTAGTCCCTCCTTTATCTTCTAATATAGTTTCCGATACGTCACTTCCCCCATTACTTCCTTTTTCCACGTAACTGACACCTCCACCTATCAAACCTTCGGAATCTCGGATCAAGCCATCTCTCTTCCTGTTCCAAATCTGACTCATCATTTTGAGAGTCTGAGTCAGACTGCATACAAATCTCCTCATTATCTAGCTCGGCTGCCGGGAGGGGAAAATACCCAGAGGGGCCTGGTTGTTCTTCATCATCATCTGACATTTCCCCAGCTGGTCTAGAGACACTCACAACACATACTGTCCTACGTGTCACGAGTGCAACAGAAGAAATAGTTCATGTCAAATTTGGTGGTTTTCTAGCGGTTAAGAGAAAAAATGCAGAAGTTCAGAACGTCAACTTTTGCGCTGCAAAAGCCATGAAGCAAAACCAGGCTTTTACATTCTTAACTCCAATCTGATATGTATGAGAACGGAGACACTCAGGTGCATCGTTGTTCCATTCAGCTACAGCCGAACGCTGCTTTTGAATTGGCAATTGTACCAGTCATTTCTCCAAAAGCACTTTTAAGCTTTTGGAGAAATGACTGGTACAATTTTGTGCCAGAGTTTTGACAGCTGGACACCCAAGGGATAGAGCCAAAGGCCGAGACTGTCTTGCCTTTGTTTCAAGGCTGAAAGATATAAGGCAGGAAAGAGGATTCGTGAGGTCTGCAAACAAGAAAAAAAATATCCATGTGCTTCTGATGTTCAAAATATAGATAGTCCTCAACTTACAACGGTTTGTTTACTGACTGTTCCAAGTTACAACGGCACTGAAAAAAGTGACTTATGACCGTTTTTCACGCTTCCGACCGTAGCAGACTCCCCATAGCCATGTGATGAAAATGCAGACGCTTGACAACTGACTTGTATTTATGATGGTTACAGTGTCCTGGGGTCATGTAATAATAATGATGATGATGATGATGAAAATAATAATAATAATAATAATAATAATAATAATAATAATAATAATAATAATAATAATAATAACGTTGGAAGGGACCTTGGAGGTCATCTAGTCCAACCCCCTGCTCAGGCAGGAAACCCTATATCATTTCATACAACTGCTGTCCAGTCTCTTCTTAAAAACTTCCAGTGTTGGAGCATTCACCGCTTCTGGAGGCAGGTGGTTCCACTGGTTAATTGTTCTCACTGTCAGGAAGTTTCTCCTTAGTTCTAGGTTGTTTCTCTCCTTGATGAGTTTCCATCCGTTGCTTCTCGTCCTGCCTTCAGGCGCCTTGGAGAAGAGCTTGACTCCCTCTTTTTTGGGGCAGCCCCTGAGATACTGGAAGACTGCTGTCGTGTTCCCCTTCGTCCTTCTCTTCATTAAACTAGACACACCCAATTCCAGCAACCGTTCCTTACATGTTTTAGCCTCCAGTCCCCTAATCATCTTTGTTGCTCTTCTCTGCACTCTTTCTGGAGTCTCAGCATCTTTTTTTACATCGCCTTCTGACATGCCAAGTCAATGGGGAAGATAGATTTCATGTAACAGCAGGGTTACTAACGTTAACAGCTGCACTGATTCACTTAATAGCTGTGGCACGAAAGAGCGTAAAACGGGGCAAAATGCACTTTAACAACCGTCTCACTTAGCAACATAAATTTCGGGCTCGATGGTGGTCGTACGTCGAGGACTACCTGTAATTAGTACAATAAGGCTTACTTGGACAGGCTGGTCTCTTCTTTTTCACTTCCTTGTGCAGTGCAGGTCTCTCTGTTTCGCTCAAGACCCAAAATAACAAAGCCCCTCAATTACTTAATTCTTTCTGGCTTTCACTTTAAGTAGGCCCCCGCTGCCTGCTTAAGGCTTAACCAGATGCCCCAACTTCAGTAATGTGAAAGCTTCCCTTCTTGATTGCTAAGTAAGTAATTCCTGGATTTATTTTCCTAAAGAAAATAAACTGGGTATGTCTGCTCTAGTGAAAAGAAGGACTAGGGGTGACATGGCATAGGTCTTCCAATATCTGAGGGGCTGCCACAAAGGAGGCGGGGTTCCAACCTCTTCTCTAAAGCACCTGAAGCAGTGATGGGATTCAAAGAGGTGAACAACCAACTAGTTCTCGGCATGGATGCCGCTTCTGGAAGTCCATTCTAGGCCTGGGCCACAAAAAATTAGGGTTGTGATTCCGTGCCAGCCTGTGCTCGCACATCTGAGGAATCTGAGGAGGAGGTGGAGGAGGCCTTTGAAGGGTCATCAGGGGCAGAGGGAGGCTCGGATGAATTACAGGACTCAGGGTTTGATGCAGAGCCTGGGCCCTCCAGTCGTGTTCCTGATGAAGCTCAGCTGTGTGAGGAGACTGAGTCAGACTCGGAGGACTCACACCTGAAGGACTTGCTAATGGATGCTTGCACACGTTGTCAATTAGCGAGAGTAAATCAGCAGCAGTCAATACGGCAATACCAGAGTAAAAGGAGAAGGCGATGAGAGGCAACGCCTTGGGACCGCTGAACAAAGGGAGGAGGTGTGGGCGGTGCTGGTTGCTGAAGGCAACCGTTTGCAAGTGCTTCTTGGAATCCTGGTCTGTTCGTCTCGCTTGTGACTTCTCTTCTCTTTTTTTCTTTGGACTATTTCCTTCCTTTGAACTTAAGTTTTTGCTGTTTGTATTTTGGACTATTTGACAGGTTTGTCACCCATATTAAAAAGGGATTTGTTTTGTTTGAAAGTCTCCAGCCTATTGCATCAGCAGGGGTTTGGTCCTTGTGCCTTTAACAAGGACGGCAATAGGCTGCGGTAGAACAATTAGCTATTGGTTCTGCCGAAGTGGTGCGTACCGGCTGAATCCCACCACTGAACTGAAGGCAGAAGAAGCAACGGATGGAAACTCATCAAGGGGAGAAGCAACCTAGAACTAAGGAAGAATTTACTGACTGTTAGGACAATTAATTAGACTTGCCTCCTGAAGTTGTGGGTGCTCCATCGATGACTGGAGGCTTCTAAGACGAGATTGGACCGCCATTTTCCAGGACGATGTAAAGTCTCATGCTCAATCAGGGGGTTGGACTAGAAGACCTCCAAGGTTCCATCCAACTCTTATTATTCTGTATTCTGAAAGGCTTAATGTAAACTACATAGCCATTTCTTCAACCACCTTCTCAAAGATAGTGTAATTCCTAAGGGTGGAGGAGGAGGAATCAGTAAAGAAGCCTCTTGTGGGTGGCCCCTCTCCTGCCACTTGCACCACCACTGCACACCGAGAAAGCGGCTTTATTTATTTACTTAAACTTATATGCCACCCTTCTCCTAGGACCCAGGGCGGCTTACAAAAACAATACAATAAAATTATACAATAAAATCAATTACATTCATACAACATACAATCACTGTCAACAGGCAGTCGCTGATGGAGGGACATTCCTAGGGCCCGGGGGCAGAGCACTGTTCATACGCCCCAAGCCTGTTGGCATAAATGCATCTTCAACAATTTCCGGAAAGCTACCGGTAGGAGGGAGGAAGCAGTACGAACCTCTGTGGGAAGTTGGTTCCAGAGGGCTGGGGCAGCAACAGAGAAGGCCCTTGTCCTAGGCCCCGCCAGATGACATTGCTTAACAGACGGGACTCGTAGGAGGCCAACCCTATGTGCCCTAACCGGTCGCTTGGATTCATGAGGCAGAAGACGGTCCCACAAGTAACCTGGTCCATTGCCATAAAGGGCTTTATAGCTCATAACCAACACTTTGAATTGTGTTCGGAGACCAATTGGTAGCCAGTGCAGCTCACGGAGGGCTGGAGTGATATGAGCATGTCTTGGGAGACCCAAGACAGCTCGCGCGGCCGCATTCTGGACTACCTGCAGTCTCCGGACATTCTTCAAAGGTTGCCCCATGTAGAGAGCATTACAGTAGTCGAATCTCGAGGTGACAAGGGCATGGGTGACTGTGAGGAGTGACTCCCGGTCCAAATAGGGCCGCAACTGGCGCACCAGGCGAACCTGGGCGAATGCCCCCCTCGCCACAGCTGAAAAATGATGTTCTATACTTAGCTTTCCTATGTATGCATGGAGAAATTATCAGTACAGGTGGTCCTTGACTTACAAATGTTCATCTAGTGAAGTTGAAAAAGTGACTAACATCAGGCCCTTGTACTAGTGACCGTCACAACTTTCCCCAGGGTCACGTGAGCAAAATACAGGAATGCATTTAGCTAGCGGTGGGATTCAAATAGGTGAACAACTGGTTTTCTGTGTGGATGCTGCTTCTGGAAGTCCATTCTGGGCCTGGGCAACAAAATAATTAGCTACCGGTTCTGCCGAAGTGGTGGGAACTGGCTGAATCCCACCACTGTATTTAGCCAGGTTGCAGCATCCCTGGGGTCATGTGATCGCCGTTTGTGACCTTCCTAGTCTGCATCCTGACAAGCAAAGTCAACAAGGGAAGCCGGATTCATTTAGCGACCGCGTGATTCGCTTAAAAACTGCCGTGATTTGCTTAACAGCCATGGCAAAAAAAAAAGATTGTAAAATTGGGCGTTTAACACCTTGCTCAGCAATGCAAACTCTGATTGCAACTGTGGTCATAAGTCGAAGACTATCTGTAAAGCTTTGCTAATTGTATTCACCCTGGTTTATCGTGGCTGCCTCACCTTCCAAGGGGCCGTAATGCAATAACAGAAGTTGGAAGGCACTTTGGAAAGTCTGCTCAAGCAGGAAACCCTACCCAGATAGACCTCGATTTATGACCACAATTAAGTCCAAAATTTCTGTTGCTAAGTGAAACATCCATTAAGTGAATTTTGCCCTATACTACCACCTTTCTTGTTAGCAGTTGTTTTAAGTGAATCGCCGTCATTCTTGCGTTAGTCACACGGCTGTTAAGTGCATCTGGCTTCCCTTTTGACTTTGCTGATTAGAAGGTCGCCAAAGGGGATCACGTGGCCCACGTGCAACGGTCATAACTATGAGTCAGCTGCCAAGCACTTGAATTTTGAGCCCGTGACCGCAGGGATGTCGCAATGGCCAGAAGTGGAGAAAACTGGTCACCGCTCACTTTTTCAGTGCCGTTGTAACTTTGAACGGTCACTAAATGACCTGTTGCAACTTGAGGACTACTTGCACCATTTCAGACAAATGGTTGTCCAACCTCTTCCTATGCTGGAGCACCATATTTGATCCAGGCATTAAAAGCCAGTGTCTCTGTATGTGCACAGAGGAAACAAAGACATTTGGCTGGTTCACAACACCCTAGTTCAGCGGTTCTCAACCTTTTCCGGGGCTCGACCCCGGCCCGCATCGCAGAAAAAAAAAAAGTGCGGCGCGACGGTCCGCATCGCGATAGGGAAAAAAAATGGCCGACCTAAAAAAAAATATGGCGGACTGCGGTGCTTGGCGACCCCTGTGAAATGGTCGTTCGACCCCAAATGGGGTCGCGACCCACAGGTTGAGAACCGCTGCCCTAGTTTGACTTGAGAGGGTGTAACTAAGTTGTCTGTTTTTTTTTTTTCAAATCGAGATGTTGTGTTAAATCAAAATAGACCAAAGGGATGCCTCAGAGTGTGCTCAGTGACGCTATGTGCAGCCACAATCAAGAGAGTTGGGCCTCCCCCCCTTTTTTTTGTTTCACACGGTTTCTATCATCTTTAGAGACTTTTCTTGGACATAGTCATTTAAATCCATTTTATCGATGGACAATTTGTTTTCCTCCAGATACTGGAAGACCTGACCTTTTTACAACCAATTAACAGAAAGACAACACAATAATGAGAAATTAACCACCTTAACAAATTCCTTCCCCACACCAGGGGTTAGATCCGATGATTCCCTTTGGATCCAAGGCCTCAAGAGATTTGGTTTAATCACCCACGCTGAATAAAATTCCGAGGTATGCAACCGAGGGCGCACATTATGAATGCGTTTTTCCTTGATGACGTTGTGTTTATAAATTGTAAACCGAGGAGGAGGATTTTTTTGCCAGCAGTTGCTATAAAATTAGAAAGGCAATCAGTGCTTTTCTTGATTCTGTTTGTGCTGTTTGATTCTCCTTTAAAAGGGGCAAAAAAAAAACCTACAGGTGCTTTGTCTGGGAGTAAGCCCCAGTGAATTCCATCGGCTTACATTTGAATAATGCACGTTTACAATTGCAGAGAGCAAATAGCAATTTACTCAAACCTTCCCTATAAAAGAGAAGCTCTGTAAGGAGCTTTGGATGGCCATTGTCAGATAGGCAAATGGGAAGGAATCGAAAGGACCTGCTGCAAGATCTATTTGCAGAGTTTGGGAGATCATTGTTTAATTTTCTGTAAGGAAGATGTCTTTGAACCCCTACTTGTCTGCCAAGAATTAAGAGATATTCACTTCCAACTCCATCTGCAGACAGACCACTTTTTCATTTCATTTTTATTTAATCGCTGCCTTTCTACTCTAGTGAGTACTCTAGGCAGTTAACGATAGTTCAAAAGAAAAGAAAAGAAAGCAGAATCCAAATGATATGAACAATAATGACAGGTGACGTTATTTTACGCTTGAACCTTAAAAGCCTTTGAAATGCTGAGAAGGAGCCAGAGATAATTCTTGATGAAGTCCAGCCATAGGTCGTCTGTCTTTCTTTCTTTCTTTCTTTCTTTCTTTCTTTCTTTCTTTCTTTCTTTCTTTCTTTCTTTCTTTCTTTCTTTCTTTCTTTCTTTCTTTCTTTCTTTTTCTTTCTTTCCTTCCTTCTTTCCTTTCTTTCTCTCTCTCTCTCTCACTTTCTTTCTTTCTTTCTCTCCTTCCTTCCATTATTTTTATAAATAACCCAAGGCAACAAACTTCTTCCTTCTCCTATTTCCCCCATAACCACAACCATGTGAGGTGGACTGGGCTGAATAAGAGGGATTGACCCAAGATCACCCAGCTATCTTCCATGCCTAAGATAGAACTAGAACTCACTGAGTCTTGGTGATTGGCTCAAAGTCACCCAGCTTGCTTTCATGGCTAAGGCAAGACTAGAACATCCAGGCTCTTGGTGATTGGCTCAAAGTCACCTTAGGCCGGGGTGGGCAACCTTGGCTCTTTTATGACCTGTGGACTTCAACTCCCAGAATTCCTGAGCCAGCCATGCTGAGGGGAAAGGGAGAGTTTCCAAGCTGAGCCATGCTGGCTCAGGAATTCTGGGAGTTGAAGTCCACGAGTCATAAAAGAGCTAAGGTTGCCTACCCCTGCCTTAGGCTTTCGTGTCTAAGGTGGGACTAGAACTCACCATCTCCTGGTTTCTAGCTCAGTATCTTACCCACTAAACCAAACTGGCAAACAAAGTAGGGAAAGTGTCCTTTCCCACATGATCCTGGGGACATTTTTTAGAAGATCCTCTTATAATAATAATAATAATAATAATAATAATAATAATAATAATAATAATAATAATAATAATAATAATAGTAGTAGTAGTAATAATAATAATAGTAAAGTTGAAAGGGAGCTTGGAGGTCATCTAGTCCAACCCCCTGCTCAGGCAGGAAACCCTATACCATTTCGGACAAATGGCTATCCAGTCTCTTCTTAAAAACTTCCAGTGTTGGAGCATTCACCGCTTCTGGAGACAGGTTGTTCCACTGGTTAATTGTTCTCACTGTTAGGAAGTTTCTCCTTACTTCTAGGTTGCTTCTCTCCTTGATGAGTTTCCATCCGTTGCTTCTTGTCCTGCCTTCCGGCGCTTTGGAGAATAGCTTGACTCCCTCTTCTTTGGGGCAGCCCCTGAGATACTGGAAGACTGCTACCATGTCCCCCTTCGTCCTTCTTTTCGTTAAACTAGACATACCCAATTCCAGCAACCGTTCCTTATATGTTTTAGCCTCCAGTCCCCTAATCATCTTTGTTGCTCTTCTCTGTATTCTTTCTAGAGTCTCAACATTTTTTTTACATCGTGGCAACCAAAACTGGATGCAGTATTCCAAGTGTGGCCTTTCCAAGGCATTGTAAAGTGGTATTAATACTTCACATGATCTTGATTCTATCCCTCTGTTAATGCAGCCCAGCACTGTGTTGGCTTTTTTAGCTGCAGCACACGGCTGGCTCATATTTAAATGATTGTCCACTAGGACTCCGAGGTCCCTCTCACAGTTACTACTATTGAGCAAGGTGCCACCTATGCTGTACTTGTGCATTTGGTTTTTCTTGCCTAAATGTAGAACCTTACTTTTTTTCACCATTGAATTTCATTTTAATGCCCTTGAAGAGTATAATGGGAGAAATAGATACTCCTCCCTCCCCCAACTGTTCAGAGCTTAAAGGGCTAATACAAGTGATGAAGTTACTGCTTATTTGCAAATAGGCATGCAGCACAAATATACCACAGGTGGACTATGTAAGAGAACTCATGGAGGCTGGAGAAAGAAAAGGGAGCATTTCCGACCCTCGGACCACTCAGACCTTGGACAAGGATAGTTAGCCTTTGAGTTTCCCATTTTGGGAAAAAAGAAGCTTGAGCAATTCTTTGAGGACCTACCTCAAGGAATCCAATCCAAGTCAACAAAAGTGTATGTTCTGCCAGCTCAGTTTCCAAGATTTTACACCTTAATTTTTTATTTCTCGATACTAAACCTGATTAATCAAACTCCGCGTGAATCTGGGCTTTTTGGTTCAATTTTTTTTTAAATTTATACCTGAAGTTAAAATACCAAGCAAAGAAAAGAAGAAACAAGCTAACAAGCATCAGGCGTTACAAAGAAAAATTAAAAACAAAACAAAACATATGTACAAAACTCCGCAACAACAAATATATCATTTGCACTGACATTAAACATAAAATGTCCACTCTGGTTGAATGCTGAAAAATATATCAGAAATATCTGATGCGTTCTCCTCCCCTTACATAAGATGTCTACAAGTAGTTATAAACTTTCTCACCTGCATTTGATAAATATATATATATATAGGAAGATGTCTCTGATGTGGAAATACATTTATCTATCAATCAAATTGACCCAGCATCCATCCATCCATCCACCCCTCCATCCATTCATCCACCCACCCATCCACCCCTCCATCCATCCATCCATCCATCCATCCATATCCCAGAATTGGTCTGTACAGAGCTTTCTAAGTCCTGGCATAAGGGTAATGAAGTAAACATAAGGAAATTATATGGATGTCTTGTTTCATTGGAGCTGCACAAAAGCTACTCTTTGGGGGGGGCAGGAGAGACAGCAGATGTGCCTGGAAAACAGACACCAGATTTGTGCATTGTATTATTCGAAGCACACTCAAATAACCACCTCCATATTTCTAATTCTGACATGATGAGAAGGATGACAGGACAGGCAGAAGCAGCAGCTGGCTGATTTTTATCGGGTTTCAAATGCTAACCAGACTCTAGCTTGGTTGATAGGTGGATGTGCCAATTCAGGGTGGTAGGCTGCTCAGAAAGATCTAAAAAAAACATCTCAGAAAAACACAAGGACAAATAACTTCCATACTACTGATAGAAGAGACAATTTGTAGCTCAAGGTTGAACTGTGGGGTCCTTGATGCCCTCTGAGCTTGGGGTTTTCTTGCAGACGTTTCATTACCAAACTAGGTAACATCATCAGGGCTAGAAGGCACTGGGATCGTGGGGGGGGGGAAGGAGGAGGATTGTGAGAAATCTGGTGCTCTCTGATCTAGGCTGTTTTGAGTTAGGCTGTTTCTTTGCAGACATTTCATGGCCCAACTAGGTAATATCATCAGTGCTAGAAGGGAGTGGAGTTTATGTTTATATACAAATAACTTGCCCTGTTAGAGTTGGTAGGAGTGCTAAAATTAATACTGGAGCAACAATCAAAAAGTAAACAATATTCCGATCCAGGGACTACCAGCTCAGACTAACAATCCAACAGTAATCAACGTAATCAGGGAACCGCTAAGAACGCTCCCACGAACACTGACAGGATAAGCCCCTTGTGTATAAGCAGACAGCAAATCCTCCTCCTTTCTAGCACTGATGGTGTTGCCTAGTTTGGGAATGAAAAGTCTGCGTGTTCAGAGAACACCAAGAATCCCACAATTTCCATCCTGCAATCAAGAAAACGACATGGATGTGTTCACAAAGGCATCGGGGAACAAAGCTTGAACTGAATGAGATTTTAAGACAACTCTGCACACATCCCAAGTCTTTCTCCATGGAGTATCTAGAGCAGCGGTTCTCAACCTGTGGGTCGCGACCCCATTTGGGGTCGAATGACTATTTCACGGGGGTCGCCAAGCACTGCAGTCCGCCATTTTTTTTGGGTCGGCCAGTTTTTTTCCCTATCGTGATGCGGGCTGTCGTGCCGCACATGCGTGATGCGCCCCGTCACACCGTGCATGTGCGATGCGCCCCGTCGTGCCACACAAGCGTGGCACGGGCCGGGGTCGAGCCCCGGAAAAGGTTGAGAACCGCTGATCTAGAGATACTTCTTGATCTACAATTGAGTTTCACTGATGTACTGGGATCAGACTGTGAAAAGCTGATAAAGCTATCCACCTGTCCAATTACGGAACCACCCAAACTTGGTCATGCTTCTATCCCTACAGCCTTTACCTTTCTCATTATCTAAAATTAATGACATCGCCTGACATGACATCTCCACTTTATTTTACATATGAAAGGCATTCTTTGAAGGATGGAGCGGGGAGTTGTCTCCTGATCTGCGGTCCTTTGGTCATTTCATTCCCATTTGTCCCGACCCATTAATGAATTAGCAGCTCTTTAGGCTGGATGTCTCAATTTGGACTTCAACGCTCCCTTCAAGGTTCAAAGAAACAACTTAGTTATTCCGTGTTATAGGGCCTATTTTCAAGCAAGGTCTCCGACGAAGCTACACGCTCAACTCCTAAGACTGGCTCTGACGGGCGTTAACGTGTCTCAGGTTGGCAGGAAGTGAACGGAATAATAAGAAGGAATAAGGAATAAAACGGAATAAACCCCTTGACTTCTTCTACTGGGTTCCCTTTAAGAAACTTAATCCTTTCCATTTTTTTCGCCCGGTTTTCTTTTTAATTCACAGCTTTTCATCCCACAAAAGAGGATCCAACAAGACTAAAGCAGCTTGGGGGTTTTCAGCATTTTTTGTGTGGGGAAAAAAAGAGGGTATATTAATCCTCCTTTGAATGCAAGCATGCGATTCATTTACAAGGAAGTTGCTAATCGCTCAAGAAAAAGACCAGTAAAATCTAATTGTCTTAGACTTTCTCAGGGTATAGAAAGAAAGGCAGGTATATTTACACAAACAAAACAAACTGTACATGTGGAGCAGGATATTTATTCCAGTGACAATTTTAAAATGTTTGCATTGTTTCCTCTGTTGATCAACTAACTTGGGATGGGTATTTGGGGCTCATTTTTTTTTTCCTGATGAATGCAATTCCTTAGGGTGCCTTTTGGCTAGAGTGAATTATTCCTTTCCTCTTCTCTTTGATCTTCTCTAGACATACAAAAAAGTCTTCAGAGGAACAGTGGAATTTAAAGGTGAAATGATTAATTAACCCCGGCCCACTCAAGGGGGAATAAACATCTGAGACAATAAAAATAATTATACTGATAATAAGTTATGTTTATTTGTTATGCAGGGCTAACAGAAGGCTAGGGAAAAAGCATTGGAAGACTTTCACCACTCCGGTTTGCTAGAAAAAGAAAATAAGGTGGTTAAATGTTAAGTATGATAGCCAGTTTGGTGTAGCGGTTAGGGCAGGGGTAGGCAACCCTGGCTCTTTTATGACTTGTGGACTTCAACTCCCAGAATTCCTGCATCAGCATGGCTGGTTCAGGAATTCTGGGAGCTGAAGTCCACAAGTCATAAAAGAGCCAAGGTTGCCTACCTCTGGCCTGGGCCTAGGCCGCTTTATGACGCGTGGACTTCAACTCCCAGAATTCCTGAGCCAGCCTGGCTCAGCTTAGAAACCTCTCCCTTCCCCCTCAGCATGGCTGGCTCAGGAATTCTGGGAGTTGAAGTCCACAAGTCATAAAAGAGCCACGGTTGCCTACCCCTGGGTTAGGGGATCAGGCTAAAAACCAGATGACTTGAGTTCTGCCTTAGGCCCAAAGCCAGCTGGGTGACATTGGTCAGTGACCAGGAGGCTCTGAATTCTAGTCCCACCTTAGGTGTGAAAACTGGCTGGGGGATTTTAAGACCATCACCAGGAGACAGTGAGTTCTAGTCCCACCCTAGACGTGAAAGCCAACTGGTGACTTTGGGCCAATTGTAGGAGATGATGAGTTCAAGTCCCACCTTCGGCATGAAAACTGGCTGGGGGACTTTGGGCCAATCACCAGGAGGCGGTGAGTTCGAGTCCTGCCTTAGGCATGAAAGCCAGCTGGGTGACTATCAGCCATAGAAAGGAGGTGGCAATGGCATATCACTTCTGGGATGGGTTGGGGGGGGGAACCCCTTGCCAAGAAAACTGCAATGATTAACCGAAAGGCACCGCTCCCCCAAAAATAGATAAATTAAATAAGAGAAAGAAAAGAAAAAGTACCATGTCAGTAAGTACAATATACAATATTCCCAAAAGCATCAACGTAGAGGTTCCTTAGCTTACCACTACCACTAGTAGGGCACATTTTGTGCAACCGGTAGTTGCCTGAAAATAAACATGCGCCGGTCTCACCCATTAGCTGGAGGCGGAAGGCCTCTGATGCGCTGATGGATTTTTATGAAAGTTTAGAGAAGTTATGTTGTTCCTGTATGTGACAAGCCACCTCAAAAATTCCTTTGTCTGAGAAGGGCAGTATATAATTTCTGCAAAGAACCGGGTTTTTTGTAAGGGACGTATGATTCCCACTGAATTTAACAAGGAAAAAGAAGTCTTTCAAACGTCACCTTCAGAACTGGTTTACATATGGTCTGATGGAACCTCCTTTTTCACACTAGGCCAGGGGTAGGCAACCTTGGCTCTTTTATGACTGGTGGACTTCAACTCCCAGAATTCCTGAGTCGGCCATGCTGAGGGGAAAGGGAGAGGTTTCCGAGCTGAGCCAGGCTGGCTCAGGAATTCTGGGAGTTGAAGTCCACAAGTCATAAAGTGGCCTAGGCCGAGGCCAGAACTTACTTAACTAGAATAACAGGCATATATTTAAGTGTACTGTTAAGTGTACCTCACTTTGGCCTAGGCCTAGGCCGCTTTATGACTCGTGGACTACAACTCCCAGAATTCCTCAGGCAGCATGGCTCAGCTTGGAAACCTCTCCCTTTCCCCTCAGCATGGCAGGCTCAGGAATTCTGGGAGTTGAAGTCCACGAGTCATAAAAGAGCCAAGGCTGCCTACCCCTGGATTACTATAGTTGCCTGAAGCAATTCTCAATTGGCGTGGAGAAAGAACCTTTCATTCTTTCAAACTAGGGTTGTTGGGTAGCACCATATGTACATTTCTACAGTTACCAGCTTGTGGAAAAAATCAGTCTGTTGCTGATGATCAACATCATCGACACCACAATCAGTTATACTTACTAATCACGCCATATTTGCCATTCACATTTCAATTGGGGCGTTTGGATAGAAACACTAAAGGCAGATATGTCCTTTTTGATGATGGCCTACAGAAAGTTAATGGACACAATGCGTTGTACTTGCCTTGAGTCAAGCTACAGGACATTGACATGCCTAGGTGAAGGTTTTGCTGATCCTCATGCATCTGGCGCCGATTTGGATTTGGGTTCTTTTGTAGGGGCTTGAGCAATAGATCTTCTGACCTGAAACTTAACGTAAGGTCTTGATCCTTTGTGCCCGACATTCATCAAGTCAACTGAAGTTCAAATCTGAATCTGCGCCAGAAAAGGGTCAACAAAACTTAAGGGGGAGGAGGGCTGGACTTGAACTGCTGGTGGCAACTTAATGACTCCAGGCTGATGACGGATTTAACTCCACACCCAGCTTTGTCTACTCTCCTCCTATAGCACCTGATTTATAGCACAAATTGGGAGGCAGAACTAACAGAAGCAATCCTATATCTCAATAACTGAATCCAGTATCCGCTACAACATATGGATGGGAGAATAAACACACGAGTCAAATGCACCCACAATTAAAAAAAAAATATGCCCTGCCTCTTTCAGTTAAAACATATTGCACCCGCCATTAAAAAACGCCCTACTTCTTTCAACAATATTGCTTTCCCTTAAAAGTTTCTTCAACAGACGTTTCGGCCTGATCAGGAACAGCCTCTTGCCCTAAATTTAGATTTTTTTTTCATTTAAATGTTGGATGATTAACCTGCACGTCAGAGACTTGTTTCAAGCCCAAAGCCAGTGTTTTGGATCCCAAAACAAGGCCGACGGAGATTTGAAATTTTGAATTTGAAATCACACCGCCGTTACGGATTCAACTAACCTCCTCTTCTTGAAAGCGGCCGCACCCCCCACCCCCCCGCCTCTACAACCGGAACACCGTTTTTTTACACCTGCACGGAAAGGTATAGTTTAGAAACAAGGTTTACTCACCATGGAAGAGTCCCCACTTCCGTTTGCCACCGTTGCTCCTTCACCACAGGTGGGTAGGTGGGTAGAAAGTTGACTAGCCCTGCCCCCATCTATGACATCACACTCTACCTCATAAAAGGTAGTGAAAGTGCTCTGAACTCCAGGCTGATTTCCGAGAGATACAGAAAAGAAAGAGTGTGTGTGAGAGAGAGAGAAAGAGAGAGGGAGCGAGAGCAAGAGAAATATGGTGTCCTATTGTAGGAGGAAGGAGACTGGGCCTTGGAAGGGGAAGAGGAAGCGGAAGGGGAAGAGGAAGGGGAAGGGAAAGAGGAAATGGGAGGGGATGGGGTTGTGTGCTGAAAGAGTTAGGCTCCACAACTTTTCAGGGACTTCCCAGGTGAGTAACCCTGTTTTAGCAATGCTCTCCCTTGCTCCCTGAGCACAGGCATATCAAAACCAGGATTACTTATAAGAAAGGGGAGAGACGGGAACGATGGGTTGAGGACAGGTACTCCATAATAATAATAATAATAATAATAATAATAATAATAATAATAATAATAATAATAATAATAAAGTTGGAAGGGACCTTGGAGGTCATCTAGTCCAACCCCCTGCTCAGGAAAGGAACCCTGTACCATTTCAGGCAGATGGCTGTCCAGTCTCTTCTTTAAAACTTCGAGTGTTGGAGCATTCACCGCTTCTGGAGGCCAGTTGTTCCACTGGTTAATTGTTCTCACTGTCAAGAAGTTTCTCCTTAGTTCTAGGTTGCTTCTCTCCTGGATGAGTTTCCATCTGTTGCTTCTTGTCCTGCCTTCAGGCGCTTTGGAGAATAGCTTGACTCCGTCTTCTTTGGGGCAGCCCCTGAGATATTGGAAGACTGCTATCCTGTCCCCCCTCGTCCTTCTCTTCATTAAACTAGACATCCCCAATTCCAGCAACTGTTCTTTATATGTTTTAGCCTCCAGTCCCCTAGTCATCTTTGTTGCTCTTCTCTGCACTCTTTCTAGACTCTCAACGTCTTTTTTACACTGTGGTCACCAAAATTGGATGCAGTATTCCAAGGGTGGCTTTACCAAGGCCTTGTAAAGTGGTATTAATGCTTCACGTGATCTTGATTCTATCCCTCAGTCAATGCAGCCTAGGACTGTGTTGGCTTTTTTGGCAGCTGCCGCACATGGCTGGCTCCTATTTAAGGGATTGTCCACTAGGACTCCGAGATCCCTCTCACAGTCGCTACTGCTGAGCAAGATACCCCCTATACTATACCTGTACATTTGGTTTTTCTTGCCTAAATAGAGAACCTTGCTTTTTTCACCATTGAATTTCATTTTGTTAGATACCGCCCAGTGTTCAGGTCTGCCCAGATCCTCCTTGACTTCCAACAGTTCCATTTGAAGTTACAACACTACTAAAAAAGGGGGGGGGATTTATGAGCGTTTTTCACACTGATGATGGTTACAGCATCCCCCTGGTCCTGTGATCAAAATTTAGCCGCTTGTCAAACCGCTTGTCATATGGATGACGGTTTGCAGTGTGATCCCCTTTTGTGAACTTCTGACCCAGCAAAGTCAGTGGGGAAGGCAGATTCCCTTCACAACCGTGTTACTGATTTAACGGCGGTGATTTTCTTGACCAGGGTGGCAAGCAGGGTTGCAAAATGGAGCAAAGCTCACTTAAACTGTTTCACTTAGCGGCAAAAAGGTTGGGCACAGTTGTGGTTGCAAGTCGAGGACTACCTGCACAGTGGTGCTAAATTAAAAACTGCTTTTGTCTGAATGGACAAGCGGCCTTCATTTCTGCAAGCTCACATTGTGTGCAGAATCTGAGTGTTCCTCTGATTCTTGCTACACGTGAGAGCATCTGAATACAGAATAACAGAGTTGGGAGGGACTTTGGAGGTCATCTAGTCCAACCCCCTGCTCAGGCAGGAAACCCTATCCCATTCCAGACAAATGGCTGTCCAGTCTCTTCTTAAAAACTTCCAGTGTTGGAGCATTCAGCTTCTGGAGGCAGGTAGTTCCACTGGTTCATTGTTCTGACTGTCAGGAAGTTTCTCCTTAGTTCTAGGTTGCTTCTCTCCTTGATTAGTTTCCATCTGTTGCTTCTTGTCCTGCCTTCTGGCACTTTGGAGAATAGCTTGACTCCCTCTTCTTTGGGGCAGCCCCTGAGATACTGGAAGACTGCTATCATGTCCCCCCTCGTCCTTCTGCAAGAGAACAGGAGCAGTGGAAGGCCTGGTTTGCACACGGGACTTCAGGAGATGATGATATGATGGTAGCACTTGCTGGAGAATGGCGGAGCAGGTTGGTGGTGTGGCAGTTTGCTGCAGAGACCACTGATACTACACATAGGGAGTCCTTGACTTATAACCATTGATTTAATGACCGCTTCAAGTTACAATGGCGCTGAAAACAGGGACTTACAACTGGCCCTTGCACGTACAACCATTGCAGCATCATTGTATGTTTGTATGTCTGTTTGTGGATGATTGGCTGTTTTTAATTAATGGGCTTTATAATGTATTTTAATATTAGATTTCTTTATGTTAGTATTCATGTTGTGAGCCGCCCTGAGTTCTTGGAATAGGGCAGCATAGAAATCTAATTAATAATAATAATAATAATAATAATAATAATAATAATCCCCACTGATCAAACATCGGACGCTTGCCGATATTTACAACGGTTGCAACATGCCAGGACTATGTGGCTGCCATCTGCAAGCCTCCCAGCTGGCTTTTTCAACAAACCAAGTTAATGGGGAAGAAACCAGATTTGCTGAACCACCATGTGATTCCCTTAACAGCTGTGGCAAAGCAAGGTCGTAAAATTGGGCGTGACTCATTTGACAACTGCCTTGCTTAGCCACAGAAATTCTGTTCCGATTCTGGTCGTAAGTCAAGGACTACCTGTGTTTTATTCCTCTAAAAAGGGCCACCATTCCACGTGAACGATCATCTGCTGCCCCTCTCTCTGGAGGAGGGAGATAACCGATTTAAAAATGTGGGAAGTAAATAAAGAAAGGAAGAAAACTTTCCGTGAAGCAACGTATCTTCACATATCACCCAGCCATCAATGACGCGACTGGAAGCCTGACTGCATGACGGTTATTTTAGCTCAGTCACGGATGGGTGAATCTGAAAAATATTACAGATCCCTCGTATGACAAAAGACCTGGAGCCACTTTCGCATGTGAATTCATTTGGAAGGGGAAAAGCTTATCTTCCTTTCCGGTCCATATGATTTGAGATTTGGGCTGGTGATAGACCTCAAGGTCTGTTTAATCCAGGATAAAGAGGCATCATGTAAGTGAAGGCTGAATCCGTGGGGAACGATCTCTCCCATTCTCCCTTTTAATTCCAGTTTTGTAGATGCTAATGTGATGGCTTCGCCTCTTCTGTTCTTGGCATGGCTTCTTCACTCCGACACTGCATTTAACACGGGTGTGTGAGGGGGTCCTTGGGGCTCTCTGAGCTTGGTGGTTTTCTTGCAGACGTTTCGTTACCCAACTAGTTAACATCATCAGTGCTAGAAGGGAGAGGGCTTTTTGGAGGAGGAGGAGGAGGGGGGGGGAGGAAGACTGTGGGGTCTTTAGTGCTCTCTGAGCTTGGTGATTTTCTTGCAGACGTTTCATTACCAAACTAGGCAACATCATCAGCGTTATGATGTTTCTTTTCTTTTCTTTCTTTCTTTCTGGAATATCCAACATCCAACCCATCTCATATCCAGCAACTCTGGGCGGCTTACAAAACAAAAACACTGGAAAACATTAAGCCATCCATTGTAAAAAAAAAAAAAAAACCACAGCAGATACAAGCATTAACAGATAAAATGAAGGAGACAAGACGACAATGATGTTACCTAGTTTGGTAATGAAACATGTGCAAAAAACCCCCAGAATAACAGAGTTGGAAGGGATCTTGGAGGTCGTCTAGCCCAACCCCCTGCTCAATCAGGAGACCTTGTACCATTTCAGACAAATGGCTCTCAAGTTTCTTCTTAAACGTCTCCAGTGAGGGAGCACGTACAATTTCTGGTTAAATGCTCTCTGCCAAGCTCAGAGACCCCCAAAGACCCACACACACACACAGTTCAACCCTGAGCTACCAATATTCTCAGTGTGTGCATGCATGCGTGCCTGCATATTAGAACTACCGTAAATAGCATTTGTTGATGAGAAAGCTGAAGCAATGCTTGATAATAAATCATTTCGAGCTAACTTGATGGCAGCAGGGGAAAAGAGAATCTCTCTCCTCTCCAGCAGTGATGGGTTGTGTGGTGCTCACCCGAGAATCTTTCGAAAACTGATGTATGGATATTGCTAGGCTGTGCTGAGGGAGTAAGTGAACAGAATCCACTGATTTACAAAGCACACTTGAAACATGAGATGTCAACAAAGGGAGACACGGGTGATCACTCTTTCCAAGCCTGCCAGATTAGCCCAATGTCATCTTACCAGAAGGAAAACATCTTTTCACAAGAAATAAATATATATATATAAAACGGGCCTGATAAATTCAAACGAAGTTAGCAAACATTCAGTCTCTAAACTTCCTTTAAAGGAAATGAGATTGCGTAGTTGCAGCTGGCTTCATTTTGCTTTTCTGGATAGCACCAGAAGAAAGAGGAAAATTAACATTAATAGGGAGGTGGAAAGGAAGGGGGAAAATTAGAGTTATTAGCGTATTAGAGTTTATAATCCCAAAGTTCTGATTTTCACTTGGTGGGTAATTCATCATGAATTCCTTTAATTCATCTACTACAATATTTAAGGCTGTTTCCACTTCTAGGGAATTTTTGAGTCAAAGAAGTTTCTGTTAGAAAAAGATGCGTGTGGATCTCTACGGACATCGTGTTGAATAATGCTCCCTGTGATTTCTGATTATTTTGCATTGTTTCAGTATTTAGATCTGCTCACCCAAGTTTACAAAAATACTTGTTCTTTGCTTTTGATATTAAGCCTGCATTTAGGACCTATTTTATTTTTAAAATATTGAGCTGTGCTGAATAATTGTAGGGGCAACACTGATTAATAATAATTTATGAAACGTGTATGTCACTCAACTTTCAATGACTCTGGGTGGCTAATAATAATAATAATAATAATCATAATAATAATAATGTAATATTTTGCGTGTAGTCATTGTGAAGTTGCATTAGGTTTCCTTTCTAAAAAATACCAGTGGGCAAATCATTTATTACATTCCGTTTATGCCTTCTTGCTAACCTAATAATTTTGATCCACGATCCATTTTTTTTCTCCTAATAATCCATTTTTATTTTTTTAAGAGCGTACAAAACATAAGATGTTGCCTAATGAGCTGGTTATTCAATCAGACATTACAACTGAATGAATGGAACGATATTTTAAAACTTGCATTGACTTATCTCCTCTACTATTAAAACTGCTTCATCCATTTTATTGTGCCATTTGATTTTTTTTATGGCTTATTTCATGAACTTAGTTCAGATATAGTCAATTAATCAATGTTGTTAATGAAAAAGGTTTTGGTCAGTTCAGCTAGAATTGTACATCTTCAACTGGGGCTGTGTTGTTATTTTAGTTACGCAGTTGTTGTTTCATGACTGTCAAATTTACTTCCTTATTAATATGAATTCTTGCTTATATTTTCCTAAAAGGAATTGTATAATACCTATTAATAGCAACCACATTTAGTAGTTTTACAGTACAGAATGTAAAAGAGTACTGTAGGAGGACAGGCAGAGCCTGGGGGGCAGAGTCAAGAGAGTCATCAGCCTGGAGTCATGTTGTTCCAACCTCCTCTTGAATTCCATTAACTCTTATTTAGTATCAATTTAATGTTGATCATTATTTGACTA
Source organism: Bothrops alternatus (assembly GCA_034064705.1). Taxonomy (NCBI): domain Eukaryota; kingdom Metazoa; phylum Chordata; class Lepidosauria; order Squamata; family Viperidae; genus Bothrops; species Bothrops alternatus. The sequence continues at coordinate 130,220 of JARGCV010000617.1, forward strand.
GATCAGGTGTAGGAACCTTGGCTCTTTTGTGACTCGTGGACTTCAACTCCCAGAATTCCTGAGCCACCATGGCTCAGCTTGGAAACCTCTCCCTTTCCCCTCAGCATGGCTGGCTCAGGAATTCTGGGAGTTGAAGTCCAGGAGTCATAAAGTGGCCTAGGCCAGAGGTAGGCAACCTGGGCTCTTTTATGACTCGTGGACTTCAACTCCCAGAATTCCTGAGCCAGCCATGCTGAGGGGAAAGGGAGAGGTTTCCAAACTGAGCCATGCTGGCTAGGAATTCTGGGAGTTGAAGTCCACGAGTCATCAAGCGGCCTAGGCCTAGGCCAGAGATAGGCAACCTTGGCTCTTTTATGACTCATGGACTTCAACTCCCAGAATTCCTGAGCCAGCCATGCTGAGAGGAAAGGGAGAAGTTTCCAAGCTGAGCCATGCTGGCTCAGGAATTCTGGGAGTTGAAGTCCACGAGTCACAGAGTGGCCTAGGCCAAGGCCAGAACTTACTTAACCAGAATAACAGGCATATATTTAAGTGTACTGTTATAAAACTAACTCAAGTCTTTGGGGTAGATTAACTATATAGATATTGCAAAAAAACAAAAACCTTGGACTAAGAAAATGGCTTGGCGTCCATCCTGGTGGATTCTGTATTGGTAGGTTAACTTTTGGAGGTGAGCTGCCACTGAAGGAATCCAACTTTCGAAAGGAAAAAATACTTAATGAGAAATACCATGGATTCTGATTTGCAAAACTGATTATTATTAATCATTTAAATGTCCCAACTCCTACAGCTTAGTTAAAGGGGGCAGGGAAGAAAACTGCATCTTGGCCTGTATACAGGTAGTCCTCGACTTATAACCATCCGTTTAGCAACTATTTGAAGTTACAACAGCCTGGAAAAGAGTAACTTATGACCATTTTCACACTTACGACATTTGCAGCAACCCCACGGTCATGGGATTAAAATTTGAACACTTGGCAAACTGGTCAATATTTATGACGGTTGCCGTGTCTCGGGGTCACGTGATCACCTTTGGCGACCTTTTGACAACCAAAGTCAATGGAGAAGCTAGGTTCACCTAACAGGCACGTTACAGAGTTAACAACTGAAATAATTCACTTAGCTACCATAGCAAGACAAGTTGTAAAATGGGACAAAACTCGCTCCGCAACTGTCTCACCTGGCAACAGAAATTTGGGGCTCAATTGTGATCGTACGCCGAGGATTATCTGTATACAACATAGTCATTTATATGCACAAAAAGGGAGGGGGACAAGGATGTTATGAAAAACTTTCAAGTGCAACGGGGCGACTTTTTAAAGGAATGTGGGCTTTCCGTTTTATTTTTTTTTTTTTTTTGAAATTTGGTTTCAGTTTATCAGTAGTTGATATTTGTTCTAGGTGTTAAGAATGGACAGCTGCTTTTGTCATTAAAGCCAATTAATGATTTAATCCATAAGGGGTATAACATACAGGTAAATCCTGGACTTACAACCATCATCGTGACCAGAATTTCCATCGCTGATTTGTTAAGTGAGTTGCATCCAATTTTACAACCTCTTTCGCCCACGTTGTTAAGTGAATCACGGTGGCGGTTAATCAGCTGCTCATTAGACAAATGCCGTTTCCTCCATTGACTTGGCTTGTTAGAAGCTGGCTGGGAAGGTCACAAATGGTGATCCCGTGATCTGCGGACGCTGCAACTGTCCTAAATGTGAGGACAGATGGGAGCTCACTTTTTCCAGTGCTGTTGTAACTTTGAACGGTCGCTATATGAGTGGTTGTAAGCCAAGGACTACCTGAATAAGCTATTCCTTACTTAGACCAGGGCTTTTCAACCAGTGGTACGGGTACCACCTGTGGTACATTGGCATCTTGCAGGTGGTACACGACCATCCTAGAAAAGTAGTAGCAGGGGAGGGGAATGAGAGTGCCGCCGGGTGGGCAGGCAGGTGTCTTGCTCGGCTGTGCCTTGGGGGGCACTTTTTTCCGTGCCATTGTAACTTCGAACAGTCACTAAGCGAACGGTTGTAAGTCGAGGACTACCTGTACTTTATCACTTTTTTCCTTTTTTTTTTTTTTGGTCATCAAGTTTTTGATACCTTGCTAGGCAACTGGTGGGACTCAGATGTTGCCCTATCCTAAAAGTGGTACGATGGGTGAAAACGTTGAAAAGCCCTGACTTAAGACTGCTGTCAATTGGAGTCGGAAAGGTGTCCCAAACATGGAAGAAAGATTGGAAGCAATGGCATTTTTTTTTCTTTTGTGGCAAAAAAAATGTTTTAAAATTGAGCACAACTCATTTAACAACTTCCTTGCTTGGCAATGGAAATTCTGATCCCAATTGTGGTCATAAATTAAGGATTACTTGAATTCTATATGCTGGTGTCAAAACATCTGAGACTGTGAACAGCATAAAGCATAAACTAAAGCACAGTATTCTTTTTGGTGCAACAGTGTTGGCACATTAGTATGACAAATGCCCATTCATCTTATGTAAAACTGCCTATCCCCTATCGTTAGAAATCTTCCCCCAGTAAATTAATTCTTTCTTGTGGCTGTTGGTTTCAGGTCTTGGCAAAAATCGGGCTTAAGGCAGCAAGGAGTCATGACTCAAGAGTATGTTTTTTATTCCTCTTCTTTCTTTCTTTCCTACCCATCACTCTTAGGGAGCCTTAAAAGAAGGACCTTTGTTTAAGCGTGAGAGAAAAAGTCTTGAGCAAATATTACAGGCGGAAGAATAACTTGGAGACCTAGTTTAATGCTTGGCTTGAGTAGGAAATGACAGATCAGGAAGTTTCCGAACTTCGTACAAACTTAACTTTCTGAACTTTCTTTAAAAATAAAACATGAATTGCTGATTTGGCTGACCAAAAAACTTCACAAGCAGCAGCACCGTTCCGGGATTTTGATGTGTTTTTTTTTTTTTTTAAAAAAAAGCTTTATTCAGATATTTCTTGAAGAAGAATTTGAGACAATAAAATGAAAGATGAAAAGAAAGGATCTGAAGTAGTTTCAGCGCTACTTAGCATTGATAAAGCTGCAATTAACTTTTTTTCTTTTTGGAATAGGATATCGCACAGATGTTTCTTAAGACGGATGATGGGTTTTAAGCAAAATGAGAAAAGTAAGACTAAGATTTGGGGAATGAGGAATGTAGCCAATAATGGAAAAGTCGAAAGAGGAAATTAGAGAGAGAAGAGATGGCATATGATAACCCAATGTAAAACAAAATCTATCAGGATGTATATATCACCATACTGGGAAGTCTTCGTAGGATTCTGTTGATAAATAATCAGAGTAGATAAGTAAGAAAACAGTAGTTTTATCATAAAGGAAGTAGATATAATAAAGAAAGAGATCCCTCCTAGATTTTCCAACAAGATGGAAATTATTTCTACAAATGTTGAAACCTGTAATTTAGAACAAGGCAGATGTAAATAAAACAATTCATATTTTTCTTTCTAAATCTCCAGTCATTACTGGTTCTGTTATGATTGTATATAAACTAATTTTTCGCTGGAGTAGAATTATTGGACAAATGCTGGAGGGCGAATCAGTGTTCTTTTTAACAATGGCCCTTTAAGAGAATCGTAATTGTATTAACTGTGTCACTGAAGAAAGGAAGAAGGAATAAATATTTTTTTGTGGGAAAAAAAAGGTCACCCTAATGAACGTAGCAGTGCATTTAAGGAAGGCAAGGTTTGAAAGTGTTAAAGAAATCTGAAGCACATCTTACTTTAAAGGTGCCAATGAAGATATTCAGAACACAGGAAAAAATCATTTCAATAAAACATCTGTTTTTTTTCCCTCTCCAGGAAACTAATGTTTGTTCACAGAAATTATGAAAATCCCTATTTTTCACAATCAAAAGTTAAACCCCAAGAAACCATACAATATCAACCGAAATATTCACAAACTATATATATATATATATATATATATATATATATATATATATATATATATATATATATATATATATATATATATATATATATATATATATATGTATATATGTATATATGTATATATGTATATATGTATATATGTATATATGTATATATGTATATATGTATATATGTATATATGTATATATATGTATATATATATATATATATATATATATATATATATATATATATATATATATATATATATATATATATATATATATATATATATATATATATATATATATATATATATATATATATATATATATATATATATATATATATATATATATATAAAAATAGATATTATTCCAGACTATCAGCAATCAATTTATACTTATTTCATGCTGTCTCCATTTTATGAACTCTGTCAAAAAATCTGTTGCTGAACATTTGCCAGTTTGGTCTAATGGCTAAAGCAACAGATTAGAAACCAGGAGACTGTGTGTTCTAGTCCCACTTTAGGCATGGAAGCCAGCTGGTGGCTTTCGGCTAATCACTAGGAGACTGTGAGTTCTAATCCTGATTTAGGCATGAAAGCTGGCTGGGTGACTTTGGGCCGGTCACATTTTCTCTCTCAGCTGAACACACCTCACAAGGTGATTCTGAAGAAAATAAGAGGAATATTAAATATACTGCTCACAAAAATAAAGGGAACACAAACGTATAGGATCCTATACGTTTGTGTTCCCTTTATTTTTTTGAGCAGTGTATATTCAGTGCCTTGAGTTATTCATCATACAAATAAAAAAGTGGGATAAAAGAATATTTTTTTAAAGCTCACATTTACTATAAATGAACTGAATCTGACTGCTAATATCTAGTCTATTAATCTGACTATTATTATCACTGATTAAATAGAATCTGATATCATCCTGTGACAAAAAATACACCTCTTCTCCTTCTCTTTGCAAGAAATATCAGAATATTTCTATGTCCATTAAGTCCCCCCCCCGAAAACCTGCCAAAACTTCAGCATAACTAAGTAAATGACCACTAGTCATTTCCCACACCACCCATGGTGGCACAGTGGTTAGAATGCCATATTACAGGCTGACTCTGCCCACTGCCAGGAGTTCGACCCTAACTGGTTCAAGATTGGCTCAGCCTTGCATCTTTCTAAGATTTGGTAAAATGAAAACCCAGATTGTTTGGGGTAAGATGCTGACTCTGTAAACCGCATAGAGAGGGCTGTAAAGCACTGTGAAGCGGTATAAAAATCTAAGTGCTACTGCTACTGCTGTTGCATTGCCAGGGTGACGCAATGGCGAGAATGCAGTATTGCAGGCTGACTCTGCCCACTGCCAGCTGTTCGATCCTGACCGGCTCAACATTGACTCAGCCTTCCATCCTTCTGAGGACGGTAAAAAGAAGACCCAGATTGTTGGGGGCAAGATGCTGACTCTGTAAACCACTTAGAAAGGGCTGTAAAGCACTGTGAAGCGGTATATAAGTCTAAATCAGTGATTCTCAACCTGTGGGTCGCGACCCCATTTGGGGTCGAACGACCATTTCACGGGGGTTGCCAAACACCGCAGTCCGCCATTTTTTTTGGTCCGCCATTTTTTCCCCCTTTGCGATGCGGACCGTCATGCCGCACATGCGCGATGCGGGCCCATTTTTTTTTTCGTTCGGCCATTTTTATTTTGGGTCGGCCATTTTTTTCCCTTTGCGATGCAGGCCGTCATGCCGCACATGCGCGATGCAGGCCCGCCATTTTTTTTTGCGGTCCGCCATTTTTTTTGGGTCCGCCATTTTTTTTACCCTTTGCGATGCGGGCCGTCGCGCCGCGCATGCGTGATGCGCTGTTGCGTCACGTATGCGTGATGCGCCATCGTGCCGCACATGCATGATGCGGGCTGGGGTGGAGCCCCGGAAAAGGTTGAGAACCGCTGGTCTAAATGCTATTGTTATTGCTCTTGACATCACACTATCTATCTATCTTGTCCAAGCAGTATTTTAAGACTTTTTCAATTTTTTAAAAAATTCGACACAGAACAAATTGTTCTCCAGAAGTCATCTTGAGACATTTTTTCTGCTCAGGGCAAAAGAAGCCCATTCTGATATGAAATTGATCAGTGGTTAAAACTTATTTTAACGGATAGCATTGGCCTCTATATCACTGCATCTTCTTCTATATATCATGGGCATCCTGACAAGCCAACAACAATTGGCGAATAATCCCCATCCTGCTGTTGACTTGCTGATCAAATTATTGTGCTAGCCTCTCCTGGACAGTAGTCCAGGAAACCTAGACTTAAATTAATAGCTTGGGAGCACATAACTGTGTAAGTAAGTCTCCCGTAGTTCAAAAGGAGATCAATCTTTGTGAAATGCTAGCAGGAGGCTCAAAAGTTGCCTTTGTTCCTTTACTTAGTTCTAAAGGACAACAAAGGCTCTCACTGTCAAACGAAGTTAACACATGCAACACAGAGGCTTTGCTGTCAGAACACATTGGAAATAATTCTGTGTGATAAGCGTGTCACAATAACACCCACCTGTTCCCATTTTTGCTTTCATTGTTAAGAGGCTGCAATCTGCACAGGCTGTGATGTGTAAGTCTAACGTATCAATTGTGGTTAAAAGTAAAGTCTTGGTAAATAATACTCCATTTAGGTCAATGATGGTGAACCTATGGCACGCGTGCCACAGGTAGCACATAGAGCCCTCTCTGTGGGCACGCGCGCCGTCGCCCCAGTCCTAGGCCTTCAGCTGGGTTTTATAAAACCTTTTCGCTTTAGGCCTCCGCCGCCATGTACAAAAAAAAAGGTTTAATCAATCAATCAATTTCAACTTCTCGCGGGGGAAAAAAAAGATCTTGCAAAGTTGGAATTGATTGATTGAACTTTTTAGTCCCACCCAGTCTGCCGTTACCACCGCAGCCACGCCCATCTAATTGGCCACACCCAGCCAATGGGCCACACCCACCCAGCACCCGACGATGCATAAGTGGGTTTTGGGTTGCAGTTTGGGCACTCGGTCTCTGAAAAGGTTCGCCATCACTGATTTAGGTTAAAGACACAACTACTTAGTTGTAAATAGTCCAAAAAAGTCAACCATCAAATCTCTCTCTCTCTCTCTCTCTCTCTCTGTCTCTCTCTCTCTCTCTGTGTGTGTGTGTGTGTGTATGTGTAAATACACACACACACACACATAAACATATATATATATATTTCACATTTCTTTTTTTTATAATTTTTATTAACATTTTCCTTTATACAGTACATATTCAGCAGACTATGTCATTTTTATATACTATGGATCTACATTCTATACAATATATACACTATGTACATTCAATCTAACCCACAATAACCTAATTTGCACAATAACCTTATGTATATTTCCAATTTTTGTTTCTATTGTCTATCCAAATATACCAATTTTCCCAAACCGCATAAAATTCTGAATCATCTTTTTCTTTTAATTCTAAGGTGAGTTTGTCCATATCGGCACATTCATAAATTTTCTGAATAATCAACCCCTCTGGTGGTATACTGCGTTCCTTCCAATATTGCGCGAATGCAGTTCTTGCCGCAGTTAGTATATGTAAAATCAGATATCTTATTTTCTTATCAAATTTCTTTTTAAGTATTCCCAGGAGAAATGTTTCCGGATTTCATTCGATTTGACATTTTGTTAAGTCTTGTAGCCACCTTTGTATTTTAATCCAATATTTTTTCACTTCAGGACATAGCCACCAAGCATGAAAGAAGGTACCTTGACGATAATTACATTTCCAACAATTTGGGCTTTGGTTTGGATACATTTTGGCTAATCTTGCAGGGGCTAGGTGCCAACGATATAGCATTTTATATTGATTTTCCTTATGTGCAGGGGATTTTGTTATTTTGTGATTTTTATTCCAAATTCTTTCCCAATCTTCTACTTCTATATTGTGTCCTATGTTTCTTGCCCATGCAATCATTGGTTCTTTCACTATCTCCTCTACTCTATCAAATTCTAATAAATAGTGATGTATTTTGGATATTAATTTTCCTTCAGGGCCTATGAATAATTTGTCTAATTGTTTTAATTCCCTGTTCTTTTAGTAACTGACTATTTTTGAGCTTCCCCTGTTTGTCTAAAATTTCCGAATATCTGAGCATTTTGCTTATATCCAACGTGTCTCTAAAAGGTTTGCCATCACTGATTTAGGTTAAAGACACAACTACTTAGTTGTAAATAGTCCAAAAAAGTCAACCATCAAATCTCTCTCTCTCTCTCTCTCTCTCTCTCTCTCTCTCTCTCTCTCTCTCTCTCTCTCTCTCTCTCTCTCTCTCTCTCTCTCTCTCTCTCTCTCTCTCTCTCTCAATACACACACACACACACCAGACCCACACTCACGAAAACCACACAGGATGTCACCATCACATATCCACGCAAAAAGCAAACCCAAAACCACACCGATGATGAGGCACGACCACAAACCAGAAGCCAGACCACAGCTGTATCATTAGCCACTTTAGCCTCCACAAACATAACATCAAAACAGCATTCTGCACAAACAGAAAAATATCCACCATCCTAAGAAACCCTAAAGACAAAATTGAGTTAGAAAATCAAGGAGTATATGAAATCCCATGTACTGCCTGCCCCACCACATACATTGGACAAACCAACAGAAGGATAAGTGCACGCATTGAAGAACACAAAAACTCAGTCAAAAAAGAGGAACCAACTTCTTCCCTGGTCCAACACCTTAAAGCCACAGGACATGAAATTGATTTCAAAAAGACCAGAACTATCACCAAAACTGAACACTTTAATAACAGAATAATCAGAGAAGCCATCGAGATAGAAAAACGCCCTCACAGCATGAACAAACGAGATGATACCTCCCGCCTACCAGCCATTTGGAAACCCATCCTTATTGACAAACGAGTCCATAACACAAAGAATGACACCAGACCTACACTCACAAAAACCACACAGGATGTCACCACCACACATCCAGGCAAAAAGCAAACCCAAACCCACAACGATGATGAGGCACGACCACAAACCAGAAGCCAGACCACAGCTGCATCATTAGCCACCTTAAACCCCTCCAATCCATACATGAATCAAACTGACACCCACCATGAAGATGAGGCACGACCACGAACGCGAAGCCAAACAGCTATGCAGCTCACCATCTCTAATCCCCCTGCAACTCAGACTAACCTGAGCACAACAAAGCCCCCACCCAAACAGAACACTCCCCCAGCCAATCAGAGCACAGCCAACCCCCCATCCAATCAGAGCATAGCCAAGCTCCTAACCAATCAGAACACACCTCCACCCAATCAGAACACAGCCGAGCTCCCAGCCAATCAGTTCAAACCCCCACTGGCAGTTAAAAGGAAGAAACAGCTACAATCACACATTGCTCCTAGAAGCACGAAGCCGAAAGCACCAGCCTTAAGATGACGAATGGGATTTCGTCGAACGTCGCCAAGACACTTCAAATTCTACATGGGAGAAAACCCGAAGAACCAAATATATATATATATATATATATATATATATATATATATATATATATATATATATATATATATATATATATATATATATATATATATATATATATATATATATATATATATATATATATATATATATATATATATATATATATATATATATATATATATATATATATATATATATATATATATATATATATATATATATATATATATATATATATATATATATATATATATATATATATATATATATATATATGTTTAAAATTGTTGACAAAGAAATAAGGGAATTTCTGATATAGCTATTTCGAGTTTCTTAACTCTCTTCAGTCAGACTCACCCTTCTGGCATTCGAACCTGGGCAGTCTGCATGCATGATTCCTTCCTCCCATATTTGGGTTTACAGGGTGCAATCTAAAAAATAAACACTTGACATATATATATATATATATATATATATATATATATATATATATATATATATATATATATATATATATGTCAAGTGTTTATTTTTTAGATTGCACCCTGTAAACCCAAATATGGGAGGAAGGAATCATTCTTTCCTTTTGCTTGTTTCAGCTCAACCCAGAGCCATCCAGCAAGCACAAATATATATATGTTGTTTAAAATTGTTGACAAAGAAATAAGGGAATTTCTGATATAGCTATTTCGAGTTTCTTAACTCTCTTCAGTCAGACTCACCCTTCTGGGATTCGAACCTGGGCAGTCTGCATGCTAAGCAGATGCTTTAACCTATTGAGCCACAAGTTCTCTCCCGCTTTGTCAGTAGTCAGGGAGTAAGGATATGTGTCAAGTGTTTATTTTTTAGATTGCACCCTGTAAACCCAAATATGGGAGGAAGGAATCATTCTTTCCTTTTGCTTGTTTCAGCTCAACCCAGAGCCATCCAGCAAGCACAAATATATATATGTTGTTTAAAATTGTTGACAAAGAAATAAGGGAATTTCTGATATAGCTATTTCGAGTTTCTTAACTCTCTTCAGTCAGACTCACCCTTCTGGGATTCGAACCTGGGCAGTCTGCATGCTAAGCAGATGCTTTAACCTATTGAGCCACAAGTTCTCTCCCGCTTTGTCAGTAGTCAGGGAGTAAGGATATGTGTCAAGTGTTTATTTTTTAGATTGCACCCTGTAAACCCAAATATGGGAGGAAGGAATCATTCTTTCCTTTTGCTTGTTTCAGCTCAACCCAGAGCCATCCAGCAAGCACAAATATATATATATTTTTTAGATTGCACCCTGTAAACCCAAATAGCTATATCAGAAATTCCCTTATTTCTTTGTCAACAATTTTAAACAACATATATATATTTGTGCTTGCTGGATGGCTCTGGGTTGAGCTGAAACAAGCAAAAGGAAAGAATGATTCCTTCCTCCCATATTTGGGTTTACAGGGTGCAATCTAAAAAATAAACACTTGACACATATCCTTACTCCCTGACTACTGACAAAGCGGGAGAGAACTTGTGGCTCAATAGGTTAAAGCATCTGCTTAGCATGCAGACTGCCCAGGTTCGAATCCCAGAAGGGTGAGTCTGACTGAAGAGAGTTAAGAAACTCGAAATAGCTATATCAGAAATTCCCTTATTTCTTTGTCAACAATTTTAAACAATATATATATGTTTTCTGAGGTTTTCGCGGGTGTTTGTATGTAGGTCTTTTGGCTTCGTGCTTCTAGGAGCAAAGCACCAGCCTGAAGATGATGAATGAGACTTCATCGAAACGTCGCCAAGACACTTCAAATTCTACGTGGGAGAAAACCCGAAGAACCAAAGACCTACATATATATATATATATATATATATATATATATATATATATATATATATATATATATATATATATATATATATATATATATATATATATATATATATACAGGCTGTCCTTGGCTTACGACCATAACTAAGCCCAAAATTTCTGTTGCTAAGCTAGACATTTGTAAAGTTAATTTTGCCCCATTTGCTGCAGTTGTTAAGTGAATCACTGCAGTTGTTAAGTTGGTAACATGGTTGTTCAGTGAATCTGGCTTCCCCATTGACTTTGCTGGTCAGACGGTCACAAAAGGGGATCATATGATCCCGGGACACTGCAACCATCGTAAATATGAGCCAGTTGCCAAGCCTCTGACTTTTGATCATGTGATCATGGGGATGCTGCAATAGTCATAAAGTGTGAAAAACAGTCATAAGTCACTTATTTTTGGTGCAATGATAACTTCAGTTCACTAAAGGAACTATTGTAAGTTGAGGACAACTTGTATAATATAGTATGATGAATGAGACGGCTGCATGTTTTTAAACAGGCAGATTTTGGGAAAGAGATCTTCCTGTTCTCAAAGTTTAATTTTAATCCATCTTCAACCTGTCCAATAATGAACATTTTCAGTTTGTTAAAAAGTATAGTTTATGGTCGTATAGCAAAGACAATAGAAGTAGCCCTCGACTTACAACCATGGAAATGGAATGGAAATTTTGGCTGAATTGTGGTCATAAGTAGAGGACTATCTGTATTCTTTAGATAGTTTTGAAACAGGTTTTCTAACACTACAGATTTGCTTCGGACGCCGTCGCTTCCTATGAAGTTCTCAAGAACGTTTCTGCTGTTTCATAGTCACACATTATATACATTACCCTTAATTCAGGAGGAATCATGTCATGCAACCCGTGCTTTTTTCTGTTCAGCCCATGCAATGCCATTTTTTTTAGGGGATTGTATAGGACAAAAATAGAGACAAAAGCTACTGTGTCCATTTTTTTTATAGATAATTAAATATGTACCTTTTGAATTCCTACAAATTCACTATCTGAAGAAAATTTTGCTGCTCTCTACTTTAAACTGGGTAGAGTGTACTCGTCCACAAAATGCATGGCCGTTGAGACATGCTTGCCAATTTTTTTACATTTTGTGGACTAGGTGAAGATGCAGAAACGCACAAAACCTATCCTGATGTTTTGCATGCTTCATTTCGACCCCCATTTGCAAAGAGATAAAGATATGGACTTTGCAAATATATGGTGAGGAAAATGAGAAATTGAAATTAAAAAGAGAGGTTCTCTCGCCGATAGATTGTTCCATAGCATTTCATCGACTCATAGGGCTGGAACCGCCCTACTCAATTCAGGAGCCTTATCCCATCCCAGTCAAATGGTTGTCTAGTCTATTTTTTTAAACCTCCAGTGATAGAATACCCATAAATTCTGAAGGTACCCATTCCACTGATCAATTGTTCTCACTATCAGGAAATGTATCCTTAGTTCTAGGTTGGATCTCTCTTTAATAAGCTTCCACCCATTGCTTCTTGTTCTGCCCTCAAGTGCTTTGGACAGTTTTAAGTCTGTCCTCTCTTCTCTGTGACAGCCTCTCAAGTACTGAAAGGCAGTTATCTTGTTACCCACAGCCCTTCTGTTCAATAGGCTAGACCTGTGGTGGTGAACCTATGGCACCTCTCTCTGGGCATGCGCGCCGTCGCCCCAGTCCTAGGCCTTCAGCTGGGTTTTATAAAACCTTTTTGCTTTAGGCCTCCACCGCCGTGTGCAAAAGAAAAAAAGGTTCAATCAATCAATTTCAACTTCTCGCAGGGAAAAAAAAGATCTCTCAAAGTTGGGATTGATTGATTGAACTTTTTAGTCCCACCCAATCTGTCGTTACCAACAAAGCCACGGCCAGCCAATGGGCCACGGCCAGCCAAAGGGCCACGCCCACCCGGCACCCGATGATACATAAGTGGGTTTTGGGTTGCAGTTTGGCCACTCCGTCTCTAAAAGGTTCGCCATCACTGGGCTAGACATACCTAGTTCCCTCAACTGTTCATCATACGATTTAGCCTTCAGACCTCTTATAATCTTTAACTTTCCAGAGTCTCGACATCTTTTTTGTATTGCGGTGACAAAAACTGGGTGCCATATTGCCAAACGATACATGCCAGACAAATGTGTACACGTCATTTCAGTCATAAGTACATTTTACCAAACCCACTGAATCCCACTCGGATCTGAATTATGGAGGCTTCTCCATCCAGTTTAGCCTTGAGGATTGTTTATGGAAGGAAAATGTCAGGAGAGGCCATGTTTCTATCTCATTGATACAGAAGATATAATAGAACAGAAGATGTAACAGAATATCAGAGTTGGAAGAGACCTTGGAGGTCTTCAAGTCCAACCCCCTACTCAAGCAGGAGACTCTGTACCATTTCAGACAAATGATTGTCCAATCTCTGCTTAAAAAGTTCCAGTGTTGGAACCTCCAACAACTTCTGGAGGCAGGTTGTTCCACTGGTTAATTGTTCTAACTGTCAGGAAGTTTCTCCTTAGTTCTAAGTTGCTTCTCTCCTTGATGAGTTTCCATCCGTTGCTTCTCGTCCTGCCTTCAGGGGCTTCGGAGAATAGCTTGACTCCTTCTTCTTTGGGGCAGCCCCTGAGATACTGGAACGCTGCTATCATGTCCCCCCTCGTCCTTCTCTTCATTAAACTAGACACCCCCAATTCCGGCAGCCGTTCCTTATACGCTTTAGCCTCCAGTCCTCTGATCATCTTTGTTGCTCTTTTCTGCACTCCTTCTAAAGTCTCAGCATCTTTTTTATATCATGGTGACCAAAACTGGATGGAATATTGTTAAGGTACTAAATCTTTAACAAAATCCTGAGCAAATGGCAGGAAAACATTGCTTTGTATCAAACCCACATTGCTAAGTTCAATATCCCAAGGAACACTGCAAATATAAAATAATCTACAGATACTTCCAGCAGGGAATCATCAAATAATACACACACATTAGTTTTCACCAGTGAGTGTGTATCTTATCTCATCGGAGTCCAGTGGTAGAAGCTGGAAGCCCAAAAGTGAATACATAAGCTTTCCAACTGTCAAATCATTTGAAGGAAACCAGGAGCACCATACTGTATGCAAAGTCTGCTTTTTTATTTGATGCAAATAAAATCAAAGTTTTTTTATTTGCAACTGGCTATCCAAGAGAGAATGATGAACAAGGTGACAGCATAAAATAAGCAAGGAAGCTACAGATGAAGTGAACCTGGAATCCATATTATTGGATAGTCTTGAAGCATACAGTATCCGGCTCTTTGATATAATACAGCAACATCACAATTGCTAGAAAGGCATTGTGAAGGGAGATCCTACACCAACACCAGAAAGATCAAGAGAAGATAATACCAGGGTTTTTTTCTCTGAATGCGACTTTGAGTTTATGACACACAATGCCAATCATCTGCAAGTTGATGGTAAGCACTGCTTCAGCGGATGGTTTAATGAAGAAAAAGATAATGGGGATGAAGCAGTGGGTGCTGAAGACCACCACACAGGGAATGAAGAAGGCAAACACTGTGCTGTTTTGAGTTTCACTGCATGTAATGGTAAGCCAACAACATACACAAGCTATTCGAGCATGTGCCCAAGGTGGCTTCTACAGTAGATACAAGAAAAAAAGGACAGGAATGAGTTTTAAGCTCAACAGCCAAGCCGATGCATAAGTGGGATTGAGGGACAGATCAGAGGTAGGTGGACATGGTCAAAACCCATGAGAATGGAAGCAGAATCCAGCAATGTCAGCAAGTAAAAGAATGATCTCAGCTTGTTATATGAGAGATGGGAGGAGAAAGGAGGCTGATTTCCACATCCTGAAGAACATCAAGATCTTAAATGGACACTCTTTGGCACACAGGACAAGAAATTTGCAGGATCAGGAGGACTTTTCCCACAAGGTCTCCCAGAAAAAGAAAAAGAAAAATCTTAACTCTGAGTGGCTGTCCAATTGCATTAGAAGCGTCTTTCACAATCATTGGAAACATGGATGTGAATGTTTCTGTGTGTCTGTGGAAAGAGGCCGGGAATCATATAAAGGTAGTCCTCGACTTACGACCACAACTGAGCCCAACAGTTGTCAAATGAGACATTTGTTAAATGAATTTTGCTCCATTTTACGATCTTTTTTGTCACCGAATTCATTTTTGTCAATGAATCACTGCAGTTGTTAAGTTAGTGACATGGCTTCCCCATTGACTTTGCTTGTCAGAAGCTCACAAAAAGTGATCACATGACCCCGGGGATATCTGCAACCGTCTGAATTTTGATCATGTGACCCCGGGGATGCTGCAATGGAGATGATAAGTATGAAAAACTAAGTCATTTTTTTTCAGTGCTGTTGTAACTTTGAACAGTCACTGTTGTAAATTGAGGACTATCTGTATTTTTTTTTTTTTAAAATTGAAGGATTAGAGGAGTATAACCTTTAGCTGTGGTGGGATGAGGCCAACTGCTCAAGAAATATTAGGTGATTAAAAAGCAGTCTGTCCTGCCACAAAATTAGTTCTGAGTGCAGCACGTGAATTCAAAATAATACAGGGACTCAATGGCCCAGCTGAACAATGTTAAATTTAGCCCGTCTTTTGGTCGAAGGGATGCTTGGATCAACACTGAATCACAGGTTCATGAGTGTTCGTAATAATTAGAAGTTGATACTAAGCCCAGAGGAGGCAAATAATCACGATTAAAAAAAAAAAAACAACCTACAGCAGTGGTTCTCAACCTGTGGGTCACGACCCCATTTGGGGTCGAAGGACGATTTCACGGGGGTCGCCAAACACTGCAGTCCGCCATTTTTTTTTGGTCAGCCAATTTTTTCCCCTTTGCCATGCGGGCCGTCGCGCCGCGCATGTGCAACGTGGGCCCGCCATTTTGGGGGGGGGTCGGCCATTTTTTTTGGGTCGGCCATTGTTTTTTTTTTGGTTGGCCATTGTTTTTTTTTTGGTCGGCCATTTTTTTCCCCTTTGCCATGCGGGCCCGCCATTTTTTTTGTCGGCCATTTTTTGGGGGGGGTCGGCCATTTTTTTTTGGGTCGGCCATTTTTTCCCCTTTGCCATGCGGGCTGTCGCGCCGTGCATGCACGATGCGGGCCCGCCATTTTTTTTGGTCAGCCATTTTTGGGGCGGGCGCGCCGCACTTGCGTGGCCCGGGGTCAAGCCCCAGAAAAGGTTGAGAACCGCTGACCTACAGGTTTAGTGACCATTTTTTTTTTGGTCAGCCATTTTTGGGGGGGGCGCGCCGCACTTGCGCGGCCCGGGGTCAAGCCCCAGAAAAGGTTGAGAACCGCTGACCTACAGGTTTAGTGACCATTCAAAGTTACAATGACACTGAAAAAAAAATGACTGATGACGGTTTTTCACACTTAACAACTGTTGCAGCATCCCCATGGTCACGTCATCAAAATTCGGATGTTTGGCAGCCTGCTCATACGATCACCTTTTATGACCTTCTGACCAGCAAAGTCAATGGGGAAGACAGATTCATTTCAAAACGGTGTTACTCATGCAAGAATGACAGTGATTTATTTAACTGTGGGTTTTAAAATTGGGCAAAACCCACTTTATCAATGTCTAACTTAGCAACATACATTGGGGTTCAATTGAGTTTGTTAAGTTGAGG
This sequence comes from Bothrops alternatus, assembly GCA_034064705.1. Lineage (NCBI taxonomy): Eukaryota > Metazoa > Chordata > Lepidosauria > Squamata > Viperidae > Bothrops > Bothrops alternatus. Next base: position 147,112 of record JARGCV010000617.1, read on the forward strand.
ACTACCTGTATGATGTCTACCATTGGGTTGTGTTTTTTAGGTGAGAACATTTCTTTTGGAGAAAGGATTACGTTTTATGAGTTACTTTGCTAGGAAAAAAAAATCAAGCTGTTCTAGAATCAGGCCGTTCTTGAAGTCTCGGCCCCTCAAGGAACTTGCTTACATGGGTGTCCTCTACACCAGAGGTCTTCAATCTTGGCAACTTTAAGACTTGTGGATTTCAACTCGCAGACATTCCCCAGCCAGCAAAAGCATGGTTGGCTGAGGAATTCTGGGAGTTGAAGTCCACAAGTCTCTCTACACTTATTGTCCCCCCTTAAAGGAAGATGAATGAAATGTTCGTGTTGAGGTTCACCTGGACTGAGAGACTTAAGGATATCTCAGTTTAGACCAGGTGAAGTGCATAGAAAAAGTGGAACGTCCCTATCATCAGAGAAGGAAACTCCATTTGGCTGTCCAACCTTGCTAAATATAAAACCGAGCTCCTATTCATAATGGATGTAATATCTTATTTTATTATATTTTTAATGGGTGTGAAGAGCAGAAGCTCTTTGGGTGGGTGACATAGCAATGGAGTCTCTGGTTACTTCATCAAACTGGAATAGTGTTGCTTTTTGAAGACCAAGATATATATTTTCCAAATGGAGGGAGGGGAGGGGAACCACTAATTTAAAACTAAGGCACGCTATAACAGGAAAATACAGGAATGTCTTACCCCGGAAACAATCAGTTCTCCGCCAAGGTTTTGGACTTCTGCTTTGACCTTGCTACAGATATTGAGCTGGTGACAGTAAAGGGCGATGCGCTGAAGATAGGCGAGCAGGTCTTGCTTACAGGCGGAATCGGGACACTGTGAAGGAAAAGAGAGAGAAGCAATTTGAATTTGATTTATTGTGACTGAGATGCTGAATGTGCAGAGAAAAGGCAGTCACTTTGCGGTATCAACTTTGAGGGCCTGGTTTCGCTTGATCGTTGGGTGATTGGTCTCACCCAGATCAGATCTTGTCTCACTTACTTTGGCCATCTCATGCGGGGAAATTCATTGGAGAAAGTCTCCAAGGTGCTTTTTCAAAAGGTAACTGGACTGTCTTTGTTTTTTTCCTGGAGGATGTTTTGCTTCTCATTCAAGAAGCTTCATTGGTTCACTGTTCATTCCTTTCATGCGTCGTGGTGACTCAGTGGTTAGAATGCAGTATTGCAGTCTGACTCTGCCCACTGCCAGCAGTTCAATCCTGACCATTTCAAGGTTGACTCAGCCTTCCATCCTTCTGAAATGGCAACATTGGTTGCCTATCAGTCTCCGAGCGCAATTCAAAGTGCTGGTCATTACCTATAAAGCCCTATATGGCTCTGGACCAGGATACTTACGGGACCGTCTTCTGCCACATACTTTCCTACGACCGGTGAGAGTGCACCGGGTCGGCCTCCTCCGGGTCCCGTCAGCGAAACAATGTCGTTTGGCGGGTCCTAGGGGAAGGGCCTTCTCTGTTGTGGCGCCCACCCTCTGGAACCAACTGCCCCTTGAAGTCTGCGTTTCTCCCACTCTCCCGGCCTTCTGGAAGAGTCTTAAAACCTATCTCTGCCGGCAGGCCTGGGGATGATTGTGGATTGTGGTGTGATTGTTGAATATGTGTGGGGTGTTTTTTTATTTTTTTTGTTGTTTGGATTTAGATTGACGTTGTTTTACGTATATGTTGTGAGCTGCTCCGAGTCTTCGGAGAGGAGCGGCATATAAATCCAAACAAACAAATAAATAAATAGTTGGGGGCAATATGCTGATTCTGTAAACTGCTTAGAGAAGGCTGTAAAGCACTGTGAAGTGGTATATAAATCTAAGTGCTAATGCTACTGCTATTTTCAGAACCAATGACGCTTCTCGGATAAGAAGTGAAACGTCTTCAAGGAAAAAACAAAACAAAACAAAAGGCCAGCTGCCTTTTGAAAAAGACAACAGGTGTCCTGGATGATTGAGAAACTCCATAGTCACTGGAGAAAGCAATTATGCTGGGAAGAGTTAGTGGTAAATGGAAACTGGGACGTTAAGGAACATGATGTTTAGACACCATGCTGATGAAGGGAGGGAAGGGGTGGGGAAGGGGTGTCTAGGGTGGGAGAAGGAATTGTTGGAGGGGAGCAAGAAGACAGGCCAGGCAACGGAAGGGGACGGAGTCCTGAGGGTGCGGATGGGGGGTTGATTAAGGCTAATTTAGTTCCTATTAGTACCGTAAGCGGGAGGGGCAGGTATAGCGGGAGCAGGGGGCCGTATCATAATAAGGGAGTGCGCACCCACTGTTTACGAGTGGTTGTGTGCTCCGACCCCCAAGGCTCAACCAGTTCTCGGGGTTATCCAGAACCACAGGGCCCTGGTTGTAGGCTGGTGCTGTGCAACGCCAGGTCTGTGGTAAATAAGGCCCCACTCATTCAAGATTTAATTTTGGAGGGGGGAGCAGATCTGGCGGGTATAACAGAGACCTGGTTGGGACCAGAGGGCGGTGTCCCTCTGGTGGAAATGTGCCCACCTGGTTTCCTTGCATTCCACCAGCCGAGAGCCCAGGGCAGGGGTGGAGGAGTGGCGGTCGTGATTAGGGAAGATTTTAGGCCGAGGGAGGTCACTGTTCCTCAGACGGCGGGCTGTGAATCCCTCCTGGTGAAGTGGGACCTTGGGGGCCCGAGGGCGGTGTTGATTACGGACTTGGCTCCCTGCCACGTATCAACCTCCCTGCCCAAGCTCCTGGACGTTATCGCCGCGGTGGTGGTTGAGGTCCCTAGGCTGATAGTTATGGGTGACTTCAACCTGCCGTCCGTGGGCGGGGTGTCCGGTGAGGCTCGGGAGTTCATGGCTTCCATGACAGCCATGGACCTGGCCCAGGTAATTCAAGGCCCCACACACACAGGGGGGAACATGCTTGACCTGGTTTTTGTCTCTGGACAGTGGGGGATATAGTCATTGAACCCCTGTCATGGTCTGATCACTCTCTCCTACGCCTGGACTTTCTGACCGTTGCACCCCACCGCAGGGAGGTGGAACCGGTGAGATGGTACCGCCCCAGGCGGCTGATGGAGCCCGAGCGATTCCAGGCAGAGCTTGGGCCAATTCCTGAGGTTCGGATACACGACTCGGTCGAGGAGCTGACGGAAGCCTGGGATAGGGCTGCGGCCAGCGCTCTGGACCGGGTCGTGCCTTTGCGGCCTCTGATTCGGCGTGCGTCTCGATCGGCCCCTTGGTATAATGAGGGGCTGAGAGAGATGAAACGCCGGAAAAGACGCCTAGAGAGCAGTTGGAGATCGAGCCTTGCCGAATCTGACCGAACACTGGCAAGAGACCATATTAGGTCCTACCTAGCGGCGATAAAAGCAGAGAAGTGTTCTTACTTCACTGCTCTTATCGCGTCATCAGATAACCGCCCAGCCTCCTTGTTTAGGGTGACCCGCTCCCTCCTTCATCAGGAGGTGAGAGGAGACCCCTTAGAGGGTAGAGCTGAGGATTTCGGAAAATATCTGCATGATAAAATCGCTCAGATACGGGAAGGCTTTGATTTCAACTGGGTGTGTCTGGTGGGAGAGTCGGAGTCCGGTCTTGAGACTGTTATCTGGGCTGAGTTTGACCCCGTGACTTCCGAGGACGTGGACAGGTTGTTTGGGGGACTTAGGGCGACCACTTGTTTATTGGACCCGTGCCCCTCCTGGCTGGTGTTGGCATCCCGGGAGGTGGTACGAGGCTGGTTCCAGGTAATTATTAATGCTTCTTTAAGTGAGGGTGTCTTCCCTGCCGCCTTGAAAGAGGCGGTAGTGAGGCCCCTCCTTAAGAAGCCTACCCTGGATCCAGCTGTTTTATCAAATTATCGTCCTGTCTCCAACCTTCGCTTTCTTGCGAAGGTTGTCGAGAGCGTGGTTGCCAGACAGTTCCCACGACACCTGGAGGAATCGTTATACTTGGATCCACACCAGTCGGGCTTCAGGCCTGGCTACAGCACGGAAACAGCATTGGTCGCGTTGGTGGATGACCTCTGGCGGGCCCGGGACAGAGGTTGTTCCTCTGCTCTGGTGCTATTGGACCTCTCGGCGGCTTTTGATACCATCGATCATGGTATCATGCTGCAACGGTTGGAGGGGTTAGGTATAGGGGGCACTGTTTTGCGGTGGTTCGCCTCCTTCCTCTCCGGCCGGATGCAGTCTGTGTTGACAGGGGGTCAGAGGTCGACCCCGAGACCCCTTGTATGTGGGGTACCTCAGGGGTCGGTCCTCTCGCCCCTACTGTTCAACATTTATGTAAAACCGCTGGGTGAGATCATCCGTGGTTTTGGTGTGGAGTACCATCTGTACGCTGATGATACTCAGCTGTACATTTCCACGCTGAACCACCCCAACGATGCTCTTGCCGTGCTGACCCAATGCCTGGAGGCCGTGCGGGTCTGGATGGGGAAGAACGGACTCAAGCTCAACCCTTCCAAGACTGAGTGGCTGTGGCTACCGTCGTCCCGGTTTAGTCAATTGACTCCTTTGTTGTCTGTTGGGGGCAAAACAGTGGCCCCCGTGGAAAGGGTTCGCAATTTGGGAGTCCTCCTGGATTCACGGCTATCTTTAGAGGACCATCTGGCGGCCGTGGCCGGGAGGATGTTCTATCAGGTTCGCCTGGTACGCCAGTTGCGTCCCTTCCTAGACCGGGACTCGCTATGCACAGTTACTCATGCCTTCGTCACTTCCAGGCTGGACTATTGTAATGCTCTTTACATGGGGCTCCCCTTGAGGTGCACCCGGAGGCTTCAGCTGGCCCAGAATGCGGCCGCGTGGGTAGTGACAGGAGCATCGTGGCACTCCCATGTAACACCGCTCCTGCGCGAGCTGCACTGGTTGCCGGTGGTCTTCCGGGTGCGGTTCAAGGTGTTAGTGACCACCTTTAAAGCGCTCTATGGCATCGGACCCGGATACTTACAGGACCGCTTACTGCTAGCAAATACCTCCCGCCGTCCGGTACGCTCCCACAGAGAGGGCCTCCTCAGGGTGCCATCGGCCAGACAATGTCGACTGGCGACCCCCAGGGGGAGAGCCTTCTCTGTGGGAGCTCCAACGTTTTGGAACGAGCTCCCCCCCAAACTCCGTACGATGATGGACTTACGCACCTTCCGTCGGGAACTGAAAACTTTCCTTTTTCAACAGGCCGGCCTGGCATAGAAGCTCCGGCTCCAACCGGGTGAAAATGTTTTAGGGGGATTGTGTAATTTTTAGGATTTTTGTAATTTTTAGGATTTTAGGATTTGTATATATTGGGTTTTATAGATTTTATGGCCTAATTTGTTTAATTTATTTTTAAATATTTTAATTTCGTACATTTATATGTTTTTTAACTTTTAAGGCTATAAACCGCCCCGAGTCCTTCGGGAGAGGGGCA